>JAVYIG010000436.1:0-595449 GCA_035222895.1 Strongylocentrotus droebachiensis
AAAATAGCCTTAAAAAACATGTTTTGGGCATGTGAATATCGAAGATGGTATGGCTTCATTTGCTATCATTTTGCTACTGCGCCTTGGCTTATGGAAAGTAAGGGGCTCGGTATACAACAACGTTTTCTATGACTCATGGAGAGTATATAGGCACAAATTCATGTCATCTCGTTAGAACAGATTTTCCGCAAATTAAGGACCAGTATGCCGTTACATTGAATTATCTGATCGTCTCCTGCACGAGATACAGACAAGTCATGTTGAATCTGTAGTTGACATGATGGGCCTACATTCATGACTAATCGTTCTAGTATGTAAGATACATCATCCCCACTGGCATTCGGCCAGCACGTGAATTCCTTCCAAGAATAGAGAGTGCAGTAGCTATTACGAAAATTATTTTGTCAATAGGTTCCAGTCAGTATAGTGCAACGTGTACTTGACTGAATAAAATGGGAAGACCCGTCAGGCCTACGCAAGTTATACAAAAAAGAGGATTAAGATAGGATTGCAAAGGTTTACGAAACATCAACCTCAGTCGATGATTTTAATCATTGCGTCATCTGTAAAATTATATCTATCTGTTATCTTTAGCAGGAAATACGACAGAATAGGCCTAACTGAGGAGAAAGACGAATTTTTCCATCAAAACTTTAAAATGTCGGTAAAATTGTGATCAATTTAGCCCTAAATATAATTGATTTAAAGAAATGTATTGCCTTTATCCGAAAGCTTGAGGTATGAAATGGTATCATCTATCCCTTTTCAAAGAATAGCAACGTTTTAAACATTCTAAAGAAGCAGCACGCGTTAACCTGCACCGCCCCCCCCCCCTCTCTTCCCCATACCCCGTAGACATGGTACGACTCCCGATTTCCAAGAAATTACACGAAATCGATTAGTCAATCTGAGAAAATGACAATGATTCGCGTCTTCCAGGCAGTTCGAAGATCGTGAGCACCGTCTTTATATTTCACTAGAACAGTACTGAAGAATAAAATATAGGCAGGTTTTGAAAACAATACATTTTCCTTTAGTAAATGATTATATTGATTATTTCCCGTTTATTTAGATTGTTTCCTGTGTTTAAAACCAAACCGATGTCTTTTTAGAAGAGACTTCCCGGAGCAATTTGTTACAACAGAGGATCATTGACCTATTTTATAGTCGATAACAACGGTACTAAACTTCCACGCACGCTACACGTGGGCGTGAAAGGGGGTTGGGTCATCATTACGTAATCATTTTGTTTGTTGAACAGTACAGTAAACCCGTGGCCCTTTACCATCTGTACTGAGAATTTGAGCAATAGGTTTCGAAATGTATTGGTTCGTAAAACTATTCTTTGAATTAATTAATAGGTAGAGTATAGTACAGGCCGTAACGGTTTGGGATTTATCATTTCATAATTATCGCGAATCCCTCATTAATGGTTTTCGTCATCTGCATTGTATTCCGTTTCAAATGTTAATTATGATACTGTTTCAAACAATATTCAACGGAACGTTTTTTGACAGATTATTTGAAGTTTTTCGATTGATAAGGATATTGTCATCATTATTGTTTAGCTAATCTCGGTGTTATCGACTAACTTTTTTTCTGAGATCAGTAATATAGCCATGATTAGGTATTATCCTCTCTGCCTTTAAAAGTCTGCCTCGGTCTCTTGAACTCTCTTCAGCTCCCCTTCGCTCCCTCCCTCCCCCCCTCCCTCTCTCTCTCTTAATTTAACTCGTTCTCAAGGATTATTTATCTTTTCTCTCCTCTAGTAATACCATCACCTTCTTTCACCTCTCCACAATCAGGGGATTAGTAAATCCTCCGACTTTCAATCATTCACTTCAATTTAATGCACATTATGGCGTACCCTATAATACCATGACCTCCCTGCCTGTATTTTGTTAAAAACTACTATTAAAATGACGTTTCTCGTGTCAAATTTTGTTCTCTTCTTTTCTGTTTCGGGGGAGTGGAAAGTTACACATACAAAGTATTATATCAAACCATGGACCATTAAAACCGCAATTCGCAATAATACTTTGAAATACAAAAGCGAACGATTCGGATGAATAGAGGTTTTCAACCGTGCATTTGCCTTTTTTCGTTGGCAAAAGACTTTTTTGTAATGGTGAAACTGGTTCAAGGGAATTAGAGTCTAACGGCAATGCATGATCATGATGCAGTAAGTTTGCCCATGTGTAAGTCCATGGCCTCACACTATAGTGTGTCATCTTTATATTATGGGCGTTTTTTAAATGATGAAATCTTAATTATTGATAAAATCTTGCACAATGTGATAGGCTGCCCCACTACATATTTCATGGACAATACCTCAAGCAAATGAACGTAATATGATTTATTGGTATTAATATTATACGACTTTGATTGAGTACAAGTTCATAGTCGAATTATTAAGGAATTTATGAACATGCTGTAAAAAAATTGCTTTGCCACATTGCTCATGGTCATAAACTACCTATAAACATACACTTTACTTGTGGCATTATACGAAGGAAAGAAATGAGAAGAAATTCAAGAAATGAGAAAAGATTCTTGTCATTCAGATATAAAGCACATTTTTATTAATTTCATCGTTTTCTTTTTTTCTCGCATTGAACATGTATGTAAAATGTAATACGAGTTGCAATATCTTATAACTTATATACAACGAAAGTACTCTTCTCAAACTAAATTAGATGCTTTTTTCATACATAAATCATAGTGTATCATACGAAGTTGGAACGAAAATTCCACAAAGAATCATGTACGCAAATTCAAATTTGTACAATCATTAGCAACCTTTTTTCTTTCTTTGAAAGATTCAACATAGAAACATGATCGCATTCAATGGGTTTTCGAAATATACAATGAATTATCACAAACGGAAAGTTCTGTCTTTCCGTCTATAAATAGAGACCCTGTATTTCAAAGTTGTATAGATAACGAATAGAACAGATCTATGATGATGATAATAACATTAGTAATAATATCATTAATAATAACAATTAAACCAAATTAATAACTTTTTTAGTGTTTACCTATCTTCCTGAGAGACTAGCCCAGCAGGCAGCGATTTTCAGGTACATGTAGTCCTGACATGTACCCATTTACTTTTGGGTGGAGGTGCCAAATGTGGAGTAGTGTATGCCCCAAAGACGTTTTCGTGCCGGGCTCAGATTCGAACCCTCAACCCTTGGATGGGGAGTCAAGTGAAAGAACCACTATACCACAATACCTCACACTGGTGGTACCGAAATATAAAGTAGAATTGAATTATTACACATAATGATCAATTCTTCATATATGCTTAAAATCGCCCCCCCCCCCCAACAAAAAAGGAAAATAAATTGAAATAGTAACTTTTTAGAGAGGTAAGACCGAGTATACCTCTGTACTAATTAACATAATATTCAACATCATTGTCATTTTCAATACAGCAGAAGTCAGAAGGATTTTCGCCGCATTTCTGGCAAGAACAAAACCAATTAAAATGTCAATTCTTTTCTTTGATATACAAGTGGAGGCGAAAATGCAATCAGTATCACACATAGTACTGAATTTGGAAGACATTTTTACTGTGCTCAAATTCATGAAAAATAGTTGCATCACCATTGCACCAACAGATAATCGCATGACTCAAAACTGAATCCAAGCCCAAAAAGGGCGGGAAATTGATGCAATATGTTTACAAACAAAAGAAAAGTCGGCTAACATCCCGAATCCTCATCTCATCAAATATTCAGTAGCGAGAAACACTTTTTGTCATCAACATCACCTAAGGAAAACCCCTTTCGCAGGAAAACCCCCTGGAAATATGTTAAAGAGCTGCGCATGCGCATTGATAGTAGCTGGACGTCGAAGTCAAGTGCATATGGATGGATGGACATTATGAATGCATTGTTCGCAAATGAGTCAACACAAGTCATGTCTATGCACGTAAACAGATGCCTGACATGCACTAGACGCGTGGTTGATGAACAATCGTCAGAATATTTCATAATTTGGTTTTTTTTTATTACTGGATTACCATTGCAACGATAATAAACCAAAAATTGGGAGTTAGCTAAGGGTAACATACTTCAGTTTCATGTCAGCATACTAAACAATAGACTCTACTACTTTTTGTAGAGAGCAACATCATGATTCTTAAAATAATTCATTTGATTTCATTTCATATCTATTACAGAAAAATTGCACTTTTGCACAAAAATATTTAATTTGTGCTTACTTTGGTATTTGGTCAATGTTAAGATTTCCATACTAAACTTAGATCTTGTTACTCACATTGTATGAATTGATATCAAAACATATCAAACACAGTCTATAGATCTAGATCTATAACCCTTCAAACGATGGTTAGATGAGAAACCAGAGAAATGGGAGAGAAACTGACTGACAGTTGGCATAACAATTAACATACGATTGAATAGCCCTTTCCTTCTTGTAGATAATTAAGTCAAACTTTGTCAATAAGATAAACAGGGCATAACAAACATTAAATAAACATTCTCTTGCATTTGAAACGTTCAACGTTTTCATCAAAGACATAATATTGACATATTGTTGCAAATCTTGGGAAAGAATTACAGAAAAAGGCTACATCACCCAGTGTTAACTGATGATAGTCATATGACAACAAAATATCAAATATATTTCATAGACTGATAAAGACATATTTTCAAAAGTATTAATTTTTTCATACAGATCTACTATCTAGATCTACTGTTTCATACAGTTTGCATACCATCATACTTGACAGATAGAGTCTTAGAGAATCTGCATCTTCACGTCACTTTCTTTTTGGATTGCGACTAGACTCTACTCGTACTCATCAATTCATTCACTGTCAGTCTGTCACAGTTTGATCAAGTTTCTTTGAGAGAAGTCTTTGAAATGAAGCAAGTTCATGCTTCATCTAGAGTCAGGCTATACGTGGAACGATTTTGGTTTCAAGCAGGATTGGTGATCTCCAGTTTCTTGCTGATAAATCGTCGTCAGATGCTTGGAAACGTCCGTGAGATGTGAGAGAATTGAGAAGAGTCCACGAAGGTGTTCCCTGAAGGCCCGTGCAGTCTCGGCCTGTAACCTGGCACTCTCCTCATCGAGGGTTTCGTCCTCCAGTTCACTCAGCTCGCTCTCGTTCACCGGTCCACGAGCCAATTCCCTCTTCACAGCCTTCAACATCGAGTAATACGTATGCAAGCTGACTTGGTCGTTGGATACCTCTTTCGTCGACGAGGGCAAGGCGCTGGTTGATGTTGGAATCACCGACATCGACGTCCGCGTCGAGTCGTCGTTGTCCATGAGCATCGACCCGCAGTTGTCCATATTGATGTCCATCAGTCGGCTCGGGATCAACACAGTTTCGTCCATTTCGTTGACGGAGTCGATGAAGTTCTTCATGATGCCGAGAATAGACTGCGAAGGTGGTGCCTTCTCGTTGTCACGTTGCTGAAGCTCCATCATCATACTGTTGCAGAGTGTTGTAAATTCAAAATCGGTCATAAAGCTTAGCTGGAAAGCAATAGGAATTGAGAAGTTCCACACAAGATAAAGGTTCTCCAATAGATGATTCCTCAAATGCCAATGCTTGCCTTAGTTGGGTTAGATTCTGAATAAGTCAATAGATCTAGATCAAAGCTGAAAAGATGAATGATGTAAGGACAGTTCAGCATAGTCAGCCTCCTTTGGATTTGATGAAGATAGCAAATGATATATCCAGCTCGAACTCCTGAGGTATATATTGCAGTTTTTTTTTGTACAACTGTGATTACCAGCAAAGCAACCTTCCGGATAATTAACTTAGCTTAAGCTGGTATATAATAAAGATAACGTCCTGCTAACGATGCAGTGTTAATGAGTAGAGAAAACGAAACAACATGTGCACTTTTTGCATGAAGTCTGTAGAAGATTCCTAACATGCAAAGTACTTCTCCTTGGCCCTGGCTAGCTGCATAGATAATGAATGAACCATTGTAACACACACCCCCTATGCAAACCACAAAGCCCCGTGCGCATGCGTATCGTATGACGAAACGGGCGAGCCCCCAGATATGCTAATAAGCTGCGATCACGCTATGCGAATGAATCACTTGGGTTCGTCAACTCCATTGGCTCAATGCATATATCGACCCTTGCAATAACTAGACCAAGGGACCGCCTGAAAAAAATTCCATCTGTTGAGAATAGCTTTCAGTCATTTTCAGTATATTTGTCAAATATTCATCATTTATCTTAAAATAATGATAGAAGTATACAATCTCGTCATAATCCTTGATATTTTGCTGTATTATCGTAAGGATTTTTTATTAAGAATGGCTAAATTTTGTGGAGAACGAATCGAATGTATTGATACGATCCTCTTCGTGGTGTTTTCGTGATCGGACAAAGTTTGTTGAACCTGTACTACTCCTTTTCAGCGGACAGGAGAGAGAAAGAGAGAGAGAGAGAGAGAGGGAGAGAGAGAGAGAGAGAGAGAGAGAGACGGACAGAAAGCTAGAGACGGAGAGAGAGTAATTATTTAACATCATTTTTAGATGAAAATATGGGCATAATTATGGATTACATGTAATCTGTAAAACAAAATTTAGTTAATTCGCAGCAAATGTTAACAATCTTACAAGTTATACAGCAATAAGGTCTCCTAATATTAATACACCCGAGTTAAGAAAGAGAAAAAAAATGACCCTATGCAATTCGCAAAGGTCTATCAACTCGTCGAATATTCCAAAAAGAATGGATTGTAATCCATTATTTTGTTTTTGAAAACCCCATTATTTTGACATTGATAATGATGTTGCCTATAAAAAAAAATTAATGTGATTTTATTTCCCCTATATTTTCAAACATTTATTCAGTACAAGCACACCTTCTCAATATTTTGTTCTAATGAAATGCAATAAAACAGCAATCTTCCCAGTGTATGGATTCGCTAAAAAGATAAAGAAACAAACAAACGGATGACTATATAGGCCTACATACTAGTAGTAATTAGTATTCACGCATCAAAATATATATGTATATTCCTCACAGTCCTCTCTCTGATATTAAATACATTCACATTGAAAATGAAGTGCTCAACCATAGTAAAAATAGAATTAGAAGATAACATGTTTAGAAATATCCAAATATGTTCGAATCATGCTGCATATCATATCGATAGGCCTACACCAATCGAAAAGCTTAACACATAGATCATCAAAAAAGTGGTGATGCAAAAAAATTTTTCCATCATGTAGAAATAAAATAATGACAACACTTGCTTCTTCTTTTTTTGCATCACCACTTTTGTCTAATTTGATTTTAATGTTTTTCTTTCAATCAAATAACATAGATTGGTCTTCATCTTTATTTAATTGCTAAGTAAATATGTTCAACGGTAAAGACTGTTTCCCAATAAGAAACGCATAACAATTCCAAGAGCTCTTCTCGTTTTCTCACTACTAGATCGCTCATCATCGAGCGAGCTCCAATCAGCTGGCTTAGGGTCGACAAACTTTCTCAAAAGGTAAACATGGCATGAGGTGAGCACGAGGTCGCCTGTTGCCGTCTAGCCAATCAGAATGCTCAGTCAGAGACACCGCCTCCAACTTAGATAATGCATATTCATAAGGTGATCGACCAATCCGATCAGCTATAGCAACCAAGCCCATTTTTGTAACCAATCAGATGCCTGTAGTTCAATATCACCCTGGATGTTGTGGTTGTGTACATGTACTTGAAATCAGCTGTACTATACGATTGTTTTGTTTAATATTAGTAGTCGTATTTCAGGTGTACCCAAAATGTTGTGTATTACGGAGGCGAATTTGTTCTTGTTGTTTAGGGTTAGTTAAACAGCACCTATCATTCTCTGGGATTTTAGAATAGAATATCTACTATTTATATACAATATAACCTATCCGGATATAGACGCAATCACATGAAAGAGAAAAAGAGAAGAGACAATTACAACGTATATGAAATAAAGAAAGACAAAATGACTGAACCAGCTTAAATAAGGCTGAATGATCGTGCATTTTTCAGCTTTTAATGGTATGATATAATAATAATAAAACGGTGTTTATAAAGCGCTTTCCACCGAAGTCTCTAAGCGATAGTGAGGCCGTCGAGAATCATTAGTGATTAGGCCATCGCGCCATATTGCCAGATCTAATTTTATAATCGAATGTTTTGACGCTTCGGACGGCCTTTCTCCGACTTAGGGGGGGGGGGGGGGGGGGGGGGGAGGGGCTCTCGATCAGATAGAATCTGGGTTAGTATGAGGTTGAGCAATGGGAAGGACGAACAATATACCAGTTCACACAGTTAGCACATGTCCCAAATGACCCCCGAATATCCACAGAATTTCAAAACATGAAGAGGTCCCACTTTCCCAGTTTCAAAGAATACTTCCACCCGTGTATCATGGAGTGCACTGCTTGTGCATAAATTAATGATTACATAACTTTCATGAGCACGTATTCCAGTACTTTGTCTCCGTGTGTTTCACAATTTGGTGTGCAATGACCTTTATCTACTCATGCTCTTATTGTTGTTTTTCTTTCGTGCACATTCGTCTATTCTTATGTTATTGTTATATTTTGCCAATGGAGGCCAAATTTCTGTTTTTTTCTTATAACGTAGACCAACAAATAGAATCTTGAATCTTATCAACCATTCATTGAGAAAGTGATGTGTGTGGCAAAAGCGAGCTGATGGCCTTGGTAACTTTGGGGAGTTTTCCACACAGGCCGATGTAGGGCGAGGTGGTCTGAGGCCCTGTTCATGTGTAGGCCATAGAGATATATACTTAATGTTAGTAGTATATATCTCTATGGTGTAGGCCTATCTATTTTCGGTTTAGTAGCTGGCCAGTCGCATACAAATTTCTCATCACAGCCGAATTTCAGTCCCAGTCCGCGGTCCGCCTCCGTGTACGTTTGTCGGTTTTCGTAGGAAAAATAACCTGTTCTGAAAGCGTGTTTGTGTAAAGACTAGGACATTGGTTAGCGCCTTCTCAACATTAGAGGGCGACAATTCATTCCACAAGAATTGGTAAAATAAAGTTTGTCCCATGTAGCCTACTGGGTAAATTAAAAAAAGTATGGTGCTACACGTTTGGCGTGAGATCATTCTCATTTACTTTCAAAACATGACATAATTTAGAAAACTCCTTGCCTGTAATCATGGTCTACATGAGAAAGAAGGTGAAAATAAATTTTCTACTCTTTGATGATTCACTTTGATGCACCTTGGAATAATAAAAACTTTTGATGTAGACCCCTATGATTTTTTTTTTTTAGGGATTAGGTAACCTTTTCTCAGATTCTGAAACAAAATATCGATGGTGGGTTGCGGGCGGGCGCGCGCCTGTGTGAAGCTATCTACCGTAATGAGGATCTGAGACATTTAACTCGATGATCTTCATTTGGACATTTAATGAATATTTACTCAATTTTGGGTATGTTTTAGTAGGGTATCTCCACGCTAGAGTTACGGGTCAAATTTTGGTTACCTTACTGAACAAGCGCCGAGGGACTCGGAGGTAATAATCTCCATCACGTTCAAAATCGAATGCAACAATAAAATCAATAATAAAAAACAACAAATGCCAATCATCAAAAATCGAGTACAAAAATGAAGATCGATAACTAGTTCAGCAAAGCGTTCAATGAAAACAAACAATCAAACGTAGGTCTACTTGTAAATCAGCATAAATATACCGAGGGCAGGCGATGACGATGCTGATGATGGCGATAAAACGATGATGTCGACGAAGACGTAGACGGCGATGGTGACGAAGACAAAAATGAAGACAGAGATGATGGTCTTGTTGATGAAGGTGATGAGACGATCGATCGATGGATGCGATGATGGTCATGAAGAAAATGTCAATGAAGTGATGATGACGATGACGATAATCAGCGAGTCAGCAGAGCACAACAGATGACGGTGAGGTGATGACGATGGCGTGCATCGTGTCAACACAACACAACGGAATGACGAGGTGATGACGATGGCGTTCATCGTGTCGATCACTACAACGAAAGATGTCGGTGGAAAAGACAGATCCAAGTAGGCCTATATGCTAGTAAAAGCGATACAAGTCTCTCCACAAATGAAATATAGAGTCGAATGATGAACAAGTCACCCGCGAGAGGTCCGGGGACGAAGTCGTCGAGTCCATGTTGGACGAAAATTCGACCGGTACAATAAAGAAACACAGTTAGCGACCTGTGTGTACCGGCAAAATTAATCCCTCTGATCTCCACATGGAAAGATCAGATCGAAGCCCCAATCACTGGTGTAACGTGATTGGTTTAAACAAGCGCACATATTTAATATGCACGTATGCGCGCTGTAGATAACACTGACAAATCTAAATAGCAATAGAATATAACCAGACAGAACTAGTTGTGGGACATGTCTAAAAAGCCAGAAGGCAAACCACTCAAGGGAAATTAATTCTCCCTAGCCGCCATCTTGGAAATAGTAAAGCAATTCGTATTAAAAATGTGCTAATCAATGCATAAAACGTTTTTTCAATGAAAATAAGACATTAAACAGGCTTTTAAAATTCTTTCAACACTATCCTTTACTTGAGTACAAACTGGTTAAAACATCACAGAAAATCTGAGACACTGTCTGTAAAATCGCTAGAAACTTGCCTGAATGTTAAGATCATTTTGGGAGTCGCACACACACTGCACTGTATTTTGTATCCGCGCTCGCACAAAGAAACTTTTTACACGTAAACCAACGGGCATCTTTTAAAAAGACTATTAACCGATAGGCGGGAATGCGGGCATCTTTTAAAGACTATTGACCTGTAGGCGGGCATGGCTATTAAAATAATTACGACTCTAATTTCGACCAATCAGATGCCAGATTTCTTAAGAGAGGTATATAATATTATTATGGATGTGATGGTTATGGATGTGATGGTTCTTTTACCTGACTGCTAAGAAAGCATTAATGCTTGTAAGTTAGCAACCAGACGGCCGACGGCTTTAGGTCCTCTCCAAGGGACCTGGTAATGAGGATTGATGCCTTACCAAAGGGCACTAGCGCATCGCCTTGGTTTCGAACCCGGGTCACCGGAATAAGAGACCACTGCTCTACCGACTGAGCTGTTATCTTTAATTTTATTATCTATAT
Organism: Strongylocentrotus droebachiensis; assembly: GCA_035222895.1. Classification (NCBI taxonomy): domain Eukaryota; kingdom Metazoa; phylum Echinodermata; class Echinoidea; order Camarodonta; family Strongylocentrotidae; genus Strongylocentrotus; species Strongylocentrotus droebachiensis. The sequence continues at coordinate 11,140 of JAVYIG010000436.1, forward strand.
CAGGCTTCCAAATGGTACAATCCAAGTGGTACAATGTCGTTACCCTCAGGGTAAAACGACAAAGAAGTTTGATTTCTTGTCAAAATCATTTGCATGAATAGAAAAAGATGCTTTGTGTCAATAATATTAGATGGAAGATCTTTTCAAAATATTATTCTTATTTACAGCACGTATAGACTCAAGTATGTTTTCATTTCAGAAGGACCCGTTGTCTTTATAAAAAAATGAATCGCTATTTACAAGAATATAAAGATGTTTGGGGCCAATTTGAGAGGAGGCTTTTTTTATTTTCCATCAAACTGAGCGAGAAGCAAACTCCAAATTGACTTTTATTTGATAATTACGACACACAAAATATGGGGTCCCTCTTGCCAGACGTGTAGCCCCCCACCCCCCAACAAAAAAGCACATGCAAGAAGAAGAAAAAAAGAGGTGGGAAAAATGGGTGCAAGAGAGAATTTTTGTGAGTTAAAGGAGAAAGGAAAACAAATGAAAGAGAATTAAACAACGATAGAAGAGAGGTGCGAGAGCACGAGGAATTGCATTTCTTTTAAAAGAATAATTGCATTTCTTGTAAAAGAATAATGGGATAACAACACAGTTTATACACTCGAGATAATTTTTGCAAGTATTACTGGAGAAGTACCAGACCACCATCTGTGTGCATTGTGCAGCAACAAAGCATACACAACGTCTCGCGATGTGACAGATCACTTTTCTCTAACTTCTAACCAATCAGAAGGCCTCGTTTTTGTCCAGAAAGTGCCGGTGGACATTAATGCGCCAAATGTGGTTCTCAAATTTCAAAAGATCCCTACTTTTGGAGGGGGTAGGAGAAAGCAATTTTACGTTATATTACTCCAGGAAGTGCCTGAAAAAGCGCCTAATGTGGTTCTAAAATTGCAAATGCTTCCTACTCACAGTGGCGGATCCAGGGGGGGAAAAAAAAGGGGGAAAAAAAGAAGGGACAAAAAAGGAAAAAAAAAAGAAGGACAAAAAAAGGAGGGGAAAAAAAGGAGGGAAAATAAAGAAGGAAAAAAAAGAAGGGAAAAAAAGGAGGGAAAAAAAGAGAGAGAGAGAGAGAAGGAAAAGAAGGGAAAGAGGAGAGAAAGGGAAAGAAAGAAGAGGAAGAAGAAAAGAAAAGGGGGAAGAAGGGGGGGGGGCGAAAGAGCCTCGCCTCCCCCCTCCCCCAATCAAAAAAATAAGAGAGAAGGAAGGAAATAGAAAGAAGGGTGTATCAGTTGCAATTTTTCCGCCAACAAGTTGTGGATCTGGGTGGGGGTGGGGCAAAATGCCCTTGCCTCCCCCCCGCCCCGCTAAAAAAAAAGAGAGAAAGAAGGAAAAGGAAAAAAGGAGAGCTCAAAGGGACCGGAAAAAAAAGGTGAAAAGAAGGGGAAATATATCATTTGCAGTTAATCCCGCCAACAACGTGTGGAGAAGGGTGGGGGCCGAAATGACCTTGCCCCCCCCCCCCCACATCAAACCTAAAAGAGAGAGAAGGAAGGGAAAGGGAAAGAGGAGAGAAAGGGAAAGAAAAAAAGAGAAAGAAGAAATGTAGGGGAGATCAGTTGCGATTTTTCCGCCAACAAAATGTAGATCAGGGGAGGGGGGGGGGGGGGGGGGGCGGGGCACTGGCGTATTGATCGGGGAGGGGGCTCGGGGGAAACAAAATTTAAACGTGGTTTATTTCTAATTCCATAACGGTGGTTTACACATAATGCTGAAATGACATAATTTTCCGAGATTTTTCTTCATTCTTTAGTAAGTGATACTTTTTTATGCGTTTGTAAATTAACAGCCAGGCAAGAAATATGCTTCTTGAGATGCCTACATGTCAGGGCCCGCGGAACGGAGGGGATCGGGAGCTTCCAGCTCCCCCCCCCTCCCCCCCCCTTCCCCCCCCCCCAAAAAAAAAGTTAACTACCAGTGTCACAACAAAATAAGTTATCAAAAATTGCTCATCTGACCTTAATTAAACGCCTGAAACCCCTGAGCTTCCGGGGGCTCTGCCCCCTGGACCCAACCAAGAGCCCTTGGGCAGGGCCCTTGGGCAGGCCCCTTGATACTCATCTGACCGCAATTTAGTGCGTAAAACCCTTGATCTTCTGGGGGCTCCGCCCGCTGGACCTCACGCCAATCAGAGTCCTGCCAGTGTCACAAATAAAGTATAAAAATATGTTCATCTAACCGTAATCAAATGCCTGAAACCCCTGAGATTCAGGGGTTTCCGCACCCTCGAACCCACCAGGGGCCCTGAGGCGGGCCCCTGAATGCTTATCTGACCGTAATTTGCCTTCAACCCATGAGTTTCCGGGGGCGGACAAGGTATCAAAAGATGTTCATCTGGCCGCAGGCGCGTAGCCAGGGGGGCAGTGGGGGCGCTCCCCCCAAAAAAATAAAAATAAATAAACGCCGGCCAAAAAAAGAGAGGAGAGAAAAGAAAGAGGACGTATGAAGAAAAAGGAGTAGACAAAAAACATTTTTGAAATTCAGACAAGGATTAAGAGTCAAAAACCGTACAACGATTCATCTTCTTTCTCTATTGATTTAATGAAACGTAAAAGCTTCCGCGCTTCGGAAACTGTATTCAGACGAGGATTATTTTCGAGAACGGTACAACAGATCGTCTTGTTTCTCTAATAATTAAATTAAATGTCAAAGCTTTCGCGCTTCGCGCAGGAGGTGGGGTAACTGAATTTAGACAAGGATTAAGAGTCGAGAACGGTACAACGAATCGTCTTTTTTCTCTAATGATTTAATGAAACGTAAAAGCTTCGCGCGCACAGATAGGGGTAGGCGAGGGGGGGGGGGGGGGACTGAATTCAGACGAGGATTAAGAGTCGAGAACGGTACAACGAATCGTCTTCTTTCTCTAATCATTTAATGAAACGTTAAAGCTTCCGAGCTTTTCGCGGGAGGGGGGTGAATTAAGACGAGGATTAAGAGTCAAAAACGGTACAACGAATCGTCTTCTTTCTCTAATGATTTAATGAAACTTAAAAGCTTCCGCGCTTCGCGTGGGAGGGGGAAACTGTATTCAGATGAGGATTATTTTCGAGAATGGTACAACGAATCGTCTTGTTTGTCTAATAATTAAATTAAATGTCAAAGCTTCGCACAGGAGGTGGGGTAACTGGATTTAGAAAAGGATTAAGAGTCGAGAACGGTACAACGAATCGTTTTCTTTCTCTAATGATTTAATGAAAAGTAAAAGCTTCCGCGCTTTGCGCGCACGGATTGGGGGGGGGGGGGAACTGAATTCAGACGAGGATTAAGAGTCGAGAACGATACAGCGAATCGTCTTCTTTCTCTAATGATTTAATGAAACGTAAAAGCTTCCGAGCTTTGCGCGGGGGGGGATGAATTTAGACGAGGATTAAGAGTAAAAAACGGTACAACGAATCGTCTTCTTTCTCTAATGATTTAATGAAACGTAAAAGCTTCCGCGCTTTGCGCGGGAGGGGGAAAACTGTATTCAGACGAGCCAATGGCTGACCTAAAAAAGGTGACCTCACCCCCCCAAACGGAACAAAATGTCAAATTTTGAGACCAAAAAACAAACAAAAGTGTCCTCTTACCCCCCCCCCCCGGGGACAATTATCCCCGGAAATTACCCTGCAGGACACCCCCGAGGACAATTACCTTATTATTATTATTGAGGGTTATTTTCGATGGGGGTGGGGGGGGGGGGGGGGTCTTGTCCTAGGGGGTAATTTTTTTAGGAGGGTAATTGTCCTATAGGAGTTAATTTTCTGGATGGTAATTGTCATCGGGGGGGGGGGGGGGGTGTCCTAGGGGATGAATTTTCGGGGGGGGGGTATTGTCATGGGAGAGGGGGGGGAGTTTTCCGGGGGGTGATTGCCCAGGGGGTAATTGTCCTGATACGATTCCAATAATCGATTCAAATATTGTGGCGAGAAAGCCCGCTATTTTAAAGTCAAGACATACGTATTCTTTGTTTCCACTTTACTTTATTAACATGCAATTATATACACTCTCAGATATTATTAGCAAAAACAACTTAAGATACATGTTTTAACAAATGTGTGTAGAAAGACGCTAATTAATCAATAAAAGTGATTCCCTTTCTGAGAACATTATACAATTATAATTCCACTATTGTACCCTTGTATTCACCCTTACTAGGGTATTATTATGACTCGTTTGTATTCTTACCTGACTGCATATGAGTGTATTTAACGTTGCCTTGTATAAAATGTATTTAGTTGCTAATGAGTCTTCGGGCTAAACAGACTGTACAACACTTACTAATAAAGTTGAACCTTTCCAACCTCTATATCCATATATATATGTATATATATATATAATTATGTACATATTCAATACATTTCGGATATCAATAACACGTTACAGTAGTCCTGCAAGTCCATGAACATGGGAAATATATCAAAGAGAATATATCAAATTCCAGAATTTTTCAAGGCGATCAAAGAGCCTGTAAGAAGAACGATTTTTTTCAATACAGCTTGAACAAAGAGAATACATCTTTCACAACGTAACGCACATTGCAAGACTCCACTTCACTTTCCCTTATTCAGGTGTACTGCGCACCAACTGACAAAGTCATTACAACACAGTCATTGATGGAAACAATCATTACAATATAGACACACATGGAAAGAAATGTATAATAGAGTATAAATTGATAAGATGTAATAGTATAAACACTGTACAGGAGCATAGGATGTTTTAAATATATTATAACTTGAAATAAATTGTGATTGTAGACAAGAATAAACCTTTGACATAAATTGATAAGATGTAATAGTATAAACACTGAGCATTGTATGTTTGAAATATATAACTTGAAATAAATTGTGATTGTAGATAAGAATAAACCTTTGACATAAATTGATATGATGTAATAGTATAAACACTAAGCATTGGATGTTTGAAATATATAACTTGAAATAAATTGTGATTGTAGATAAGAATAAACCTTTGACATTTTATAAGATACCACATGGGCCTATATCCTATTTAGATCTACTGATCATAGAAAAAACATAAACATAACTTACATTGCTTAATTATTGTGATGGGAAATAGACACGCATTCTAGTGCTACTAAACATAACGATAATAATTCTGTAAATTGAGAGATGTGTTCCATCAAACGCCATTTTCTAAACCATTTAATGAAGATTTCTCTCTGTATTACTCTCTGTATTACTCTCTGTATTAATACGACTGTCGTATGAATGTCTCAAAGAAGTCTAGATTGTAGGTATACACCATTTGATCTTGATTAGTTTATTACAAGAATATTACTACAACGAGATCGAAATGACTATTTCCTCTCTCTTACTGCATAAATGAGTTTGACATGAAATGCAACAAATATGACCATGATAAATTGAATAAAATAAATATAAAAACGAGATGGGGTAAACTCTCTCTAAATACAGGAATGGCAGTTGCATGCATGTCAACACATTTTGATGTAATGACATACAAAATATTATCATGATTAGTTGAATACAAGAAATCAATATTTAAACGAGAGAAGGTTATCAATTTATCTCGTATATTTATATCGACGACTGTTACATACATGCCACAAATAGACTAGATTGTATGTATACACGATCTGATCACGGTTTGATATAAGAATATCACAACGAGATCAAGATGACTAATTCCTCCTTCTTCTTTTTTTTTACTACATTAATAATACATGCATGTCACAAACTAGACTATAGTATATCAAAGTTAGGATCGTGATTAGTTGGATGTATCCGCACTGGGCAATGATGTAATGACAAAATATTTTAGGGTGATAAAAATAATAATAATAATAGCACGAAATCTATGGTTCATGTGGTTATATGGTTTGAATGGGTTTGTAAGAAAACACTGAGTAGACAAAATGTTTTCTTGTCATAGTTTAACCACATAAACTCTCTGCAAAATATAATTATACTTCATAACATTGTATTTTCTTCAAAACTTTTATGTTCATGAAGCACGACAGACTCTCAGGCTAACAACCATGACCAAACTCTTCAGTGAAGTATTGGCCATGCATGGCAAGTAGTTCAAGATATAGAAGTTATTAATTATTAATTTAAATTATGTCAACTCAAATCCAATGTGTATGGATGTTTTTACTTCCATTTGACTGAAGAGCAAAACAAAACAAAAAACATAATTTCAAAACATAGATGATATGATGAATATGACATGTTTACACACATGTACACTTTTCATATCATATATTTATCATGTTTTTGTACAAATTATCAAGAAATTACAATGTTCACTTCTTGACTATAACGATTAGATTTAAACAAAATATGTTCAATAATGTCGAAAGCAAGAATTTATTGGATACGACAGAAATAATAATAAATCTTGTCTAGATCGAGTATATACATTTATATACATTCTACACATGGTGTTTTCAACAATCTTTCTTGACAATGGATGAATTTTCCGTTAAACAGGAAAAAGTCGATTCAAATTACTTTACCCGTAGTTCATGAAATCAATCCTGGTATACCGGAAATTCTTACAGAAAACATGTATCACGATGATGAAGGATATATCAACAGATCCTTACGGATAAGATTCCTGATGACCTTGGGTGCGTTTATCGGTCTTGCCACTAGATATGTTCATATTGAACCCCACTATCGAACCCCACTATACGAATGTGATTTTCGGGATGTCACGTTTATCGTCTCTTCACGATTCAAAATAAAGGCCTTGTCTCTGCGCAGCTGCTTTGCGCCGTTTGACCCGGGAAGCAAAGAGTTGCTCGGAGGTCAACTAGAGCATAGCACATGGTGCGCACTATTTCGCTGAACCGGAAATTAGCCGGGGAAGGTCCGATTTGTATGTGGGGTTCAAAATAGCTTTGCGTTTATCATCTCTCAGAAACGTGATTCTGGCTGTATGTCACATTCAAAACACACCTTTTTGCGTCTTTAGATAATTATGCCCATATCTAAAGACGTTTAAAAAAGGCCTTGCGTTTATCACCTTCAAAATTTGCCAGAAAGACGTTTGAGAAACCTGATTCTAGGCAAAAATTTGGTCAATAAACGCACCCCTAGTTATGAAAGTACAATGCAATATATTATCATCATCATTACAATATAGTCAATATGAGTACACAGAAACCGGTTGAAATTGTATTAAACAATCAATTTAGATTTGTTCAAATTCTTTTCGATCCATTTCATATTTCACATTTTACGTTCTACATTGTCAGTTCTATTTGCCTGTAATGTAATGATAGTAGCAATGAAAACAAATTGTGGGTACAAATAAGTTCACAATTATATAAAATCACTTTTATTTGTTCGTAGTTACTTGTAAATTAAGGACTTAAGTAAAATAAGAAAAGGGGAAATGAAGAATCCTAAGGTAAAAGCATAGCTTGTTGGTTGTAGCGTGTATATCGTAGGTTCTTGGTTGTATTACATAGAATGTTTTAACATTATAACCCATCTTATGGTTACTCTATTTAGATCACCAGGAACCCCCTTTATAAGATTATGTAAAATGGTAAGGGTTCAACAAGCCGTCAAACTTTGAAATGTGCTTGAAATAAGTTTCTGGTTTTAATATAATTATGTAAACTTATGGAATCCTAAATAGATGTACTTCTATTCAGAAATGAATAAATGTCATTAATTGAAATCTAAACAAAAGACAAATCAATAAATTGCTGCCCTTAGCCATTTGAGATTTTAGTCGAGTCTTTTCGATGATACTGACAAATTATTGATACTGAAACAATGAATGGAGGAGCTTAATTAGTCAATCAAGACAGGTAAGGGCGAAGGTATCTTTTTTCTATACCATGCTTCCAGATTCGAGGAGAAAACTAGTGAGCCATTAATTTGTTTTTACATGTTGGAAAGACATTTTATACCAGTAAATAAAAAGTAAAAATAAAAATGTTTACTGTGTGTTGCCTTGTTTCCTGTAATATTCCTCTTTTCTGTCCGGATTTATTTGTGTTAAATCTATCGTTCTTGATTCCTGCTTAATAACTAGCTTCCTTCTATATGCTCTCTCTCTCTCTCTTTTTTTTCTCTCTCTCTTTCTCTCTCTCTCTCTCTTTCTCCCCTCTCTCTCTCTCTCTCTCTCTCTTTACTAGGATATAATACGATGTACTTGCAGTAAACACAATTAATGCTTTGCTTAGGTCAAAGTACTTCGAAGAGGCTGCCTAGAATCAAAAATTCGCCCCGAAAATAAGTCGACCTTCTCCATATGCTTCAACATAATCATAAAATTATTAATTAAAAGTATCGAGACAGGGTATAAGCATTATTATTTGTATGATACTGTATTCCAAGAATTTTTACTTTATATATCCTTCAATTAGTTATTCGGGACTTTCGGGTAGCCTGATTACCTCCACACTCGACAAGTTTCATTTTGAAGTCCGTAGTAGTCTTCTGCCATCATGTAGTCTGATGAGGGTCATCTTCCAACGTTGATACGTTGTTGCTTGACGGCCAAACCACATATTATTACCGTTGTCGTCAGTCGCCAATCCACCTCTTCTATGATTATGGAAACATAAGAATACCAGAAATGATGTGTACTTTATATAATGATGGTTTTCTAAAAATATGTACCTTTCAAATAAGCAAAGTATTTTTGCAGTTGAATTTGAAAGAGGTAAATTCGATATTATCTATTTAGATAATCATAGTTTGATTTGATTTCATGTGATGTTTAGGCCTATTTATTCCATATACATCAACATATTTACATTTACTATCTTATAACTTTAGATGTAGGATAATGTCACGGTTTATACCGTGGCAGAAAAGGGGTCGTCTTAAGTATAAGCTTGAAGTGACGTCCTCTCGAAAATGAAAATAAGAATACATACAATATGAAGCAATGCATGGAAATCAGGTTTGATTTGATTTTGATTTTGATTTGATTTGATTTGATTTTCTTCTGCATTCATGTAAGTATACAGTTTTTCGATAACAATAATAATATAAAGTGCAATAAGTATTTTTCTGACAATGAATCATAAATAAGCAAATACATATATATATATATATATATATATATATAAATTGTTATTTTCAAAAACGAAATGATAAACTGTCATAAATACTAATTTTCCTCACACATTATAAAACATTATAAAATTATTTGCGGAAGAATGACTGTCATTGTAAACAGATTGCTTGATAATACGACAGCCCCAGACAAAACTCATGAAATATGTTAACGAATTTAATTTAGGTAGTTAGGAAGGGAGCAAGATAAACAAAAAAAAAGATAGAAAGAGAAGGGACAGAGCTAGAAAAGAGAGAAAGTAATATTATTACAGTATTGGGAGGTGTACATATCAAGTCAAGTTGGGCATGTTCAAATAATCACCTTTTGACATTTACTATTTATGATAATAGGTACGTTCTTAAAATAATTTATAAGTTAAAAATTAGTTAAAAATAAGTTAACCACAACCTTCCAGGGATTGAAATTCATGTAGGTCAGATATCTAACGAGTAAATAGTTTGCAATCATTTATGTAGAATCAATTTTTTATTTTTTAACATTTAAATTCAATCAGTAAGGCAATGGATTCGTTCACATGACTTCATTCGAAGAAGAGATAAATTTGTGTAAAATGCTAGGATATCATTTAGTAAAACCAAAATTAGATTTGAATTTGAATACTATTTGCAAGCAATTGTATATTGATGATTAATTTTGTTCAAAAAGGTATACAAGGATTACATTTCAGGCAGGGAAGATCTGAAATATATATACATGTATAATGATGTCACTATCATGACCAAGGTAGTAGGCAGAGGAAGAGGAGACATAGTATAGGCCTACACTCCGTACCTATATCACCTATCTTAATATCATTATTTTTTCATGAAGTTTTATTTGTTGTTGTTTTTATTACAGGATTAGGAATATACAGGCAGTTTGATTGAAAAAATGCAGGCCACAAACAAGATAATGCAACTTTCTAGCAATGTAAACTCGTTTATAAACTATACTGGATATTGCTGTATTGTAAGAAGTATGTTTTATGTATCGAGTTTTTGCCATGGTGCTAGTGATTCGTTGGAATTTCTTTCAAATACACCCTTGTATATTCAAACTCATGGATATTGCTTTATTGTAAGAAGCATGTTTTACCTTTCTTCTTTTCGCTACGGATTTAAGTAGAGTTTAATTTGCTGAGATGCATGGCTACATGGTCATTTGACACATTTCTTTAAGTAGAGCTATAGTTAAAATACTGGAAATGTTGCATTCTTTTATCAGACATTTAGGTCATGTCGCTTAGGACGAAGTGTAATGAGCGTTTTTGCCTTTATCATGGACATGAAGGAAAATTACCTTTCCCTATGTTTGTTATATTTCAGTTTCCGGATATCACTACACAGATCAAGAACAAACCTATTGCTAGACGTGATCATTATAATCAGGCCAGAATAAACACATTAAAGAAAGCTTAAATTATGTGTATTGTTTATTCCTGGGTACCGATTGGGCGGAGTTAAATATGGCTAATACAAAAAATAGCCTACTTTGAATCGATGGAAAGCCAGAAACAGGGAGAAGAATCAATCGAAGAATGGGCATGTATTATATCTTACCCGACGACCATGCTCCACGGTGATAGTCAGCTTGCCTTCACTGTTCACCTCAGAAATCAGTGGATCCAGATCCGCGTCGGTACAACACCAATCCAACCTATTGTAATACAACAGTACATTTCGGGGGCACAATACATTATCTTCTGAACTAACCTGACGTACGATACTCTTTAAAAAAGCCATCAGAGATGTATGCTATAAGGTGTGAGAATAAATGACAATTCAATACACATAATTTTGCTCTGTATTTAGATTGCATGACTGCAAACCATGGTATCATAACTGTGTATGTAGGATACAGCAAGGGTGTGAATATCATGATGAATAAAATAAATCAAGTATTGAATTCAAATTTATCTTAAGAAAATCATAATGGTATTAATAAATCCTGAAATCAAGAGATCATCAGATTATGTACAATATTGTAAAATATTCTATACAGCACCCTATCATCTAATCTTAAAAAGTAGCCAACTCTGAGATGCATTCCAAACCTTAATAATGCAACTACCCTAACTAGTTTAGCGGTAATAACGATAGGTGGCTTGTTGGGCAAAGTGTTTTGCCTTTAATCAATTGTCTTCGATAACAACGTTCAAATGTGTTAAATTAACGCTAGTTTTCCTCTTATCATGCTTATAATCAGGTATCTAGGTTGTATCAACACCATTTAAGCATAAATTATATGTTTAAAGGTAAGGAAGAAATTAAAATTCACATTTTTATCTTAATATCTTTGTAAATAACCCATTTGAACGAATCAAGTGCTCCAATGGTCAAATGTTAGTGAACAGACTGAACACATTTTCTCACATAACTTTGTACATGAGCATTCATCAAAAAGATAATGAAATTAATATCTGTTCATAACTTGCCATGATGTAAGATCCCAGTTGAATCAGTTGAAGTGACAGGGGCGGATCTAGCTTTTTGCTAAGGGGGGGGTTTGACCAAAATAATGACGATGCGGAGCATCGTCCACGAGCCGCGAAGCGGCGAGCCGATTTTTTTGTGGGTGTTTATTTGAACCCCGTAAGTGATGTTTTCCTGGCATCTATTAACACAATGGAGACCATAAAAAGCAGTGCATGATAACGTCTTTTTAAATCAAGTAACAGTTAAATAAAATAATGACGATGCAGAGCATCGTCCACGAGCCGCGAAGCGGCGAGCCGATTTTTTTTGGGGAGTTTATTTGAACCCCGTAAGTGATGTTTTCCTGGCATCTATTAACACAATGGAGACCATAAAAAGCAGTGCATGATAACGTCTTTTTAAATCAAGTAACAGTTAAATACACAGTTATATCCAGAGTTATCATGTGTTTGGTTAAGTTACCAGATGAGTTGAATATCTTCTCACAATATTTGCACTTGAAAGGGTTTCTCTCCAGCGTGCGTTCTTTTTTCTTTCTTTTTTTCTTTTTTTTCTCTTTTTTTTCCCTTTTTTTTTTTTTTTTTTTTTTTTGGGCCGCCCAAGGGGGGGGGGGGGGTTTAAACCCCCTAAACCCCCCCCGTAGATCCGCGCCTGAGTGATATAATTGATATTGCCCATGCCATTGAACATGATTGATACATTTTAATATTACTATAACTAGTGAATTTCACATGATATGCAAATTAGCTTCCACCATTCAAATATCACAAATTTGATATTGTCATCTAAAATTGCATCGAAGTCCACTCTTACAACAATTCATGTATTGAAAGCTATGTATTATGGGTCTCCAGACATGGTGGATTAATTTTCTGATTTACATTGTAAATATTTAGCCATCATAATTATATGCAAATATAAATTCAAATTATAACTTATGATTTTAATACCAAAAAATGAAAACTTAATTTGCATATTATGCATAAAGTTTAAACCCATCTTGAAATGTATTCATCCTTTTCAGTGGAACAATGCCAGTATCCATTGCATTATTTGAACTGATCTAAGTGGGATCGTAGATGGCAGATTATGATACAAATCTGATTTTTTTAAATTTTTTTTTTTATTTATTTATTGCAAACATTAATCCTAATATGGATTCAAAAACTTGTCCACTTTTTTCATTGACTTTGAGAACATTGCACTGAACACGTGAATTGTTCACATTGGTTATTTACAACGATATTGAGATGAAAATGTGAAAGTTAATCTCTCTTTATGATTGTCTCTGAACAAAAAGCCAACAAAACCCCTACAAGTGCATTGGCTGGAATGAAACGTGTAAGGCGCTATCTTGTTTTTTCAGCGGCTGGTTCAAAATTATTGAACATTTGTGGGGCTCCACAAATATTAGGAATTGTTATATTTATGAATATTTCAGCGGTCTGTGATCCGGTTTTGATCAAAGATGATTTTGTCATTTAAATTGTATGTTCATTCAAATTTGACACTCAGTTTTTCATTATCTCATAAAAAATTATCTTTACTAAAACTCAACTATCCCTATAATTTTCTCAAACTTTTAGTATATTGGTTATTAGAGTATTACATGTATTCCTAGTTCACTGAAATGGGATAAATTATTTTGATTTTTTTTAAATTGATTGGTCTTGATGGAATATCAATATTTATCTTGAAATTAAGCGCCATTGAAATTGTTCTCACCCTCACTTACTTATTCAACAAATCAATGAAAACTGGAAAATTCCCGAATCCTTGGAAATCAGCTAAGATTGTGCCTATACATAAGAATGGCGATACATCCTCCCTTGGTTAGTTCAGGCCAATTTCGATATTGCCCTATGTGTCAAAGATTTTAGAACGAGTTGCACAACACCAATTACTAGAGTACTTGCATAAAAAATTACATTTTATGTAGGGAACAGTCTGGATTCAGACCTAAGCATTCAACAACATCTACCCTAGTAAAGGTCACAGATGATTGGCTTCAGGCCATGGACGATTCTTAATACATAGGTAATGTATTTATCGACCTGAGAAAAGCATTCGACACTGTCGACCATCACATTCTTATGAAAATAATGCATAACATCGGTATCAAAATATGTTTAGTCACTGGTTAGCTATCTAAGTGGAAGTCATAGCTATCTAAGTGGAAGAACATGTAAAACCCTTGTAAATCGTTCTCTTTCATCTTCCAAATTCATATCGTGCGGGGTCCCGCAAGGGTCGCTTTTAGGGTCCCTCTTATTCATTATATACGTTCGTTAAAAAAACTTGCCAAATATATTAAATCAAGCAGTTTAAAGTTATATGCAGACGACACTGTGATATATTACTCTGATACCTCAGTACGCAAAATTGAGTCAACTCTGAACAGTGACCTACTTTTATTACACCAGTGGATGAAGGAAAATAGACTAAGTGTATATTATGAATAAACTGTTTGTGTTGATTGGTAGTCGATTCATGCTGTAAAAAAAAAAGACCTTAATAAATGTCACCCTCTGTAAGACCAGAATGCAAGAAGTGGAAAAAATGTCAAGTTCTTAGGTGTCATTTGTAATGAGCAAATTAAATTGAACATTCACACTGATGAATTAAGAAGCACCTTGAATAAATCTCGATCAAAACTAGTATAAAATGCAGTTGTTCTTCACAACTTCGACTACGGAGATGTTGTATATGGTTCGGCATGTTAATATTTAATTGAAAGATTTCAAAATCGTGCTGGGCGTTTGATTTTACATATCAATCGTGACTTTCATTTAACCAATTCAGAAATTCACAATGCCCCTAACTGGGAGTCGTTACACGACATGAGAAATCAGCATTTGCCAGCTTATGTGGGGGAGGACTTTCGCAGTCCTCTCATACAACTACCATTTTGTAAAGTTTAAGCACTCATAACTGTGTGTTGTAACTTCTTTATATCCTTTAATTTAGTCACAAATTAATGTCATGTTTGATATTTATGTTTATGGGTAATTCAATAAATTAGGGACCCACTTAATGACATTTTTAGTGTCCTACTTACATAAGGAACCCACACGTATTTGTGGCTCTGAGTAAAGGCTTGAATAGTGGAGTGAGATTGTAAAATGATTCTTGGTGTCAGGATGCAATATTATGCTTGGAAATCACTTTACAATCTCACTCCACTATTCAAGCCTTTACTCAAAGCCACAAATACTTGTGGGTCCCTAATGTAAGTGGGACACCAAAAATGTCACAAAGTGGGTCCCTAATTTATGGAATTACCCATATGCTTTCTGGACCCCATGGAATACCAGTAGTGTCGTGCCTGGCAACTGAATATGGATTATTCAGCCGTTTCATTCATACTTATGTATATACTTGTATTGTATGTTTGTTTCCAAACGGAAAATAAATACTACTACAAATACTACTACAGTCAAAGGTTACCAACATGTGTCGTTCCACAATGTGTTGTACATGTACATTTTTAAGATTTTGACTATAATGTGGCAATCATTACCCTTGGAAATCAAAATAAGACTCACTCTATGCATGTCAGGTGTAGATGGGTCTTCATGAGTTGGATGATCTCAGCTGCCTTCTCGTTGTACAGGTCAATGTGGGTAATGGACAGCTTGGTGAGCCCAGGACATGATGCTATCACCGCCTTGCAGAATGACACGGGATCATTCAGTGTACAAGTTGTAAACACCCGGTCTCCCTGGATGTGAAGGTGAGTTAGATGATGGAATGGAGAGCAGGCCATTGTGACGACGTTTGATGGGACATTCTCCTTGGCAGACCAGTCCAGTTGGAGGTTTTGAACTCGGGGACATGATGTATGAAGTCCAAGATTCCACAGACTGGTCACATGCTTACCATCCACAGATAGTTCATCTACTGAGGTTATTTGATGAGTCTACATGAAACAACAGCGGTGCAAAAAAAGCTCGATCACTATAAATATATGCTTTGAAGGGAACCAACACACGTAAGAAATTATATTACATAACATGACTCATTATTGTTTCAATAAAGTAATTTTATTGTTCATATCATGCTTGGTATAAATTCCACATTTATACATTAATAAAACTGAAAGGGTTTTCATCAGTTTAAAGTAAGAAGAAATAAACAAACGCATAGTTTTTTGGAAAATGGGAGAAACAATACAACATTTTTGAACTTTTGGATGCCGAGATTATAAATGATAAAGAGAATCTTCCATTGACAGTACAGTTATATTCGATGCCGTTCCGTATGAACTATAACCGATTTATTTGTCCAAAATATTAAAAATACCTCTTTGTTTTCCATATTAGTGGTCCAGCAGATAATGTTCCATTAGGCCTAAACGTGTATTGCCCTCCCTTTACAAAAGAGGTTTGTCTATCATAAGACTCTAGAATAGGTGTTTGCGGAATTTTTAGATACAAAACAATTAGAGGATTATCCCCTGTATGACAAACACATTTGACATCATGACCGCTTTGCCAATACAAGTTTTCTCACATCATTAGCATTATCGACGATCAAAATTTCTTAACGTTTTTATTTTTTCTCCCTTTTTCTGAAACCTTCGTAAAATTTTTCTTTAAATTGTCTGATTCCATCAAAATGACCAAAGCCAACTTGCGTTATTATCCTCCCTTTTCAGTGGAAGATAAGGGAGTGTAGTACTCATTGTAATTTTTTTTTATTGTGATATTTGTTTAGCCAGGCTTAAAAAATAATTCAAATGATTTCACAATAATGAAAGTAACACAATTCATGATGAAAAAATAAGCAACGAAAATCTCTACAGGAAATCGCCATCGGCATTCATTCATTAATCGATATCTAGCGAGCTTTAATAAAATATGCATGGTTAAACTTGCATAGATTTACTAAACAGCCCGTAGTATGTCGTCTTAACTTGATATCAAGGCAAAATACATTATACTTTCCGCAATTCCTTTATCATTCACATTTAGTCTGTCTAGTCTTTCTGAACCCCTTCCTTTTGAGCTTGGAACAAAAAGAGGATTTTTTTATTTCGGTCTTGGAATAGTAAATATACATACCAGTGTCTCTCCACTGTCCATGTCAACTGATCTGGTTATCCTTAAGCTGAGTGACTGGAGGCATGGTAGCGAGAGAATGGAGTGTAGTCGACATGGAGTTATGGAAACATGCTTCATACTCAGCGTCTGGATCTGTGCAAAGATAATTAATCAGTTCACACCAAAGTAGAATTCACGATGCTATCTAATTATTGTTTTTACTAAAATAAACACCTTTTTAAAATCACAGCTAAAATCAGATGAATCTGCATGTCAGTACCTGATTATTGAGTCCCTATTTCTGCTATAGTTCAAATGAATCAACATCTAATAATTTTTAAAAGAGCATTTTAATACGCATGGCATGATTTAATTCAATTAAGGTACTTTTTTTATTAATGGGGTGACATTACATCAAAATTATATCTTCAAGAGAGTATGTTATACCCTTTTCCCTTTGTTTTCAGTAGGCTCAATCCATCTGTTTCTTTCAACGTGGATTAGTAAGCAATTTATTAATTATTCTGAATTCACTAGATACAAAAGGACACTCGAATGAATACATATTGCTTCAGATATCGTTTATTGGACAGGCACATGAGTTGACATTGAGCTTGCCATATTGTTGATATTGTTTGTTTGTTTTGTTTGTTTTTATTTCCAAAATCAGATAAAAATATTATACATAGTAAAATATACAAAATGAAATATTTATACATGTACATAGACAAAATCGGTGGAAAGCCCAATTCAGCAGTGTTTATAGAACACTACTGTTCTTCCTTGGGGTCCTTACACTACAATATTAACATAAAAGCGACATAAAGCAGAATAGAAACAAAACATAAATACAAGTTTTTTAAATACCAAAGTAACAAAAAATTCAAAAATAATATCATACGCGTACACACACACATATACACACACATACACACACACAACACACAAAAGGTTATGCAAAAATTATTTGAGTTTAAGGAAGTGTGTTAAGAAAAATTATCAGTTATTAGGGTATGGAAGGATCTTAATGTAGTTACATTTCGGATGTATTCTGGTAGTTGGTTATATTGTGTCGCCCCCCTATAGAAGAATGTTCTTTTGCAATTATTTAAATTCGGTTCAGGGAGATCTAGATTTTGGGACGAGCGAAATGAATAATTATACGAGCGATATTTGATATCATTTGACATATAAGACGGAGTGTAAATATTTAATATTTTAAAAATCATAGTACATACATGCTATTTGTAATGGCAGTCTAGAAAGTACCAATTTAGAGTATCATGAACATGTTGATTGGATGTATAAGAATAAGGATTTACTTTCATTATCACACGACCCGCCCTGTTTTGAAGCTTTTGTAAAAGTGAAAGGGAGGATTTAGTTCTGGACTGCCAAATCATGTCTCCATAGTCGAAATGTAGAGTAATTATCGATTTGTAAATTAAATTCAAATCAGATTCATTTATAAAGTGTCTTAATCTACCAAGGAAGCCAATAAGTTTACTTATTTTCTGACACATTATATTTATATGAGCATCCCATTTCAATTCGTTGTCTATATTGATAACGAGGTATTTTGTACTGTCAACCTTAACAATATTTGTTTCTCTTATTTTCACTTTAAGTACATTACACTTTGATAACTTATGACGGGTGCCAAATGAGCATGGTAACATTTTTTTGTTTAATTCACATGATTTGTTTCCTTGTAAGCATGGCCAAACTATTGATAATATCTATATGAGAGTGCTCGTTTATAATGTTAATAAAAGATTTCTTTTTAAAAAGTGGGAACAAAAAGTTACCCCAAAAGTTGAATTTGAAGAATGCAAAACTATTTGGAACAAATCGTTTCGATTTGAATTCTTGTTTAGTATACCTTTGATTTTGATGCCTCAGTGGCCATCGTTGAGTAGAACTCATCACTCAGCTTCACACTGGTCAGATCCAGTGATCGAAGATTTGGCATAGAGCAGAGACCTCTCGCGTAATGAGAGGATGCAGCAGAACCCAGATCTGGGTTCCAGTGCTTTAGCTGCTCAATCTGGTGATGTGATAGGACAGGTTGAATAGAGTGAATAGTATGATCAAGTATAGACGACGTGATTTTTGAGCGTCATTAATGTAAAATTATAAACCTCTAATTAACTTTTAAAGCAAGACAAGGATCAATAGAGAGGGAGAGAGAGAGAGAGAGAGGGGGGGGGGATACAAACAAAAAGGGACATGAAAATGTTATATTCGTCTATTTACAATGCACATGTAGAATTTGTATAATGGGACTATTCGCATACTATAAGTACTTTCTTTCTTTCTTTTAAAGCCACATACTATTTATAGGATAAATAATTTTATACTCGCTTTTTAATTAATCTATATCATTCTATAATTTTTGTTCTATTCACATAATTGTTTTCCTTGTCAATATAGCCAAACGAATATGAGAGTGCTCATGACTTATGTCAAAGATTTCTTTTTAAAAAGTGTGAAAATACAGTTAACCCATATGTTGATTTTGAAGAAAGCAGGAATATTTCGAAACAAATTGCTTCCAATTGAAATCGTGTTTGGGTATACCTTTGATTTTGATGCCTCATCGGCCATCGTCGAGTAGAACTCATCACTCAGGTTCACACGGAACAGACCCAGTGATCGAAGAGTTGGCATAGAGCAGAGACCTCTCGCGTAATGAGAGGATGCAGCAGAACCCAGATCTGCTTCCCAGTGCTGTAGCTCCTCAATCTGGAGATGTGACAGAACATGTTGAATAGAGTGAATAGTATCATCAAGTATAGACGACATGTCTGATTAAAGTATTTGTCAGCGTCATTAATGTAAAATCATAACCCTCTAATTAACTTTTAAAGCAAGACAAAGAGAAAGAGACAGAGAGAGAGAGACAGAGAAAGAGAGAGGGGGAGGATACAGACAAAAAGGGAAATGGAAGTGTTATATTCGTCTATTTACAATGCACATGTAGAATTAGTATAATTGGACTGTTCGCCAACTATAAGTACTTTCTTTTAAAAAAAAGCAACATACTATTTATAGGATGAATAATTTTATACTCGCTTTTTAATCAATCTATATCATTGTTACAACAAAATTTTGTTCTATTCATGACTTATGTTTACAAAGATTTATTTTTAAAAAGTGTGAAAAAACAGTTACCCCATATGTTGATTTTGAAGAAAGCACAAATATTTCGAAACAAATTGTTTCCAATTGAAATCGTGTTTGGGTATACCTTTGATTGTGATGCCTCATCGGCCATCGTCGAGTAGAACTCATCACTCAGCCCCACCTTCTGCAGATTCAGTGATCGAAGATTTGGCATAGAGCAGAGACCTCTCGCGTAATGAGAGGATGCAGCAGAACCCAGATTTGCGTTTGTGTGCGATAGCTCCTCAATCTGGTGGTGTGATAGGACAGGTTGAATAGAGTGAATAGTATCATCAAGTGTAGACGACATGTCTGATTTAAATATTCTTACTGGCATTAATGTAACATCTTTATCCTCTACTTATGCTTTTAAAGCAAGAGAAAAAGAGACAAAGAGGAAGAAAGAGAAATAGAAGGGGACAGAGACAGAGACAGTTGCAGAAAGAGATATAGAGGAAAAGGCCCAAAGGGAAGTGGATGTGGTAAGAGAAAAGAAAGACGAGATGAAAAAAGACAAACAAATGCCATGAATTCTAGATAGTTGGAAAAAAGACCATGTCTTTTCAAGTAAAATAAAAGTGTTATGTCCGTGTATTTACTAGAAACGTGTTGATTTATTTACCTGATCTAATTCATTGTGCATGGCATTCGGGAAAGAGAGAGAGAGAGAAGCTGTTCAAGAAGAATACAAATGTTATCTTTCTATTAACAGTGTAAATATCTCCTTGAGACTATTGACAAAATAATGTAAGACTTCTAAAATCAAATTGCGAAATTCTATTTATGGGATACGTGCTTTAAAAATCCGCATTTATATGATTGGATATCATGATGAGATTGAAATGCAGTCTATTCACATAATTCACGATTCTTTTTTAATTTGTGAGAATACTCACACTTCAGTAATAGAGGGACTGCACCTTCCCACCCCCCACCCCCCCACCCCCCCTCTTTACATACGCTGTTGCGAAAAGGCTACTTAATATGCAATTCTACTCGCAGGATGGGTCTCTTGTAGACGCTGGCATACTGGTGGTCGTGGGGGGGGGGGGGGGGGGGGGCTTGGTGCCTATGCCCCTGTACAATTTATTGTATACATATATAGCATGTATAGGTGAGGAGAGGTGTATTCCTGTCATCTACCTGATAAGTTAACGCTAATGATCGCTATTAGAGACGAAGGAAGGTGTGGATATTGAGCTCAGACTTTGAATAATTGCCTGTGTGTCCAAAAGTGTCCTTAATGCAAAGTTCCAAATAGGAAAACGTAAAATAACGTATATATTTCATTAAAGGAGAGGGGGTCGCTATGATGCAAATCTGGTCCACAGTGACACGCTAAGTCTCCTCATGTCTGCGAGGGGCTACAAGGTCTCGCGGGACTTTGGTCTCGTCCCGTAACGATAGTCTATCATAATTGTGTTTGTAACTCTCCTCTCATATATCTTCTGAGTCATTGCTTTTAATTATCAACATTTCCTCAACAGAAAACGGGTTATCCTTTCATATACTTGTATATTACACCAAGCCGCTTACACTGCAGGCTTATATAATATCATGATTTTTTCTGTCAAAACGAAGAAAAGATGGGTGAAATATTACTGCAAAAAGATGCGGCAATTCCTAATAGACTACAAGAAGCTTTTGTAAGTGGTCTCCCTACCCATAAATAAAAAGAAATTTTTAATAGCATTAATTGTTTAGTAAATAATAATTTAAAGTTCTACAAGACAATGTGACACACCATTCAGATTCTGAGGTCATCCAGAATGCAAAGTTTCACTATTGCAAAAAGGGAAATCTCCTCTCTCAGTCGATACGCCTTCTCGCATAATAATTTTATCTTTAACAAAATGTAAGCCGTTGGTCTACATAATTAAAGAGGACCAAGTCTTCATCCCCGAACTGGAAGGTCGCCCAAAGTAAAAGATATTTAATTGCTACCTATCCAATATGAATGGAGATTTTAAAAAGGTGCATATTAAACCCAGACCTATTATACAATATGTGGTTAAAAATTGTCCATACGTAATTTAGCCATGGAGTTACTATTCTGTGAAATGTTTATGAAATAGAATAGCTGCATAGACTTCTTATTTCGGGAAAGGGCGGATGTAACCCCTCCCCCCCCCCTCCGCCTTCATGGATGGACACCTGAGCCATTTCTGGATCGGCTCCCTCAACATGTTTGGTTAATACGCCACTGAGCGTGTGTGTGTATCAACAATAGCGACATGAGAATTGGAAAAGTGTAGGGGAGCACTGGCGGCAAGGAAAAGCGTCAAGGGAAAATGTCTTCCCATCCAGAGTGGAAATGTCCTGTGTCCCAGGGGCGGATCTAGCTTTTTGCTGAGGGGGGGGGGGGGGGGGGGGGGGTGACCCACTTTTTTGGGGGGTGCTATTTTGAACCCCCTGTGGAGTATCGTCCACGAGCCGCGTAGCTGCGAGGCGATTTTGTTTGTTGTTGTTATTTTGAACCCCCGTAAGTGTTTTCCTGGCATCTACTAAAACACAATGGAGACCATAAAAAGTCTGACACATGATGGCGTTTTTCTATGCACATCACATTTTCACTTGGCAGCCCACCACCCCCCCCCTTAGATCCGCCCCTGCGTCCTATAGTTTGTTAAGTGCCAATGTCAATAA
This sequence comes from Strongylocentrotus droebachiensis, assembly GCA_035222895.1. NCBI lineage: Eukaryota > Metazoa > Echinodermata > Echinoidea > Camarodonta > Strongylocentrotidae > Strongylocentrotus > Strongylocentrotus droebachiensis. Next base: position 33,491 of record JAVYIG010000436.1, read on the forward strand.
AGATTAACCTAAAAAAACAACACAACAGATGAAGAAGAAGCAGAAGAACAAGAAGAAAAAGATGAAAGTAAAAAATGATTTCTTCATATATTGGAGGGTGGCAAAGACTTTGACTGAGGGTGAGATTTTTCGCGATGTTTATCACAGAGTTTTAAACATTTCGACTTACATAATACTGAAATTTTGGATTCACTAAATGTCATACTCTATCTCTCTATTTCAAGTAAAGATGTGTATACTGAAAATATTTTTCTTTATCGTTAATATGAGGTGGACTGAGCATTTTGTAGAAATTTAATTAATGATAAATGGAATGTTATCATACTAACCGGTATGGTAAATGGAATGAACCATGTATATTATTGTGAGATTTTTCAGAGATATCATATGATAATATTTAACTTTAAATGGTCACTTACTATTCACCTACATCCATTTTAGTTATACTTTGTATAAAATTTCATATCGTTTCATTTTTTACAAATTACAGCCATGACTTACAAGCTGCCTTTTTGTTTTGTCTTACACAGTGTCACAATGGATGGACACTCAATATCTGACGAAAGTGATGAAACAATTATCTTTAAATACACCAAAACAGTATACCAAAACACATAGAGACGAAGAGAAAAATGACAGAGGAAGATGCATATCAATGATAGGTAGAAAGGAAAGGTAAGGAAAAGATGGTGGAGCTGGAAGAAGAGGTGAACGAAATTATGAGTGTTAATAACCAAATCTTGTTCATGAATGAAATACTTTTCCTTATCTTATCAAGAAACAGATAGCATGAATTGGATAAGAAATAATGATAATTATGATTTAGGATTCATCAAGGTTTATACAATAATCAGAAACCTTGGACTGTGAAGCTGCAGCAGACATTCCTAGGTAGAATTTGTCATCCAGACTCTGGTTGTAAATGGCCAAAAAGTGTAAGTTCTGCAATGTAAATAGTCCTACTGCTGCTGCTGCTACATCAGACAATGATGAGTTACCTTCGAAGGACTCACTAACACTCAATGTTTCACGAATCGAGGAACTTCTTCTTACCTGTACAACAAATGAATTTTAGCATTCGATCTATGAAATAATACTTTCAATAATTAAAATCAAACATACCATGCTAATGGTTTAATTTATAAGAAAAATTATTGTAGCATGCATTGGTTTGTAAAAGGAATTCAACAAAAAACACCAAGCTATTTTTCTTGATGTCTTCACCATTAGGCAAGATTCTGACAGCATGTATCATGTAAATAGCATGGATAAAAACATTCCTCACACATTCTTATCATCACGAATTATGGAACGTGATATGAACAGGACAAATCAAATAGATATATCGGTCTTTTTAATTATCTGTAATAAGTGAACCTGAAAAGTAGATATCTATTGAGTTAGCTATGGAGGGCATATTGAATAAAGAATGACCTATATTCTCTATAGTTCGTTTGACTGGCTTAGCTTTTTCTCTTTGTTTAATCCTGAAAGAGCCTTACATTTTTACTCTCTTCCTTTCTTAGTAGGTCCTTTAAATGTACATAAGTTATGAGGAAGAGGCAAACGGTGACATGATTCTCTTTCTCATGTGAGACTGATTGCACAATACACGTTGGAATACAGCCCACTAAGTGCGTATAATGACGACATGGCAGTTCTTAATGATTATGGGTCAGAATGCTGGAAAGTAAATGTGTAGTTGTCCGTTTGTTTGTAGCCAAATTTGTATTATTATACTTATTATGTAATTGCTGAAAGCACAACAGATGACAGTATTCCCTCGATAAAATAAAATGTACAATTAGATGAATGAAATGAGATACGTCTACGATTCTAATCACGAAACTTACTACTTCCTTCCCTATTGGTTCCAGTGTGAAGAATAAAGCGGCGATTTGAGCAAGACGTGTCTTCGTATTCAACAGGTTCTTGACGGGACCAATGGCTTTTGTATCATGACATTCAAAAGCACACTGAATGATGAACTCCATGTCATCAACGTTCTTGCATAGGGCTTCCAGGACCGACGTTCCTACTTCACCTCCATGAGCTGCAGTGAAGTACAAGACATATTCGAATGCCTTGTAGTCCTTTAACAGCTTGTTTGTCAAGATTCTGTTGAATTCCAAACGATTGTGGTTGTACAGCGATGAAATGTAAAGGCTTGCGGTGTGTTCCTGCAGAAGCTTGTGAGGGAAACAGAACTCTTGAACGAATTGCTTTCCCTCTTGTTGTCTGATTTCCTTTGAGGCCAACCTCTTTTTCCCACTCAGAATCCCAACCTGACATGCTACTGCTGCAGCCTCATCGCAGGCTTCCATTTCATCTTTGGTGAAAATGAGCTGATTTTTTAGCAACCCCTCGAAGGCCACACGACCAACCTTTGTAATGGCTTCAACAGCCTTCTCCATATGGCATTGATATCCTCCCTCTCTGTCAGTGTATCTTGAAGAATATTGTTCCCTCAGAGCGAAATCAATCTCTTTCATTAGTTGGGCGATTGTTTGTAGCTTCTCAGTTGTTTTGCGCTTAGATTCTACTTCCCACATGTAACACAGCATACAGCAAAAGATTGGGAATGGTGCCATATACTCAGAAACTACACTGTTAGTGTTCATGAAGTGGATGAGACTGGATGCAGAAGCTGTGTCATTTTTGAAATACTGTTTGATGTATTCATTTGTGTTATCCTTCGTAAAACCCTTAACAAGAATGTAGGAGTACTTTTCATGGATTTTCGGAATGCTCTTGATTTGATCAGCTCCAAATGGACGTGAACTAATGAGAACGGATGTGTTAATGAATCTTTCCCTTCTTGCGATCGAGACGATAGCAAGTTTACGGTTTTGACATTTTATGTCCATTTTAGCCTCGTCCAGTCCGTCCAGTAAGATCAGAACTTTCCTTTGATTCTCCTTGATGTATTTATCAATCCATTCCCCGTTAATCTCTGTGTCATCTGGGAAATGATTCATAACGATATCACCAAAGATGGAGCTATCTTCTATGTCTCGAAATGATTCGTGAAAGAGAAGAGTGATATCTTGGAGACATTTACCCATCGCCCAATCGAGAGCTATTTTTGCAAATAATGTCGATTTGCCCACACCAGCTTCTCCAAGAAAGGCTAACCGTGTTATGAATCCTTTCTTGGTCTTTTCTTGAATGAAACTGAACAGATCCTCATATCGAATTTCTTCTTTTTGATCTCTTTTACATCCTAACATTAAAATGAGACTGACGAAGATATGCTGCAGCCATGTGCGTGATTCAGGGTCCATAGGAGATACTTTGACCTCGCTAAATTCTTCGATATATCTAGCCTGTAACTTCTCTCTTAATAGTTGTACTTCGTCAGGCATCTCACCGTGTTCACCTGAAAAGGAGAGAGGATCAGAACAAGATGCAGACGAGAGTGAGGATGATGGGTCAGATATTAACAACATCTCACCGTAGTACGGGAAAGGGGGGGGGGGGGCTTGGGTCTTGTGGCTACATCAAGACAAATTTGTTCACGCCTCTCCCAAATAGAGTACAAAAACGGAGAAATAAGAAAGGTCTTTCTTCTTGTCTATCGATTTAATCCAATTTAAATACGGTCAAGCCATTTTGCAACATTGTAGTACTAGTAAGCCATATAGCCCTTAAATCCATTTTTTTTGTACCCCGCATAGTTCACGTTATAATTGGCTCAATATGTTCGTGAAGTTTCTTCGAAAACAGAAGGAAGATAAGCGTCAATCAGTGGACAATTAGGGGGAATCTGACAGCCCATCCTGACGTAAATCTTTGTCACTGACTTGTGTTTTGCAATGTCCATTCATACTACATTCTAATGACAAAGTTTGAGTTTGAGTTTAATGTGTAAGCAAAGACAGACCGGACGGTACCGCCAGACCAAAATAAGGAGCTCAATACTCCTTGTTCAAACCACTTTTATCTTGAAATCAATTCACAACTCTGTATAAACAGTAGCGTATATTTAGATTATGGTGCCCAGAGTAGTCAATGAAACTGCCGCCCCCCCCCCGTTCCCAAACTTATCTACGTAAATTTACAGGCGAGGGAGCAAGGCGAGCAGCTTAAGCAATTCGCAACGGAACGCAGCGATGGAGTAGCAGGCCTATGTAGGGTTTCGCTTTTTGTAACAATGATATTAAATTATTTTTCTATTCATTTCTCTTTAAAGGTATTACAAAGTTTTGGTATGGGGTCATGAATTTGGTTCAAATGAACATATTGGAAGCATATGCGATTTTACAATATTCAATGATCGTTGTCGCGGTTGAAATCGAGTCTAAAGTGATAACATTGTAAATAATAAACTCTTTATGTTGTACAGCGCCTTCACAAAACTGATATTACTTTAGCTCTAAAACAATGTTTCTTGACTACGATCGACCGATTTGCTATTCCCGTTTGGAAATTATATATCAGATTTTCATGATAGCAGCTACAAAGGAACGGCCTTAGGCGCTATTTGAAATATTTGAAATTTACCGGAAGCACCGGTAAATTTTTGTTTATTCAATTTCTCGAAAGCAGAAGTGTTTTAGGGGCTACATTTGTAATGCTTATATACATTCACAGGGGCATCCAAATATATCAACAATTTTAAGCATGACTAAAATCAAATTTTTAAACTTCCCCAAAACTTCGCATTACCTTTAAAGGTATTACAAAGTTTTGGTATGTGGTCATGAATTTGGTTCAAATGAACATATTGGAAGCATATGCGTTCCTACAATATACATTGATCGTTGTCGCGGTTGAAATAGAGTCTAAAGTTATGAAATTATAAATAATAAACTCTTTATGTTGTATAGCTCCCTCTCAACGTCAAGATATTAATTTAGCTATGAAACAATGTTCTTGACTAAAATCGACCAATAAGCTATTCCTGTTTGGAAATTATATATCCCAACTACATATTCTGAGATTTTCATGGACGCAGCTACCATTGTACGGCCGTAGGCGCTATTTGAAATTTATCAAAATTTACCGGGAGCACCGGTAAATTTTTATATTCAATTTTTCTCGAAAACAGAAGTGTTTTAGGGGCTAATTTTTTTAGTGCTTATAATACATCCACAGAGGCATCCAAATATATCAAAATTGTAAAGATTCACTATCTACCCAATTTTTAAAATTTCCCAAAACTTTGTATTACCTTTAAGTGGTGGACAAAATTGAATAAAAGTGAAAAAATACAGTAAGGGAATAGCAAGGTAACCCAAGAGATCAGATTTGTTTTCAAACGTTGATTTTTTTTTTTCGGTGGAGGGGGGGCATAAAAGTTGAATTCCATTTTAAACAATCTACGGATGAAGCTTATATATGAGGGAGCAAAGCAATGAGAGCTACACTTTGATTTTCAAGAATGGAACCACTTAAAAATGTTCTTTATGAAAGATTATATTCGAACCGTATCAAAGCTGATCTTCAAAGCTTTTGAAGACAAAAAATTGAGTTCACCTTTTCCTTGCAGACACGTCTCCTCTATTTCTTTGAAGCCCGCCGCCTGGAGAGCAGCTCTAAGAATGGGAAGTTGCTTGGATGGTTTGACCGTCTCTGCCCAATTCTGAAGCAGCATCACATTACCATTACTGGTCTTTCTACCTCCAGCCCAATTTGTCTCCAATGCCCGGTTGATATCAGGAGTCTGGACTCCCAGCTCAAGACCAAGTCTCCTTACATCACCATCATCTGATATGGCTCTTGCTACTTTGATGATGACGTCATCGAAACCAAGTGTTTGCCTCGACGTTTGACCACTAGAAAATATATTAATTTATTTTAAACAAAATAAAAGCATTTCATACTTAAATTTAAACTACACATGTTATCAAGCCTCTTATTCATTGGATATCAAGAATTTCATATCACTGAGTAAATAATCAAACAAAATATCCTGGTAAATCGTAATTTCTTTCTTGCTTGTTCTTTCAGGTCACCGGTATGTGAATTCATTATTTCACATATTGTAACAATAGATTCATCACAAATGTTAATCATTAATTTCCATAATACACCACTATGTGAGCCAGTATTCTAAGATTTAATGATAACATGTACATGTATATATATGAAGACTTCAAATATATTTAGTCGTGTTAGTGTTGAGTTCAATTAAACAGAAATATGAAATATTTGAACATTTACGTTTAGTCTGAGAAGGATTCTAATTTTTCAACTACAATGTCGTTCTGTTAGGATATATAATACGATCGTCTTTAGGGGCTTTCTTATATATATATCAAAGGAACTTTGTCATATTGTTCAGATAAGAACAAATTGTGTTAAGGTAGGGACATTAGATGTACAATTAAGGATAATCTGAAAGTTTGAGTGAAAACAGACCATTATTATTGCTAACAATTGGGGAAAACTGATCTGATCGATTCTTTATCATAATTTAATCATATTTTAGGAGAAAGTAAATCGTCACAAAGCAATGAATTGGCTCTATATAGAGGTGTAAAGGTGTCGTGGTCGAGTGATATGTCGCCGGGAAGATCTCCCCCTTGGGCTGCCAAGTGAAAATGTGATGTACATAGAAAAACGCCATATCATATGTCCAGACCCACACAGTCTTAGTAGATGTATGCCAGGAAAACATCACTTATGGGGTTCAAAATAGCAACAACAACAAAATCGCATCGCCGCTTCGTGACTCGTGGACGATGGTCCGCATGGTAGTAGATGCCAGGAAAGCCCCTCCCCCCCCCCCCAAAAAAAAAAAAAAAAAAAAATCGGCGAGCCGCTTCGCGGCTCGTGGACGATTTGGATCACCCCCCCCCCCCTTGGTAAAAAGCGAGATCCGCCCCTGGGAGGGGGACATGTGTGGGTGGTTGTGTGCTTAAGGTATGCCACTTGGGTTTCAGGAGGGAGAAGGGGTATAAGCTGATTGTGCCCCCTCCCAATCTGCCAGTGTTATAAAGAGGAGAGCAATACGCAACGTATACAATTAAAGTGCGTGGCTGTGTAGATCGTACTACTATCTACACAGTGCAACGAACTTTTCTTCTCCAATCAATGATGGGCGAACTATCTGTCATCACGTGATTTACTTTTGACCAATCGTAGAGCAAGATGTTTAGTATGTGGAATATAAATATCATTATCATAACCCTATCCCAAATACACATTAAGTAGGACCTAAAATATATAACACCAGTGAATGCAAAGAGCATATACATGAACGTGCATTTAAACAATATGGTATCGTGTTGAAGGAAAATTTAAACTAACAGATCGGCTCCGTCATCAACGTCGTTAATTTGCAAGACGACATCGCCGATGGAGCCGACGTCGTTGGGCAAATGTCCTCTTCACTTATCAATTGAGGTTTTTCCTGAAGAGCTCTGATGGAAGACTGAGATTTTGAGGAGATTGGAACCCTACCAAGGTGGATTGAAGTGTCATGATCAGGCGCGGATCCAGGAATTTCTTGCCGGGGGGGGGGGGGGGGCACACGGTTGGAAAGAGAACATATATATATATTTTTTTAGTCCCGCCCAAAAAATGGCAACGACTCAGCCAGCCGCTGCATAAGCGGAGGGGGGGGGGGGGGGGGGGGGGGGGGGGGGTAAGAGAACATTTTTAATTCTTTTTTGGGGGGTCCCCCAAAAAATCGCAAAGACTCAGCCAGCGGCTGAATAAGCGGGGGGGGGGGGGGGGGAGGGGGGGGGGGGGGGTAAGAGGACCCTTTTTTTTGGGGGGGGGGTTACAAAAAAAAAAAATTGACATTTTGCTCCGATGTGGGGGGGGGGGGGGGTAAGGTCACCTTCTTAGGTCAGCCATTGGCATATTTTGTATTATTATTATTTACCCCCCCCCCCTGAAGGGCTGATTTTAACATATTTTTTGGCCGGGGGGAAGGGGGGCACGTGCCCCCTGTGCCCACCCCTGGATCCGCCACTGATGATGTGTGGTTGAATCAGCACCAATGGCAAAACGGACCTTGTTTCCATTCTGGTTCTGTTAAAAGCCTAACGGTACATCCGGACGGTATATCAATGATGTACGTGAGCCACATGTGATTCCATACGCAGCTGCTATTGCAAGCGATTTCGTCTTTATGGACGATAAAGTTAGACCACATCGTGAAATCGCCAACCAATACATGAATACTTGGAAGATAACGGGCTCGAGCGCATGGAGTAGCCAGCTCCATCAAGATCCCCTGGTAACGAGCATCTTTGGGACGACATCAAGTAAGACTAAGAATATAGAGTTTAAAAAGTATGTTAATTTAGGAAATTATAAAAGCTAATGTGGCCATCCTTTTTGGTTGTTTTGTGGTGCGCGGTTACATTTACTTGCCTGTTTATAAAATAAAGCTTTGAATTAATTAAAAGGAGGGTCGTCGTTTAAGCGTTTTGCCGTATATACTGAAGGAAAAAAAATTCGTTGTACCTTGGAGGTTTGGTGTTTATCATTTATTTCCCTCTGAGATGAATTATGATAACATTATATTATAATTTTCACTATACTCACCTCCATGTTTCACAACATGTGCCGACCATTGTTTATTATTGTTACAACCAATAGTTCATTCGCATGACATTTGAAAGGATAATAACCTGAACTACTCTTAAAAGTGATCTCACTCAGTCATCATTCATGGACTTATGCTTAACGTATCTGTACCTTGTACTTGGTGTGTCATCACTCGATGGTTCAGTCATCTCTTCGGTTTTCAGCCTCTTTGCCATCGTGAATGGTATCCAGGCTGAGGAATATTGTCAAGATATAAATATAGATACATATATGATAAACAATCACAAACAAGGCGGTTCAAGGCTTGGCTGCATGGGGCATAAGTTCCTTAAAATTGACCGGTTCACTTACATAATTTTATGTATATTAAAATGTTATAGATGTTTCTTTCCTTGGGATCTACCGACGAGTTATTCCATTAACCTGTCATTAATGAATGAACTTAAATTCTTAGGATTAGATCTACTTAACGTACATGTTACTATGTCGGGCCAGCCTCGGACAAGCTTTCAGGACGTAAAGACCAGCCTTTGTTTAAAAGTATGGATGAAATTTGAATATGTTAGTGACAAATTTCGTTTTTCCGAGACTTTGTTTACTCTCACTGCACTGGTCACATATATGTGACAAACAGTCGAGGTGCTTTCAAACACACATTGCTTCCCCCGGGGAAACACGTATATGGCGGTCAATTTATATCACTGTTTAGAGCATGAGTCAAGTATTCTAGATATGTTTTGAGAAAGTTGCATATTATGTACAAGATCTTAGACAATGGTAAACGAACGAGGAAATTATTCTTGTTTTGATATGAGAGGTCCCGAGTTCCAATCCCGGATAGACCTCTAAAATCATGGCGTAATTTTGTTTTGGTTTGTTTGTGCCTCTAATGAGGTGTTTATTTACATTCAAACATCAAAATAAAGTTGTGAGAACGAATACAATTGACGCACAATGTTATCAGTAGAAATCACATATTTTTTCTCAACTATGCAATATTTTGCCACTTTTCCTCTTAAGTGCTTGTAAAAGTTTCTTTGGCAACCTCTGGTCAGGTTTTTTAAGCTCCTGATTTACAACAATTCTGTTTTTGATTTCTCTTTCAAATACGTATCTTAGTTTGAAACGGTTTTCATTAAATCCATACTTATTCCGAATGACTAACATTTTGTATATACACCAGAATGCGATCGTTGTTATACAACGTCTATCTCTCTGTCAATATTAATCTTAAGTAAACAAGAGATATCCATGACAAAATCAATATTAAAAGTATACTTCACAACATGTTTGATATAATCAAAGAAATTCTTATTCTGTTCACATTCGATAAACACATGCACTATGTCCTCTATGACATGGCACTGGAAACAGTATCTGTCGTCTGCTAATCCCCATATGTAAAGATTGTTTCTAACAGGTGGGTATATTGTACAGCAATTTAAAATTGAACTCCCTTTAATAAGCGATGTTCCCTTGTATATGTTAAATTCCTTTTGAACACTGAAGACCAGTCAATATTTCTTTGTAGTATATTATCCCCAAAAAGACAGAATCTTTTGTTGAATTTATGTTTGAAAGATATCAGATTGTCGAAAGGTTTGCTGCTCACGTCACTGATAAGTAAAGTCACTCTTCCCAATTTAAAATAAGGAGTTTCTAGAGAGTGAGTATAATATACTGGTTCAGTTTCTTCCTTTGTAAAAACATTGAACCCTATCTTTGGAATAGCTTTTTTCAATTTAGTATAATCGAATAAAAGATTTTGTTTGCTTTTGTTTGTCTCAAGGCGTACTGACAGGTCTTTAATAGACAAAAAAAATCTTTCTTTTATAAAGAGGTCCTTTACTAGATGAATTATTCCACAACCAAACCAATCTGCGTGAAACAAAGACTTCGTATTAAAAACAATATCCTTGTTATGCCATACTATCTGCTTATAAAAAAAATGTATCTGGTACAGAATAATTTTCACTACAAGTAAAACCTTTCACATAACTCCAGGCTTGTAATATTTCTAGATAGAATCAGGAAGTTGCGATTTCTGGACATCGAATAATTTATGGTCATAGTTACAGTTTAACAGAAGATTTACGCCACCGAGCAAATCAAACCAATAATTACACATATCTTTCCATGGACCTTTACTGTCATCCAATAATCTACAAAGCCATCTAAAACGAAAACTCAGTATCTGTTTCTCAATGTTAACCATATTATGTAACCCCCCCTTGGCTATAATCTTGAGTAAGGATGGACCTTTTTACCTTGTAGATTTTGTATTTCCAAATAAAATTGAAAACTAATTTGTTCAATTTCTGCAGACACGTTGGTGGAATCGTATCAACCATCATTAAATGAACTATTAGACTTAAAGCCAGTGATTTAACAACAGTGATTCTTCCAAATATTGTGAGGTTTTCTGCTCCTCCAGTTATCCAGGAGTTTTTGTAGTTTGGTCAATTTATTTTCCCAACTCAATTTTGTAGCATGATATAAGTCTGCAGATATAAAATATCCTAAGTACTGAACAGGTTCTGTTGACCAACAAAGATGAAGGTCGGAGAGAGACCACCTTCTCTTGTCATCTCCAATCCAGAAAAGAACAGTTTTATCTTTATTTAATTTCAGGCCTGCGACTTTTCTAAAGTCCAATTTATCTATTTTATTCTCTAGAGAATTTTTATTTCTAACAAAGAATAAGGTGTCGTCAGCATATTGTCAAAGTTTAAAGGTAATACAAAGTTTTGGTATGGGGTCATGAATTTGGTTCAAATGAACATATTGGAAACATATGCGATCCTACAATATTCAGTGATCGTTGTCGCGGTTAAAATCGAGTCTAAAGTTGTGAAATTTAGATAATAAACTCTTTATGTTGTATAGCTCCATCTCAAGGTCAAAATATTAATTAAGCTTGAAAACAATGTTTCTTGACTAAAATCGACCGATTACCTATTCCCGTTTGGAAATTATATATCACAATTTCATATTCTGAGATTTTCATGGTCGCAGCTACCATTGTACGGCCGTAGTCGCTATTCTAAATTTATCAAAATTTACCGGGAGCACCGGTAAATTTTTATATTCAATTTTTCTCGAAAGCAGAAGTGCTTTAGGGGCTAAATTTTCTAGTGCTTATAATACATCCACAGGGGCATCCAAATATATTAAAATTGTAAAGAATCACTATCCACCCAATTTTCAAAATTCCCAAAACTTCGTATTACCTTTAAGTGTAGAGTGGCACCCTATAAAAATCAAATTTCTGAATGATATTATTTTTCCTAACTCTATTAGCCATAAATTCAGCTGCCAAAATGAACAGTAATGCTGAAAGGGGACAGCCTTGACGAATCCCTCTCTTGACTGGGAACGTTTCTGATATCCATCCATTTACAATGACTGAACTTGAAATGTTCGTGTAAAGAACCTCGACCCACTTTCGAAACGACGGACCAAAGTTCAATTTCTCCAAACAGTTACTTACAAAAAGCATGTCAATAACATCGCATGCTTTAGTGAAGTCTACCATCATAATTGCTCCAGTTACAACATTGCTTGTGTTCGGGTAAAATCTTGAAATAAGCAACAGCCTTTGGCACCGCAAAGGTTAAAGGTATTACAAAGTTTTGGTATGGGGTCATGAATTCGGTTCAAATTAAAATATTGGAAGCATATGCGTTCCTACAATATTCATTGATCGTTGTCGCACTTGAAATCGAGTCTGAAGTTATGAAATTATAAATAATAAACTCTTTAAGTTGTATAGCTCCCTCTCAAGGTCAAGATGTTAATTTAGCTTTGAATCAATGTTTCTTGACTAAAATGGACCGATTAGCTATTCCCGTTTGGAGATTATATATTACAACTAAGTATTCTGAGATGTTCATGGTCGCAGCTACCATTGTACGGCCATATAGGCGCTATTTGAAATTTATCAAAATTTACCGGGAGCACCGGTAAATTTTTATATTCAATTTTTCTCGAAAACAGAAGTGTTTTAGGGGCTAATTTTTTTAGTGCTTATAATACATCCACAGGGGCATCCATATATATAAAAATTGTAAAAATTCACTATCCACCCAATTTTCAAAATTTCCCAAAACTTTGTATTACCTTTAAAGGAACTTTAAAACGAAAAGAAACTGAATACATTTTAACAACCTCTTTCAATGTTCCATATTTTTAAGGCTACATTCTACAGGACCGACAATATCGGTATTGTGTGCCATGTGCCAACTTTTTGAGGGTTCAATAGACTAATCACCCACGAGACCGATATTTTCCTGTAATTCCTTATGTATTTATCTGTTTTGTTGTTCTTGTGCACTGTCAGTCTATATACTGGGATGACACATTTTATCAAGGATATTTTTGCATAAGACAGTATTAGAATTGGATGTGATGTTTCATCTTTTTGTATAAACATGTAATGCCTATTATGCACTCTACTCGGTAAACCGTCATTAACTTGATGATTTTCTTGGAAATACTACTGCATTACTATAATTCTATTATTCCAATTTGCCAACACAATCGTTGAATTATACAAACTGCTCTAGACTTGCATGGATATCAAATTCTCTATTGACGTGTATTAACAGAAGAAAACAAATAAATTCCACAAAGATGAAAACAAGCCAAACGGTTTTTGAATTTAATTGTAAATACTCTCGCTAAAAACAAGTTTACATAGATCATATTAAATTGCTTTCAGAGTGCTTGCGATCTTCAATATCACACGAAAGCTGGAGGATATAAGGATAATCATCTGACATAAACCAAAGTACAGAGAAAGCAGCATTGGAATAAAGTAATACAATGAGACTATGCTAATACTTATAGCAGTTTGAACATATTTTTAAAATATGTATAACATTTCACGTTTTGTACTAATTCAAGAAGAATTGTAAAAGTTATAGCATTTTGTATAAAAGACTTCAGTCTCCACTGGGCAAGTGGTGTCACCGGTTACTCGATCGTCCGTATGTATTGTTTATATGGTTTTGTGAAAAGTTGGCCAGACTCTTGGCCTGCAAGCTTGCAGGGAATATCCTCTAAGCCTGCAACTAAAACAACAATAACCACACTTATAGCAGCAACAACGTCTACAATTATCTAAATGGAAGCATATTGATAGTAACAATTAGGAACTAGATCTAAACGATATTACCCCACAACTTTTGATGAACATTCATGAAATAAGAATGAAGGAGAAATACCGTGGCGTAAAGTAGGCCTATATAGACCAACTTTGTCTCACTTGTTTTTACAGCCACTACAGATATTTGTATTTATTTCTTAATTTGTAGTATGTTGTATTGTGGGATGAAAATTATAAGTAGGAAGAGAGTAAAATGAAATACAAGACAGAACAAAAAGGAGCTTGCAGAAGTAGACTATGTTCTGTGTGGTGGTTTATTCCAAATGCTCTGTATGTTCCATGTACAAGACTTGCATGTCGCTCTATTTATTCATGCAAATCTCTTTATTATTGAACATGTCATGCATTAATTATGAGCAGGTGTTTTGTTTTATAGAGTATTCTAATATTGGGCTATTGTTGAATTTGTATATTGTTTTACTTTGCATTGTAATTGCATTATGTAATACAGGGCTCTCTTGCAAAACAGTTATTACGTCCTGAAGATACCACCCTGTATACAATTATGGAACACATAATAAATAAACAAATGAACAAAATAAGATAAATATTTCTAGATGTAACAGTATCCGATCTTCACTTGAACTTTAGTACCAATACATTGTACATGACATTACATTACAAAATAAACATCATAAGTGAATCCTAATCCCTTCAAAAGCTGGGAAAACACCTTTCATGCATCATCATGGAACATCGGGCTCAAAAGTTTATGCAAATAATGCAAATTGCCCAACATTGCCCGAATGTTGAAATTGATCTTTTACGACATGAGATCACGAATCATCGAAACGATCATCAACAACGACAACAACAACGGAAAGACATTTTTAGGTGCATTAAATGTAAAGTCCACTATCAAACCGGGGATGGGGGGGGGGGGGGGGGCGTCGCTTCCAACAAAATGATGTTCCAAACATTACCAGGTCCAAAATGCCTTATCTTTTCCCTGGTATAGACATACAAAATTTAAAACATGCTAATGTGGGTATAGTCCACCTTCTCATCATTCTCACAAGACTAGCAAAATTTAGTCGAATTGTTTATGATATTTACTAAGGGTTAGGATTTCTGCAATATTCATTTTTCCATCTTTAAAAAGAACAAATATAACATAGTATTGACACATTGTTTTAAAATAATAATCTAAACATAAAAAAGGAGGGATACCCGAATAAGCAGCTTGCTTGTAAGCAGGACCCCGGTATACAATATAACATTTACAATTTTGTTAGAGCAATTTATAAACATTTGAGAGAGTTATAAAACAGCAAAATTATATATAAATCTATCGCTTGGATCAACCGATTTTAGAGGTAACGAGTCAAAAATATAATATATAATACTCACTGTTCGCCTAGATCCTGCTAAATGCGAAATGAATCGTGGAATGAGACGTCGAGTCCTCTCCTCAGAAATATTTATCCAATTATAGCCGAGCTAAAATGATTTACACATAATCTTACGCAGTTGAATTAAAAGTAACGGGCAACAAGTGACATCAGAGTTCTCTTCCAGAACGTTTTAGAAGGCGTTTAAAATGTAACTGTCACAAGATAAGAGAAGCATTTGTCTCTGTGTCATGAATCCAGATTAACAGATGACAAAACATGCAGTGTGTCGAGGAAAATGATCTAGAAATCAGTCTTATGCGAATTCCCATTGCACAAATGTGCTTCTTTCCATCAAATTCTCATGAAAATGTGACTTGATAACCCGTATCAAATGAAAAGCAAAGGCTGCGTGAGTCCGTATTTCACAGTCTGGTGACAATTGAACAGGTACCTATTGCACGTCAGTCGAGCCATGTAGTCCAAAAACGAAACTAGAGGAAAGTTCACATAACAAAAGCTAACCAAACAAAGTAATTCATATCTCTCGCTCAGTGAGTCGGTCTTGTTGGTTATTGCAATGCAAAACAAACACGTCATATAGTGGTCTGGGTATTCCGCCCGCGCAATTTTTTTTACACGCTAGACTGGCCATTTCAATGGTAAATACCATGAAAGCGACTAATATTAGAGTCTAGCAGCCTACATGCCCAGCAAGTGGGAACCGTAGTCTCTACCCATCCAATTTTTTTTTTTTTTTTTTTTTTTGGGGGGGGGGGGGGCGGCCATAAAATATATCAACTGCCATCGCCTTCGAGGACTTTTCCCACAATTCACTAATAGCAAATCTAGATAATTCCAAATCTATGGTTGCAAATGTAAACACGTTCGGTTAAGGGAATGTCAGGCTTTAGTTTCCCAGTCAGTATTTGAATATGTTTTGAACGTTTATATTAATTTTCGTTTTATCATAATTGATATACCAGTGTTTATTTATCGTTCTCTAAATGTTTAGGAAATTCATACTGAAATCAAGGAAACATAACTCGACGATAATTTCCACAATGGTTGAAGAATCATTCTTGAAATTGTATGACTTGTATGGTTTTGATATTAAATGAAGTAAGTACAAATTACGGAAAAACAAAAAGGAAAATATGTGGGAGGGTGGGTGCAGGCGCCGATCCAGCCGGTGGCAGGGGAGGGGGCCAAAGAGGGGGCCCAATTCGTGAGAAAATATTTGAGCGGCGAAACAGCCGGCTGGTGAATAAGCGGGGGTGGGGGTTAAGGACCAATACATTTTTTTTTGCCCCCCAAAATTTTCAAATCGCGCCGGCCGATAATTCGCTCAGTGGGGGGGGGGGGGGGGGGGGGGGGGTAGTGAGCACTAGTTTTTCTCCCTCGAACATTTAAAAATCGCCCCCTCCCTTGAGCACCAGGGGAGGGCCAAATAAAGGTAACATTTACGTGTTTTTGCCTGTTTTTTTCCAGGGGTGGGGCCCGGGTCCCCAGGGACCCCCTGGAGCCGCCACTGGGTGGGTGTGTACTTTACACGGGAAATGTGTCATGTTTGCTGTTCCCACACACCAAACAAACTATCAGTGAATCCAGACGTCCCTTTTTTCAAGAAGGAAATTCCTACCACTGACATTTTGGGCAATTGCTTTGTTGACCTGTAGCTGGAGAGTGAATCAACTTAATATTTGCTTATTGTAGATCATACAAACGATATGGTCTCATTGTCCATGTTGGAATGCAAGAGGGATTATTTTGAAACTCTTTAAAATTGATAATTTACAAGCCATTGAAATAATTTTGTCATTATTACATCATGTATAAAGGAGGCTCTCTATATGTTGAGTTGAACTAAAATCATCACCCGACATTAGAAGATACTATAAATTACTTTATTCGCAGACTAACAATTTTTTTTTAAATGTGCTATGGAACCTATTATGTGTGTAGTGTCTTTCTTCTTCTTTGTTCGGAGTACATATAGGATATGGGTTTACTCATGGAACCTGGATTTTTCGAGACAAGAGAGAGACAGAGAGAGAGAGACATAGAGACAGGGAGACAGAGAGACATAGAGAGAGAGACAGACATAGACGGAAGATTGACTTTGCCTGGAAACCACACAAACATATGCCCGTATAGGATGGGTTAAAAGAGAAAGAAAAACACTTTTGAAAGGAATATTCTGAAAGGAAACGTACTTTGATTGAAATCATTTGTAATGATATTTCACGCTGGTAGGTTTTACATAAATAAATTATGATCACTGATTGTATCCTGAGAAGCAGTGAAGCTCTCAAAAACTTGTTTGTCGAATAGATTCTAAAGAGAAAATTACAATGGAAAGCTGTTTTGGAACTTGAAGCATGTCCAAATTTGGGTATTACTTCGTTTCGCTTTGATACAAACATTCCTGGCTAAAATATTATACGAGAAAACTCAGAAGGACGTATAACTGAATTGAAAAATGTAAACAATATTTTCGCTTCTGTACATCTCATTATACCTCATATTCAGGTCCACCCTCTTTGACAAGATTACAGATATGTGTATTTATCATAATAAAATTCATGAAATAAGTGAAACCTACATAAGTGGATCTAAGATGTCTTTTAACCGTACAGCTGATGTTGAATCCTAAGCGAAGGGCCAAAGTCAGAAAAGAGGAGTTTTCCTGCCACTACCACACAAACTAAGCACACCTTGTTTATTTGAAAGATTTTACTTTAATACAAAATATATCAGAGGTGTTTCTTAAATATGTGTAGCACTCACCCCTAAATCGGAGGGTGGCTTTAAAAAGGCAGCCCTTTTGACGAAAAAATAGTATTTAAAACAAAATATTTAAAGGAAACCTTGAAAAAGCATGAGTGTGGTGTTGACACCAATTTCGACAGAATTGGAATTAATTAAAATCGCAATTTTAAGTAAGAAACATGATTTTCCGTGTTTTTTTTTTTTTTAAATCAAAACCTTTTTTTTCCATATATCAGATTCAAAGAGATGTATCTTTTCGTAACTTTCCAGGAAGTTGTCCATGTACAATAAACATTTTGCTGATTACGGTTGAACGACATTTAAGCTATGGAATGATTCTCCTGAACCTAAACAGATTTAGTACTTAATCTACTTTTCAATGGACCTCTTCATTTCCACAGAACATAAATTAAGTTTCATTTGAAATTATTCTACTTTTTATTTGTCAAGGTATTAATTGATAGATTGTTCTCTGTTTTAAATGTAATCATGCTTTGTTTACATTTTGCATAGTATTTATTGTTCCAATATTTGATTGTTTTTGTGGAAGTGCAATTTTTCCATGTTTGTTCCTATGTGATTGAAGCAACCTTTCATGTTTTATTTGTGTTTAGAAAAGATTAGTAGAGAAAACATTTATTCATAATTTATTGTCACGCTCCTTTCGACATAGACCTTAGATATGTTGTTACTCAGTCTCAAAGTGTATTTTATCATGATAATCAGAGGGATACAAATAAAAATGATTAGTTAAGGTGGTATGCATACATCAAACACAGAGAGAGAGAGAGAGAGAGAGAAGCAGATAGAAGGAGATGAATAGAGAGAAGATGAAAGAAAACAAATGTATATTCATAGTGCTGCTAAATGAAATGAAATGAAATGAAATATTCATAATAATAATAATCTTTTAAAGTCCACTCCAAATTTTATTAAGTTAAACAGAAAATGGAAATTCTTTTTGCCCAATTGATCGTGAGCCCGGCAGTAACTGAGCAGCGCCAGCTCGACGTTGCTCTATCCCTTTATTGTTGAACGCCAAACAAGGTAGTAGCAACTCCCGTCTTTTAACGTCTTTTGGTATGGCGCGGCCGGGGTTCGAAACCACGACCGCCCGGTTGTGAGGCGGACGCTCTACTGACTGAGCCAAAACTCATAGTAAACATGTTAGTAAGATACATCATTATACAGAACTACTCACATACGGATAGCGACAGAAAAAGTAAGATGTGATGTAGAGAATGAGAGAGAAAAGGGGGGAGTGACGGGGCAAATGGTAATATGGGAGTAGTCATGGTTACCCGAAAACCCAAACGTGAGATGAACAAAGTAGAATGATTTTAAAGGGCAAGTCCACTCCAAAAATAACTTACTTTCAATAGAAGCATAAAAATCACACAAACAAATCAAAAATAGTTTGAGCAAAATCGGAAAAACTTTGAAAATCACAAGACAAATTGGCAACTCACTCGTGAGTCTGTGACGTCATTGCCTCACTATTTCAGGAAATAGTATCAAGATTTCAAAGTTCATAAAAGATTTTTTGAAATGTCATGCACGCATTATGATACAAGTCATATAACCTGGCAAAGGCATGGGGAAAATCAAGTTTTGGGGATAAAAAGGGAAATTAATGGGATAAAAATATATAAAGCAATTGATAAAAAGTGAGGCAATGACGTCACAGACTGATAACCAAATTGGCAATTTGTGTAGTATTTTCTAAGTTCCAAAGTTTTTCATACTTTTCCTTATTAGTTATCCGATTCTTTTGCTCTTTTTTTCTTGTTTTTCTGCATCTATTATACGCAAATTATTTTTGGAGTGGACTTAGCCTGCAGCAAAATTTAATTCGAATCTGAATTTAATAAACAAACACACACACACACACACACACACACACTCATATAATTATACACTGTCGCTCATATAGTTGGAATATTTTTTTTTACCCCAATTTATGGAATTATTTTGACAATGATTTATTCTAATAGATCTAGATAATAGTATACATTCTCAAATTTTATTGAATAATAATTTGCCAGTGTTTGTTTTGCGTGACTGCTAAAGCATGTGTATGCTACTACAAAAGGGCACTAATATGGCACATCGACACGGTTTTGATCCTAGGGCCTCACAGTCACGAGGCCATTGCTTTGCCACTGAACCATGACTGTACGCAGCGGGGACTAGGGTAGGGGGCAGTTCCCACAAATATAAAAAAAAACGAAGAAAATGCAATAAATTATCAATAATTCACTGCATTTTACCCCGGTCCCCAACATAACAAAATCCTCTGTACGGCCATGCATTATGGCTCAAGGCATGGGCACACACAAGATTTTTTTTTCTGTTGGTGACCCGGGGGGGGGGGGGATTCAATGAATTATTGATAATTATATTGCATTTTAATTATAATCAATAAAATTTGAATTGAAGAAAAACATTGTCAAAGACTATGATCAGTATAATTACTTAAATTCAAATTCAATTTCAATTACTTCATGTCGTTCTCCACCATCATTTGATCTATTCCAAGACATAATCCTTATTAAGTCTATGCAAACTTTCTTCCCAGTAGTTCTTCCAGTTTCAGATTGAATGGATGGTAATAGTTCTTAAGTTTGTCAAGAACGATCGGATCAATGGATGGATGCTTTCTACCCTTTAACTTGCTGCTGGGGCAGATTATAGCTGGATTCTTTGTACAGAATATGCCTCTTTCTTCATTAAAATGAAACTGATATTCATCAAAGTATATCGGTATCCCCAAGAAGTCTTCCAACTTATGCAAAATTGAGACGGGATCGCTTCGGAACACGCCCTCGTCGATGATCAAAAATTGCTCTCGAGGGAAGATACCGAACCATCTTCGGAGATGGACTTCGTAGAGACCATTTTCGACCACGGCGTTGTCGACGAAGACTTCTTCACTGGGCGTGAGGACAGTTGTTTCGAATGAGTTGTTCAGAAAAGGCCATGCATGTTTCTCTATCTGGGATTCGCGATCGTGGCTTAAAAAGACTCGGCCAAGAATAGTACTTGATGTGGACATAGTGAGACAATGCACGGATCACAGGATCTCGGATCATAACGATGAATTTGACATCCGGGAGGTTCTTCTTGATGAGGTACGGGGCGTCATGACCGAAAATATAGTTAGGGTGTATTCCATGGTTATCTGATACTTTGAAGATACAGGCATGAGGTTCTGGTACCAATTGAGACTTTCCTTATTGTGTATGTTCCAATAGTAAAGCTCCTTTGGGTCCGAATGAACGATGTTCGGGTGCATCTGCATGAAATTGGTCATAGCACCTGTTCCACATTTTCGGACCCCAATTCCAATGGTCTGAGGTAACCTCTTTCTGCAGTCTAAATCTCTAGAACCCACGGCAATACCGTTCAGATGACAATGCCTCAGACTACCCGAGGGTAACTTTTCTGCAGGTGTTCTGCGTTTGCTCAAATTCATTCTGTTGGATACCTCTGTTATATTCTGTGGGAATTCCATGTCATTTGATGTCTCCGATACAGTTCCAAGTGATATTCCCTCTCTGTCTTGGCCATGTTCGCGTGTCGTTTCAGTGAAGGTAAAATCGCCATGAAGTTTCCACAACAGTGAGTGACGCCTCGACGACAAAATCAGAATGTCACTAACGCAACAAAGGAACACAGACGTAATGCCTTTACATATTTTTGTATTATCATGATTTGGCTTGATTGGGTAACCTGGCAACTGTGAACCGTTAAATACAGGTCTAGTTTCTCTTTTCGTATCTCCTAAATAAAAGTCACAACCTTGAATGTTTTTTGTTTGTTCTGGGTATCAGCCTCTTTCATCATGTACCACTTATTTTTTGTTCGGTTTATATATTTTGATGAGAGTTTTGGTTTGTGATTGTCCCATGCGCTTGTATTCTCATTTTCGACAATAACCAGAATCGTTCGGTGTCTCTCGTCTGACCAGAGAAATCTGCAAAACAAGTTGGAAATATTGACAAAGTTAGGTGATGAAAAGGCCGCAAATGCTGCGTTTAAATGCTAATTCAAATATTAATCCGAAATCCTTGTTGCCAATTTCATGTAGCAAACTAGCGGTGTTCGTTAGTACGTAAAAGATCTAGGCTCAAAAGGCCATTTCGTAATGTAACCAAATTTATGCATACATTCCTTTGTGAAGCGCCTCGATACGAATTCTTTCATTCACCTGTTACGAATAAATATATCTCAATAATCAGAATGCAAATGTCATACATTAGTTGTTGCTAGGTCGGACAAACATTATGGCTTACCCTACCAACTCGTAACACGCAATGTATGTAATTCGCATTCAGAAGATTGAAATACAATTATTCATAACAGGTGAATGCAATAACTTGTACGAGGCACTTAAAAGGATTGATGCATTGAAATTGATTACATTACGAATATGGCTTATTCCATAAAACTTATCAGAACTGACAAAATTCTCAGCCAATCATATGCAATGATTTCAGTAGCTTGTAACAGCTATTGTAACTTGCCATTATCAGAATTGATAACAAGTTTGTATGAAACAGGGCCCTAAAAAGAACTCAATTTATAACAGAGAAACAGTGCAACCTAGACTTGATGCTGAAAATACAAGTGTCACATTCCAAAACAACCAGAGCATTCTTTGTTACAATATGTTAAAAATAAAGACCAGTTATAGTCATGCGATTGCATTGTGAAAGAAACGTTGTGGAATCGATCAGAAAAGGTTGATCATCTAGCATATAAGTATTGGTGTGTACTGCAAGGTTCTGGAATCATCAAAATGATAAGAAATTTGGCCCAGTCTTGGTAAAGTTACAAGCACTGTACACAGAAATATGTATATGCCGGGTGTATATGGGACTACGCGACACGTACGCGATATCTATCAGGTCCAAATAGAAATAATAATTTACCAAATGAGTAGGCGGTTTCTCGGCAAAATTTGTATCATCACGTATTAGTCAAAACATATTCTTTCACATTATTGGTATAGAGCTTCCATTTCATATTTTTGAGAGGGAGGCGTTTCCAAAACTGGTCTTTACCGTTAACGACTGTATCAAGCAACGAGAAGTCAGTGAGGAAGAGGGGTTTTTGTGAATAAAAAACGGGTAAGGGGCCGATTCCCAGCTACTCCTTTCCCCTTTCATTATAAAAGCGGTGTAATTAATAGACAGAAAGAAAGATGTATGACTGAGAATCGGATACATGAGGAAGGGGGACATCAACAGACAAGAAGATTGAGAAAACTAAATGATGCACTTAGTCTTACTCGTAGATGTGCTACAGCCTACTATAGGGGACCTACCCGAGCATGTGCATGATCCGAGTTCCTGATTTTCTTTAAGAAAGATTCATAACCATATTTTTATTTTTGCCTCCTATGTTGTTAGTTTTTGTTATGCTGATTAATGACTCAAAATCATTGCTAAAATGTTCTTGTTTTATGCCAATGTTTCGCTAATCTTCCTGATTTCACCATGAAAGCCTTTTATCATTTATATTAATTCGTTTCTTTTCTATCACATATTATGAGAAAAATGCTGACACAAAATGAAAATGTCACAAATGTTCATCACTTCGAAGGCAACAGTCTGGTCATGAATACAATAAGAACAGCCTCTAAACGGTCAAAATGTCCTTTTTTTTAAAGATATATTTATTTCAGTGTACATTTGTGTGTGTATGTGTTTGTTTTGGATGTTCCACAAACCCGTGTTAGTTTGTGTACACAGGCGCGGATCCAGGGGACGGGAGGCGAGCGGCCTTGCCCCCCCCCCCCCCGCAAAAAAAAAGAGAGAAGGAGAGGAGGAAAAGAAGGGAAAGAGGAGAGAAAGGGAAAGAAAGAAGAGGAAGAAGAAAAGAAAAGGGGGAAAAAGGAGATCGGGGGTGGGGGGGGGGGGGCGAAAGGGCCTTGCCTCCCAGCTGTTACCCCCCCTCCCCCCATACAAAAAATAAGAGAGAAGGAAGGAAAGTAAAAAAAAAAAGGAAAAGAGGAGAGAAAGGAAAGGAAAAAATAGGAAGAAAAGAAAAGCAGGATAACAGTTGTAGTTGTCCGGGGGTAGTTGTCTTACTCTTAGGGGACATTTGTCCTAGGGGTAGTTGTCTGGGGGGTAGTTGTCCGGGGGGTAGTTGTCCCGAGGGTAGTCGTCCTAGAGGGTGGTTGCTCTAAGGGGAAGTTGACTGGGGTTGGTTATCCGGGGGTGGATGTCCAGGGGGTAGGTGTCTTAGAACCGTTTTACAGACGTATTCTCCCCTGTTTTTGCGTTTATACTGTAAAAGGTTTTACCCGTATACCGCTTAGCTGTTCCAAAAATCTGCACGCAGTAGAGACGTCTGATATTAACCAATACCTTGCAATGATATTTCGTATGATCAAATTAAAAAAAGCACCTCCCCCCCCCCCCCTCCCCCAAAAAGGACCCGTTGTCTTTAAAAAAAAAAACATTAAAACATTAATCGTTATTTACAAGAATATAAACATGTTTTGGGCCAATTTGAGAGAAGGCCTTTTTATTTTTCATCAAACTAAGCGAGAAGCAAACTCAAAATTGACTATCATTTGAGAATTACGACACACAAAATATTGGGTCCCTCTTGCCAGGCGTGTAGCCCCCCCCCCCCACAAAAAAGCACAAGAAAAAAAAGACATGGCACATTTTTTTAAAGGAGAAAGGGAAAACATGAAAAGAATTAAACAACGATAGAAGAGAGGTGCGAGAGCATGAGGAATTGCATTTCTTTAAAAAGAATAATGGGATAACAACATAGTTTATACACTCGAGATAATTTTTGCAAGTATTACTGGAGAAGTACCAGACCACCGTCTGTGTGCATTGTGCAGCAACAAAGCATATACAACGTCTCGCTATGTGACAGATCACTTTTCTCTAACTTCTAACCAATCAAAAGGCCTCGTTTTCGTCCAGAAAGTGCCGGTGGACATTAATGCGCCAAATGTGGTTCTCAAATTTCAAAAGATCCCTACTTTTGGAGGGGGTAGGAGAAAGCAATTTTACGTTATATTACTCCAGGAAGTGCCTGAAAAAGCGCCTAATGTGGTTCTAAAATTGCAAATGCCTCCTACTCACAGAGGGGGTTCGGACTCCCTCCCAGACCCACCCCCGCTTGGTCGCTCCACTCCCTCGCCGCTGCCTCCTCGCTCTGTCGCTTCAATCCATCATGTTTCATAATATTTCACCCTATGAGATTGTGCGCTCCCCCGGTGAGAAATTCCTGGATCCGCCACTGGAAGAAGTAGAAGAAGAATGAGATTGTAAAGAAAAAGGAGGAGGATGACGAGAAAAAACGTCACGTTCTACCAAATGTGCATGTTGAAATTGGTTTAGTGAGATATTCATTCACAGACACAGACACACACACACAAAAAAACTTTTGTTTTACAGTTTAAACATTCAAAATTATATGAAGAACGACAGTGAATCAAAAAAATGTATAGGCCCATTCAAATAAATGTTAGTTGAATTGATATTCTTTCATAAGAATGATTTTACTAAAATAGAGAAAGGAAAAGGAAAAGATAAATGAAATGGCAAGGGATCAAAGTCAAAGGACAGAAGAAAGAAAGGTATAGATGAAAGAGTTTTTTTGTTTTTTTAAATCAACTGAAAAACATTTTCCTCTTGTGAACGATTTTCGTCATGACTCCAGATGACTCGAGTTCAGTTTATATACCGGGTCCAGGTGCGGATCCACGGGGGGCAGGGGGGGGGGGGGGGGGAGGGGGCTTAGCTTTTTTTCCTTCAAATATTTTTTAAATAACAAAATGAAATAAAAAATAACTTAAGATAGTGATCACACCCCCCCCCCCCCCCCTAAGCGAAACTAACGATCTGCGTGACTTTCGAATTCCCGGGGCCAAAAACGAAAAAAAAAATTATGCTAAGACGGGCCATTCTTTAGTTAGGTAGCCTAGGGCCCTATGGAGCCATAACATACAGATCAAAATATTTCGGAGCTATGTTTGTCGATAGGGAGGGGGGGGGGGGGGGGGTTAGCATAGGGGGTAATTTTTTGGAGTGGAGGTAATCTTCCACGGGGGGGGGGGGGTAATTGTCCTATAGGAGTTAATCTTCTGGATGTTAATTATCCTCGGGGGATGACTTTCGGGAGGGGGAGGGGGAAGTTTTCCGGGGGTCATTGCCCAGGGGGTAATTGTCCTGATACGATTGCAATAATCGATTTCAAATATTGTGGCTAGAAAGCCCGCTATTTTAAAGTCAAGACATACGTATTCTTTGTTTCCATTTTATTTTATTAACATGTAATTATATACACTCTCAGATATCATTAGCAAAAACAACTTAGGATATATGTTTTAAAAAATGTGTGTAGAAAGACGTGAATTAATAAATCCAAAGTGATTCCCTTTCCGAAAACATTCTACAAGTATATATACTGTATATATATATATATAATTCCACTATTGTATCCTTGTATTCACCCTTACTAGGGTTATGACTCTTTTGTATTCTTGCCTGACTGCACATGAGTGTATTTAACGTTGCCTTGTATAAAATATATTTAGTTGCTGATGAGCCTTCGGGCAAAACAGACTGTACAACACTTACTAATAAAGTTTAACCTTTTCAACCTCTATATCCATATAGGCCTATATATGTTTATATATATAATTATGTACATATTCAATACAATTCGGATATCAATAACATGTTACAGTAGTCCTGCAAATACATGAACATGGGAAATATATCAAAGAGAAATTCACCGACCTTCAGAAGATTCAAGAACTTCTCAAGGAAATCAAAGAGCCTAGAAGAACGATTTTTTTTCAATACAGCTCGAACAAGGAGAATACACTTCTCACAGCATAACGAACAAGACTCCATTTCACTTCCCCTTATTCAGGTGTACTGCGCATGCACCAACTGACAAAGTCATTACAACACAGGCATTAATGGAAACGATCATTACAATACAGTGCGTCCCAGAAAAAACGAAACCGAGAAGTATCGATGTTTTATCATAACTTAATCACAACCATAATTAATGAATGATACATATTTGGAAAGCTTAGAGTCTCCTCTTTCAGTTGATGCTACTCAAATGATGCATATTTCACGCATGAGTGATTAAAATCAATTTGAAGGAAGGAAACCAAAAAGACATTTGGCGGGCGGTATCTGAATTTCGAAGAAAAATTCACATTTCTAGAAAGTTGAGTTTCTGCCCTTTCATATGACACCTCAATCAGGAGAAATGAGCGAGGAATAACAAAGTTCTGTTTGTTTAAAGTAGCCCTTACATTTTCATAATTTTAACAAATGAATTCGTTTTCACTGGCTGCCTGCCGTATCAATAAACGAAATTAACAAAAGACTTAACTCCGTTTCGTTGACAATCAGCCATGCATGAAGACTCTCGTATACGGCTGATTGTCAACGAAACGGAGTTAAGTCTTTTGTTAATTTCGTTTATTGATACGGCAGGCAGCCAGTGAAAACGAATTCGTTTAATAAAATTATAGAAATGCAAGCACTACTTTAAGCAAACAGAACTTTGTCATTCCTCGCTCATTTTTCCTGATTGAGGTGTCATATGAAAGGGCAGAAACTCAACTTTCTAGAAATGTGAATTTTTCTTCGAAATTCAGATAACGCCCGCCAAATGTCTTTTTGGTTTCCTTCCTTCAAATTGATTTTAATCACTCATGCGTGAAATATGCATCATCTGAGTAGCATCAAATGAAAGAGGAGACTCTAAGCTTTCCAAATATGTATCATTCATTAATTATAGTTGTGATTAAGTTATGATAGAACATCGATACTTCTCGGTTTCGTTTTTTCTGGGACGCACTGTATAGACATACATGGAAAGAAATGTATAATAGAGTATACATTGATAAGATGTAATAGTATAAACACTGTACAGGAGCATTGGATGTTTGAAATATATAACTTGAAGTAAATTGAGATTGTAGGTAAGAATAAACCTTTGACATTTTATAAGATATCACATGAGCCTATATCCTATTCAGATCTACTGATCATAGAAAAAGCATAAACATAACTTACATTGCATCATTGTGATGGGAAATAGGCACACATTCTAGTGCTACTAATCATAACGATAATAATTCTGTAAATCGAGAGATGTGTTCCATCAAACGACATTTTCCAAACCATTTAATGAAAAATTCTCTTTGTCTTACTACCCACTGTCTACTCCTCTCTGTATTACTATCCGTCTTACTACGACAAATGTTGTATGCATGTAAAGAAGTCTAGATTGCAGGTATACACAATATTTGATCTTGATTAGTTTAATACAAGAATATTATTACAACGAGATCGAAATGACTAATTCCTCTCTCTTACTGCATGAGTTTGACAAGAAATGACAATGGTATTTGAATACAAAAATATAAACACGAGATGGGGTAGACTCTCTCTACATATACAGCAATGGCAGTTGCATGCATGTCAACACATTTTATATGATTACATAACAAGTATTGTTACGATTAGTTGCATAAAGAAATCAATATTTAAATGAGACAAGGTTACTAATTTCTTTCATAAATATTATATTTACATCGACGACTGTTAAATACATGCCACAAATAGACTAGATTGTATGTATACACGATCAGATCACGATTTGATATAAGAATATCACAACAAGACTAAGGTGACAAATTGCTCTTTTTAGTATAATTTTAATTTTTTTAAATTTGTTATACTATACATCAACTAGCTGGACCCGCGGGATTCTAGAGGGGGGCGGGGGGTGTAAATAGATATATAGAGACTGTCTAAATTAAAACCACCAAGAACTTTATTTGCCATTCAGGCCATTAAAAAAATGTTTTGCGTCCCCGCCCGCTTACTTTTTGGGGGCCGCCTCCTATTTTTTTTTTTTTGAATTTTTTTTGAATTTTTTTTTGAAAGAAAAAAAACATGAAAAGCACTGCTAAAATGTATTTCTGATTTTAAAAAAGAAAAAAAAAAATTGTCGGCCGCCATCTTGAAAAATAGCCCGAATGTCAGGGAAAATGTACCGAGCGGCCATTTTGAAAGAAAAAAAAAGGGCCTCCTCCTTCCCATTTTTCAAAAAAACAGGACGCCAAACATGTTTTTTTTTTAATTTGGCCTTATATAAAAAAAAAAAAAACGATCCAACTGTACCGGTAGTTATTCTTTAAGCCACTGGAACTGCGTAGAGTTCCGTAGTGTGGAAAGCTTTTACTGCTTTGTCGATCTGGCGTAGGGTAGCGTACTGTTGCGTAGGCATGTAGCGTAGTGTTGCGTAAAAAGGCATACTTTCTGCGTCAAATTTCTACGCCGAAAGTACGCGAAAAAAATTAAACATGTTGAATTGTTTTCGTTCATCTTGCGTACCCCTTTCCTTCCCTCAGCATATAGTAACGTAGGCCAGCGTAGTTGGTACGCAACACTACGCAACTCTACGTATTGACCCCACGCCAATTAGTGACTCGCAAGTGTCACAAATAAAGTATTAAAAATATGCTCATCTGACCCTAATTAAACGCCTAAACCCCCCGAGCTTTCGGGGGTTTATGGCCCCTTGAAACCCGTGGACCCCACGCCTATATTATATATACACTCAACCCGCTGCGATCTGATCTCTCCCCCCCCCTACAACTTTGAAGAATGTAACCCCCGAGCTCTTGGGGGTTTATGGCCCCTTGAAACCCGTGGACCCCACCCCTATATTATAAATACACTCAACTCAGGACCCGCGGAAATCCGAGGGATTCTAGAGGGGGGCGCAGGCAAAAAATTAAGTTTTTCATTTCGGAGGCTCCATTTCAAATTTTTGGGAAATTTTCGGGGGCTCCTTTTTCAACCTTCGGGGGCTCTTTTTTCTGGGGCTACTTTTTCATTAATTCATAAAAGGATAGGCCTACACTTTGTTTAAATTTGTTTAGTAGGCTAAGGTTTCAGGCTTCCTACTTCATAATTGCCTATTTAAAAAAAAAAAAACATTTTTCTAGTTCAATAACTAAGTTTTCATGCATTGATTTGATGCAAGAACTGTAACATAATGAACCTAGATTGTGATTATTTCTGACCATGAATTTCGATAATAATTTTTAAAAGTAAAATTTTCACAAGAAAATCAGACAGTCGTTTAAAAACGTAGACATTAGTAATATTTTTACTAATTCTAAGCTCAGGTTTCGTAAATCTATTCACGAAACTATATTGAAATCGCGGCAATAATGATGCAAACCAACAGATAACAATTTCAAAATGTCAAACTAGAAATGCAATCGTGTCGCAACGATGTGCGTGCAATGACGCCGTGTTTCTACGTGTCGAACGAAAGAGCTTCTCTCGGACTATCCAGAGCAATTTGTACGAAGTCTTTAGCTTCTGTAATATTGGAGACAGGTAGGGCGAAAGAAAGGCCTCAATAGTGACCTTGATGGGATGGTAGTGACTATGCCTACGATGTTTGAAAGAAATTGGGATAGGGGAAACAACCTAGAAAGGGCTCGCAAGCACTGCGTGCAAAAACAAATGGGATTAGTTGCATGTTCGTCATTGCAATCAAGATCGTTCTAGGGGTCAAAAGCGTGAACCCGATTTGCCCCATAGACAATGCGTGTAATGCATGGGCGGAAAACGTAGAGGATCTGTATTATGACCGGAGTTAAATTGTTTTTTCTCTCTCTCTTTATGTCTCTTTATGGGCCGTATATGGTATCATTGGAAAGAGAATTTCATGGTCGTTATTGTAAACTACTCTCTTTTTTTCTATGATAATCCTATCGAAACATGTGATGTAAAATAGATTTAAAGGACAAAATGGCGTCTTAAATGGCCCCCTTGACCAATTTCAAAAATCCGGCCACGAGGTGCCCTGCGTATTGCATCTCGGAATGTCATTGTAAATTTTCAAGGAAAAATAATGATGTTTAGGGGGCGAAAAGTAGTCTGGAAAAAAAAGACGTCATGGCCGATAAGTGTTATAATCCGGCGGAATTCGTATAGTGACCCTTGTTCAAATGCGATTTACTCACAATTTTCTGTGTAAACATATACCATACTTGGTATCATTCGAAAGGGCACTTCATTGCGGTCAGTTTGACACCATTGTCATCTGCACGCAATGTACTGCACGTATTAAAGGCGCTATTACGTAATGCATAGCAAATTCATCATTTTTGGCGATAACTTTGCGCTGACGTTATTAAAATTTTCCAAATTTAGCAGACAGTTGTCACGTATATGGATACATCTGTCTGCCAAGTTTCAACGACGTAGGTATAAAGATCGCCATTTTAGAGCAAGTTGAAGTTATTTCGGAATTTTCTTGAAAATGGCGAATTTGGAGGGCAATTTTCGCAAATTTGGTCAGTGATAGGGTATATAATTTTGTATATGGCTGGAAAGGGCATATCCTCAAGTATCTAAATCCAAAAAAGGGTACGGGTCTGCCAAGCCATAATGGAGATACGGCCACAGAGAGAAAGCCAATTTCCAGAACTTTAGAGGGCGCTATTTATGTTTTTCAAAAAAATTGGAGCGTGAAATTCGGCAGGGCTATGTGCATTTATGAGATTAAGATACTGTGAGATTTAAATACAAAACGGAATTTATATGAGAAAGTTATGCCATTTTTAGATTTGTAGGGGTCCATTTTTCAAGAATTTGAGAGATTTTTGACGGAGACGGTTTCAGATTTGAATTTTGAGTACGAAGATGGCATTTTGAAGGTCAAGTGATGCGTCGCAGATGAAAGAACATCTCTCAGACTATCTAGAGGAATTTGTTAGAAAGTTGTAGGATCTAGGATACTGGAGATAGGAAAGAAGCAAGAAAGGCCTTAAAATGGACCAGAAACGGACAAAATGGCGCCTAGACGTTTACGCATGAGTGATTTCAGAAAACGAAAAAGTAGGTGACCTGGATGAGATGTTAGAGATGATGCCTATGAAATTTGAAAGGAAATGGACATGATGAAGGCACCTAACTAGGAATGACAAGCACCATGTGCAAAACGAATGTGATTTCCGGACGATAAGGAATATACTAAGGAGAATATTAATGGGGCAGAATGTGAACGAAAACAAGGCAATGACGAAGGTTCGTCATTGCAATGAGTTGAGATGAGCTTGCAGGAAGCTCAACACCGGCGCCGCAGGCGTCAGACGCCTGCGGGGAGCGGTCCCGGTGTTAGAGCTTCCTGCAAGCTCATCTCAACTCACACACACTGCACTGCGTGTTGATTGAAGGCAGCTTGCGACTGAACTGTCAGTCCAATGGTTTTCTCTTGAAAACTTTCCTTTAGAAAATGATAATCAAAATTCAGTATACATGTCCGTAATAATCACAAAATAAGCTTTGATTTCATACCTCCATTCACGAAAACTATATCAAAATCGCGGCAATCATGATGGAAATAGGTCTCTAAGTTTGGACGTCGACGTGAATTAGCCCCGTGTATCAGCTCTGGCTCGTGCAGCGCAGCTAGTACAAAGCACACCCTATAGCAAGACGCTTTACTCTCGGTGATCCCGCCCTTTGCATAGAGCATTTAATACGCAACATAATGTGAGTGGTTTGTCATTTGTTGTGTGTCTCTTTGAGAACTGCAAAGAAATGAGTGTGATCGACGGCGCGGTCTATATAGAGAATATCATATAGGAAGATACCTAACACGGGGTAAGTCATACCCATTCAGCGTGCATTTAATACGCAACTTGATGTGAGTGGATAGTCATCGATCGTGTGTCTACGGATGTTATGTTGAATATCCATGAGGTATCTCTGTCGTCACGCATATCATGCATTATGCATGTCGCGTCTGTTTTCGCCCTGGACGTCGACACGGAGGAGGACCTCGGGCGGAGTATAGCCAATTCGCTAGAGTAGACTCTCCCGCGGACGACGGCACCGGGCACGGGTACCCCGAGGGGAGGGTTCAGGAGGAGATAGCTGCACCAACTTGGGTCGGCGATCTCATTAAAAAACAATAGACTACAAAGGCTGGCGGAGACGTCGCGCCCCCCGCGGAGCCTTAGCGTATTACTTATAGTGATAACTGTTTCATGCATGTCACAAATTAGACTAGATTATATCAAAGTAAGGATCCTGATTAGTTGGAAGTATCTGCACTGGGAAAGTGATGTAATGACAAAATATTTTAGGGTGATAAAAATAATCTATATAATAATACGCTAAGGCGTCGAGGGGGGTATCTGGGGTCCATTTTACAGCGCCCAAATCTCCCCTCCCGCCCGCCCCCGGTCGCCGCCGGGCGGTCCCGCGGACGGACGACGTTTTAATCTACCCATTTGGCCACGTCCCCGTTCGATCTTCGGTCGTGGTCGTCGTCGACGTCGTCGATGCGTCCGCACGTCCTACTTATACGTCGCGAATTTCATGCTTTAGCATGAAACGGAAATGGCCGAGCGGTCTGAGGCGCCGGTTGCGTTCGATTCGCCGGCAGCTCTTGCACTTTTTGCACGCACGGGTTCGATCCCGCCTCCGTCGCAAGTGTTTTTTTCTTCCCCGTGTTTGTTTTGTATAGTTTAGATTTTGTAATCTTTACCATTTTTTTAATTTTAATTAAAATGTAGACCTATAATATTTAAAATTTAAATGAGTTAAGTCTTTATTTGATATTTATTAGCTTATTTCATGATGAAATCAATTAGATCTAGATCTAGGCCTATAAATATAATCAGCGCAACAGATGTCTTCCCATCCACGTCCAAACTTAGAGACCTATTTCCATCATTATTGCCGCGATTTTTATATAGTTTTCGTGAGTGGAGGTATGAAATCAAAGCTTATTTTGTGATTATTCTGGCCATGTTTACTGAGTTTTGATTATCATTTATTAAAGGAAAGTTTTCACAAGAAAATCAGAGAAAAACATCGTTCAGTTTCAAGAGCTCTGCCGTACGCATACAGTGTGTAGTGCGGTGCACTCTAGCTGCGCTGGCTGCTCGACTGAGTGAGTGAGTGAGCTATTCAGAGTCGAAGAGACTATGAAGGGCCAAACATGCCAATATTCGACAACTATACGCTATATTATGTATCCATCCATGCGACTATTTATGTCTATCCATTCATTGAAGTAGGCCTACACGTGAACACAACAGCGGGCAGGCCGAAGTGCCATAAGATCGTTGGGGGGGGGGGGGGGGCAAAATATTTTTTTTTGCATCTTACATGTTACATGCAGACCCCACAAAACATTTTTCAAAGTGTGGGGGGGGGGGGTCAGGTAGATCGAAGCGAGTTGAGTGTATATAGGCGTGGGGTCCACGAGTTGTGGGGGGGCGAGGGGGATCAGGTGTATTGAAGCGAGTTGAGTGTAGGCGTGGGGTCCACGGGTTGTGGGGGGGGGGGGGGGTACGGGGGGATCAGGTAGATCGAAGCGAGTTGAGTGTAGGCGTGGGGTCCACGGGGGTAGAGTTGCGTACCAACTACGCTGAGCGTACGCAAGATGGACACAAACAATTAAACATGTTCAAATTTTTTGTAGCAGCGCCCCATGGATCTGTGGCTGAGACAAACGCAAAATGGCTGCCACAGCAAAGAGCGCCCGTTTAACGGGCGCAAACAGCTAGTCTATAATAGTAATACGCTAAGGCTCCGCGGGGGGCGCGACGTCTCCGCCGGCCTTTGTATTCTATTGTTTTTTAATGAGATCGCCGACCGAAGCTGGTGCAGCTATCTCCTCCTGAACCGTCCCCTCGGGGTAACCGTGCCCGGTGCCGTCGTCCGCGGGAGAGTCTACTCTGTGGAATTGGCTATACTCCGGCCGAGGTCCTCCTCCGTGTCGACGTCCAGGGCGAAAACAGACGCGATATGCATAATGCAGGATATGCGTGACGACAGAGATACCTCATGGATATTCAACATTACATCCGTAGACACACGACCGATGACGATCCACTCACATGAAGTTGCGTATTAAATGCACGCTGAACGGGTACGACTTACCCCGTGTTAGGTATCTTTCTATAGGATGTGCTTTGTACTAGCTGCACTGTACTGCACAAGCGGTACCTGCACAAGCGAGATACACTGGGCTAATTCCCGTCGACGTCCAAACTTAGAGACCTATTTCCATCATGATTGCCGCGATTTTTATATAGTTTTCGTGAATGGAGGTATGAAATCAAAGCTTATTTTGTGATTATTACGGCCATGTATACTCAATTTTGATTATCATTTTCTAAAGGAAAGTTTTCACAAGAAAACCAATGGACTGACAATTCAGTCGCAAGCTGCTTTCATTCAACACACAGTGCAGCTGCGTGCTCGGGAAGCTCCAACACAGGCACCGCGCACCGCAGGCGTCCGACGCCTGCGGCGCCGGTGTTCGAGCTTGCTGGAGTTACGCTGAAGTGTGTGTGCTGAAGCTGAGCTCGAGTCGAAGAGATTTGACACTTTGCATCATTATTGCCGCGATTTCAATATAGTTTCGTGAATAGATTTACGAAACCTGAGCTTAGAATTAGTAAAAGTATTACTAATGTCTACGTTTTTAAACGACTGTCTGATTTTCTTATGAAAATTTTACTTTGAAAAATGATTATCGAAATAAATGGTCAGAAATAATCACAATCTAACACAGTTAGGGTCTATTATTATGTTACAGTTCTTGCATCAAATCAATGCATGAAAACTTAGATATTGAACTAGACAAAATGTTTTTTTATTTTTTTAAATAGGCAATTATGAAGTAGGATGTAGGAAGCCTCAAACCTTAGCCTACTAAACAAATCTCAACAAAGTGTAGGCCTATCCTTTTATGAATTAATGAAAAAGTAGTCCCAGAAAAAAGAGCCCCCGAAAGTTGAAAAAGTAGCCCCCGAAAATTTTCCGAAAATTTGAAATGGAGCCCCAGAAATGAAAAAAATTATTTTTTGCCTGCGCCTCCCTCTAGAATCCCGCAGGTCCTGAGTTGAGTGTATATATAATATAGGCGTGGGGTCCATGGGTTTCAAGGGGTCATAAACCCCCAAAAGCTCAGGGGGTTACGTTCTTCAAAGTGGTGGGGGGGGGGGAGAGATCAGATCGCAGCGAGTTGAGTGTATATATAATATAGGCGTGGGGTCCACGGGTTTCAAGGGGCCATAAACCCCCGAAAGCTTGGGGGTTTTAGGCGTTTAATTAGGGTCAGATGAGCATTTTTTTAATACTTTATTTGTGACACCTGCGGGTCACTAATTGGCGTGGGTCAATACGTAGAGTTGCGTAGTGTTGCGTACCACCTACGCTGGCCTACGTTACTATATGATGAGGGACGGAAAGGGGTACGCAAGATGAACAAAAACAATTCAACATGTTTAATTTTTTTCGCGCACTTTAGGCATAGAAACTTGACGCAGAAAGTACGTCTTTTTACGCAACACTACGCTACATGCCTACGCAACAGTACGCTACCCTACGCCAGATCGACAAAGCAGTAAAAGCTTTCAACACAGTAAGCAACCATCTGCGTAGTCGGTACGCCACTCTACAGAACTCTACGCAGTTCCACTGGCTTAAAGAATAACTACCGGTACAGTTGGATTTTTTTAAATTATTTAATATAAGGCCAAATTAAAAAAAAAACATGCTTATAGCATCCTGTTTTTAGAAAAATGGGAGGAGGCCCTTTTTTTTTTTTTTTCTTTCAAAATGGCCGCTCCGTACATTTTCCCTGACATTCAGGCTATTTTTCAAGATGGCGGCCGAGATTTTTTTTTTTTTTTTTTTTAAATCAGAAATACATTTTAGCAGTGCTTTTCATGTTTTTTTTCTTTCAAAAAAAAATCAAAAAAAATCAACAAAAAAAAATTAGGAGGCGGCCCCTAAAAAAAAAAAAAAAAATCAAAAAATTTCAAAAAAAAAAGGAGGCGGCCCCCAAAAAGGAAGCGGGCGGGGACGCTAAACATGTATATTTTTTAATGGCCTGAATGGCAAATAAAGTTCTTGGTGGTTTTAATTTAGACAGTCTCTATATATCTATTTACACCCCCCGCCCCCCTCTAGAATCCCGCGGATTTCCGCGGGTCCAGCTAGTAATAATAATAATAGCACGACATGTATGGTTCATGTGATGTGGTTATATGGTTTGAATGGATTTGTAAGAGTACATTGAGTAGACAAACTGTTTGTTTTCTTGTCACAGTTTAACCACATAAACTCTCTGCAAAATATAATTATACTTCATAACATTGTATTTTCTTTAAACCTTTTATGTTCATGAAGCACGACAGACTCTCAGGCTAACAACCGTGACCAAACTCTTCAGTGAAGTATTGGCCATGCATGGCAAGTAGTTCAAGATATAGAAGTTATTAATGATTAATTTAAATTATGTCAACTCAAATTCAATGTGTATGGATGTTTTATTTCCATTTGACTGAAGAGCAAAACAAAACAAAAAACGTAATTCCCAAAAATAGACGATGTGATGAATATGACATGTTTACACACAATATACACTGTTCATATTATATATTTATCATATTTGTGTACACTTTATCAAGAAATGACAATGTTCACTTCTTGACTATAACGATTAGATTTAAACAAAATATGTTCAATAATGTCGAAAGCAAGAATTTATTGGATACGACAGAAATAATAATAAATCTTGTCTAGATCGAGTATATACATTTATATACATTCTACACATGGTGTTTTCAACAATCTTTCTTGACAATGGATGAATTTTCCGTTAAACAGGAAAAAGTCGATTCAAATTACTTTACCCGTAGTTCATGAAATCAATCCTGGTATACCGGAAATTCTTACAGAAAACATGTATCACGATGATGCAATATATTATCATCATCATTAAAATATAGTCAATATGAGTACACAGAAACCAGTAGAAATTGTATAGGATTTCCCGGCCAAATTCGCGAGTTTGTCATTAAAATTAATTTGTCTTGCGTTCAAATTCGACGGTTTTAGTGCTGTCGGGTATATCTCGGGTTTATATTCCTTTTTCTAGATTTCAAATCTATGAAGTTTTCGTTAGAATCTATGTATGTTTCATTCAAATTAATGAACAAATTGCTTCTTTCGCTATTTGGTCATTCGATTTAGCGCAACACGATTTTCTGACATCGCGACGGTGTACTTCTAGCATTCTAATTCATTTGTAGCATTCAAATTAGCACTTTGTGCACTAAAATTAATGGTCAATATACATTTCTCGCTTATTAAACACATTTTATAGCTCATTCTTTTTCTTTCAAGATCGTTTTTTCATGTGTATTTCATCCTATTTTATTTTCTTGCATTTATACTCTTTATATGCTTTTAGATTTATCAAATATTCATCAGCCTTTAAGTTTGATTGTTAAAAAAAAGACTTACATCTACGGACTTGATGGTCTCAATATTTGTGTGTAAGGAAGTTTCATGTAAGGAAGTTGTTTGTCTTGTGTTTCATCATAAATTTATCACAATTTCATTATGAAGGAAATGTACAATATTGTGACTGGGGTAGGTGTTTTTGTATCCACACTTTTCCGGGGTATATTAACATGTCCATTCAGAGATGCCATTTCCCTCGATTTCGCCCCTTCTTTACCTAATGTCTGACTACAAACATATGCTTTGTCCTCAAAATTAATAAATTGCATAACAGAAAAGACCCCAATGGCAAATCATGTATATATTTAATTGTATTTTTTTTTAAACTGTAAAAGTGTGTTGCATTTCTTCTCCCTAACATTCCTAACTTGAATAAACATAATTCGAATACGAATGACAGGTGTTAATTTGAATGATAAAAATGACGCCTCGACAAGTGACGATTAATTTGAATGCTAATTGAGCAGTTTCTAAATTGAATGACAGATCTATGAAATCCTTCGACCAAAATCCTAAATTAAATACAAAATCGGGAAAATTGAATGATAATTGGCATGGCAAAGCTGATGTGCGCTATCTTAAATGCAAAGTAAATGAATTCGATTGACAAACTCGCGAATTTGGCCGGGAAATCCTATATTAAACAATCAATTTAGATTTGTTCAAATTCTTTTCGATCCATTTCATATTTCATATTTTACGTTCCACATTGTCAGTTCTATTTACCTGTAATGTAATGATAGTAGCAATGAAAACAAATCAAGTTCACAATTATATCAATTCACTTTTATTTGTTTGTAGTTACTTGTACATTAAGGACTTAAGTAAAATTAGAAAAAGGAATCCTAAGGTAAAAGCGTAGCTTGTTGGTTGTAGCGTGTGTATCGTAGGTTCTTGGTTGTATTGCATAGATTGTTTTAACATTATAACCCATCTTATGGTTATCCTATTTACATCACCAGGAACCCCCTTTATAAGATTATGTAAAATGGTAAAGGTTCACAAGCCATCAAACTGTGAAATGTGCTTGAAATAAGTTTCTGGTTTTAATATATGTAAACTTGTGGTATCCTAAATAGATGTACTTCTATTCAGAAATGAATAAATGTCATTAATTGAAATCTAAACAAAAGACAAATCAATAAATTGCTGCCCTTAGCCATTTGAGATTTGAGTCGAGTCTTTTCGATGATACTGACAAAAATCGATACTGAAACAATGAATGGAGGAGCTTAATTAGTCAATCAAGACAGGTAAGGGCGAAGGTATCTTTTTTTCTATACCATGCTTCCAGATTCGAGGAGAAAACTAGTGAGCCATTAATTTGTTTATACATGTTTGAAAGACATTTTATATACCAGTAAATAAAAAGATGTTTACTTTGTGTTGCCTTGTTTCCTCTTATTCCTCTTCTCTGTCCGGATTTCTTTGTGTTAAATTTATCGTTCTATCTTTTGATTCCTGCTTAATACTGGCTTCCTTCTATATGCTCTCTCTCTATCTCTTTCTCTATCTCTCTCTCTCTTTACTAGGATATACTATGATTTACTTGCAGTAAGCACAAATGCTTTGCTTAGGTCATAGTACTTCGAAGAGGCTGCATAGAATAAAAAATTCGCCCCGAAAATAAGTCGACCCTCTCCATAATGCTTCAACATAATTATAAAGTTATCAATTAAAAGTATCGAGAGAGGGTATAAGTAGAAATATTTTTATGATACTGTATTCCATGCATTTAAACTTTATATATCCTTCAATTAGTTATTAGGGAGTTCGGGTAGCCTGGTTACCTCCACACTTGACAAGTTTCATTTTGAAGTCCGTAGTAGTCTTCTGCCATCATGTGGTCTGATGAGGGTCATCTTCCAACGTTGATACGTTGTTGCTTGACGGCCAAACCACATATTATGACCGTTGTCGTCAGTCGTCAAGCCACTCCTTTCATGATTATGGAAACATAAGAATACCAGAAATGATATATACTGTATGTAATGATGGTTTTCTAAAAATACGTACCTTTCAAATAAGCAAAGCATTTTTGCAGTTGAATTTGAAAGAGGTAAATTCGATATTATCCATTTAAATAATCGTAGTTTGATTTGATTTCATGTGATGTTTATTTATTCCATATACATCAACACATTTACATTTACTATCTTATAACTTTAGATGTAGGATAATGACACGGTTTATACAGAAAAGGGGTTGTCTTATTGTATAAGCTTGAAGTGACGTCCTCTCGAAAATGAAAATAAGAATCCATACAATATGAAGCAATGCATGGAAACTAGGTTTGATTTGATTTTGATTTGATTTGATTCGATTTTCTTCTGCATTCATGTAAGTATACAGTTTTTCGATAACAATACTAATATAAAGTACAATAAGTATTTTTCTGACAATCATAAATAACTTTTACTAAACTTGCTTATAGATATATATTTATAAATCGTTATTTTCAAAAAAGAAATGATAAACTGTCATAAATACTAAATTTCCTCACACATTATAAAACATTATAAAATTATTTGCGGAAGAATGACTGTCATTGTAAACAGATTGCTTGATAATACGACAGCCCCAGACAAAACTC
This sequence comes from Strongylocentrotus droebachiensis, assembly GCA_035222895.1. Lineage (NCBI taxonomy): Eukaryota > Metazoa > Echinodermata > Echinoidea > Camarodonta > Strongylocentrotidae > Strongylocentrotus > Strongylocentrotus droebachiensis. The sequence continues at coordinate 74,225 of JAVYIG010000436.1, forward strand.
ATGAAATATATTAACACATTTATTCTAGGTAGTGAGGAAGGAAGCAAGTTAAGAAGGAAGCAAGATAAACAAACAAAGCATAGAAAGAGAAGGGACAGAGCTGGGAGGGAGAGAAAGTAACATTAATTACAGTATTGGGAGGTGTACCTATATATCAAGTCAAGTTGTGCATGTTTAAATAATCAACTTTTGGCATTTACTATTCATGACAATAGGCACATTCTTAAAATTAATTATAAGTTAAAAATTAGTTTAAAATAAGTTAAAATAAGCTTCCAGGGATTGAAATTCATGTAGGTCAGATATCGAACGAGTAAATAGTCTGCAATCAGTTATGTAGAATCAATTTTTATGTTTTAACATTTAAACTCAATCTGTAAGGCGATGGATTCATTCACATGTCTTCATTTGAAGAATAGAGAAATTTATGTAAAATGCCAGGATATCATTTAGTAAAGCCAAAGTTAGATTTGAATTTGAATACTATTTGCAAGCAATTGTATATTGATAAATAAGTTTGTTCAAAAAGGTACTACAACTAGTCTAAGGATTAAATTTCAGGCAGGGAAGATTTTACATATATATACATGTATATGATGTCACTATCATGACCAAGGTAGCAGGCAGAGGAAGAGGAGACACAATATTATAGGCCTTCACTCCGTACCTATCACCTATCTTAATATCATTATTTGTTCATGAAATTTTATTTGTTGTTGTTTTTATTCAAGGATTAAGAATATACAGGCAGTTTAATTGAAAAAAAATACAGGCCACAAACAAGATAATGCATCTTTCCAATGTAAACTCGTTTATAAACTATACTAGACATTGCTTGTAAGAAGCATGTTTTATGTATCGAGTTTTTGCTATGGTGCTAGTGATTCGTTGGATATTCTTTCAAATGCAGTCCTGTATATTCAAACACATGGATATTACTATATTGTAAGAAGCATGTTTAAACTTTCTACTTTTCGCTACGGATTTAAGTAGAGTTTAATTTGCTGAGATGCATGGCTACATGGTCATTTGACACATTTCTTTAAGTAGAGCTATAGTTAAAGATAATGGAAATTATGCGTTCTTTCATCAGACATTAAGGTCATGTCGCTTAGGACGAAGTGTAATGAGCCTTTTTGCCTTATACATCATGGGCATGAAGGAAAATTACCTCTCTCTATGTTTGTTATATCATGCATAAAAGACAAGAACGGCATCATTTTAGATCAGAGGAAAAACATAATGGACCGCTGGAAAGAATATGGAACTGAGCTTTTCAAAAGACCAATTGATGAGCGTCCACAAACAGGGAAGGTCCCTATAATGGAACAAGAACCAGTGCTACTTCTTTCAGAAGTTGAACATGCGGTGAAGAAGCTCAGAGCAGGGAAGGCACCAGGAATTGATGGAATACCAGCCGAACTGGTGAAAGCTACAGGACCATATGGTATAAATTTCTCCACAAATTGTGTGCGAGCATTTGGACTTCTTGCCATTGGCCAGATGAATGGAACATACAGGAATTTGTTGTTCTGTTTAAATCTGGAGATCAAAAACTGTGCTCAAACTACAGGACTATTGCCCTTATCAGTCACACCAGCAAAATCTTACTCGTGATAATTGTTAACAGAATGAAACAAAAGTTAGAACAAGAGCAACCAGAAGACCAGGCTGCCTACAGAAAAGGCAGAGGGACCAGGGACATGCTTGTATGTTTGCAAGTTTTACTTGAGAAGGTGATTACCATGGATCAACAAGCTTTTATTATGTTCATAGACTATTCAAAGGCGTTTGATTCTGTATGCCACAACAAACTTTTCTCCATCTTCTTAGATATGGGTTTCCCAAAACACCTCGTCACTTTAATCCAATCTCTCTATGTAAACCAAAGAGCCAGAATCCGTTGGGATGGTGAACACACTGAAGAGTTTGAGATAGGAAAAGGTGCAAGACAGGGCTGCATCTTATCACCATACCTCTTCGTCACAAAAAGTGGGATGAGGGAAGCAGATATTGCGCACTATGGCATTAAATTTGGTGGCAAAAACATCTCAAATCTCAGATATGCTGACGACACAGCACTTATCGAATCTTCCGAAGATGGAATTGAAAGTCTCACACATGCAGTAAACGATGCCGGCAAGAAACTCAACTTACATCTAAATGTTAAAAAGACCAAACTCCTAGTTGCTGGTAAAACCTCAGATACCGATCGCAGCATCCAGATCGACGGGGAAACAGTCAAAGATGTGGAAATCTTCAAGTATCTTGGATCTACAAAGAACAGCGATGCCAGCTGTACCAGTGATATAAAGATCAGAATAGCTATAGCGAAGAAGAGAATGGTTGACCTGCATGTAATTTGGAATGACAGGAACATCTCAACCGGCCTAAAAATAAAACTGGTCAAAACCCTGGTTTGGAGTGCTTTACTTTATGGTGCTGAAAGCTGGACACTGCTCAAAGCCGATGAAAATCGCATCATGGCAGCAGAAATGTTGTTCTGGAGGAGAATGCTCAAAATCAGCTGGAAGGACAAAAGAACCAACCTCAGTGTCCTACAAGAACTAAACACAGAAAGAGATCTCCTTGGAAAAGTGGCCCGTCTCAAGATGGGTTACTTTGGACACATTCTGCGTGGCAGTGGGAGCCCCTTAGCAGCACAAATAATAGAAAGCCAAGTAGAAGGAAAAAGAAAGAGAGGCAGACAGAGAAAGCAGTGGTTTGATAACATCAAAGACTGGACAGGTCTCACATACTCAGAAGCCAAAAGATTAGCACAGGATAGAAACAAATGGAGAAAGACAATAAGAAGATGTGCAGATGTGGTCGCCAATCGCCAGCAACTGACGGCGGCAACCAGGTAGGTTATATTTCAGTTTCCGGATATCATTACACAGATCAAGAATAAACATATTGCTAGACGTGATCATTTTAATCAGGCCAGAATAAACACATTCAAGAAAGCTTAAATTATGTGTATTGTTTATTCTTGGGTTCCGATTGGGCGGAGTTAAATATGGCTAATAAAAAAATAGCCTACTTTGAATCGATGGAATGCCAGAATTAGGGAGAAGAATTAATCGAAGGATGGGCATGTAATATAATTGTTATATCTTACCCCACCATGCTTAACAGTGACAGTCAGCTTGCCTTCACTGTTTACCTCATAAATCAGTGGATCCAGATCTGCGTCGGTACAACACCGATCCAACCTATTGTAATAAAACAATACATTTCGGGGGGCACAATACATTATATACAATACACAATACAGAGATCATCAGATTATGTAAAATATTGTAAATTCTTCTATACAGCACCCTATCAACTAATCTTAAAAAATAGCCAACCCTGAGATGCATTCCAAACCTTAATGCAACTACCCTAACTAGTTTGGCAGTAATAACGATAGGTGGCTTGTGGGTCAAAGTGTTTGCTTTATTCAATTGTCTTTAATAACAACATTCAAATGTGTTAAATTAACGCTAGATTTCCTCTTATCATGCTTATAATCAGGTATCTAGGTTGTAGCACGTAAGCATAAATTATATGTCTAAAGGTAAGGAATAAATTAAAATCCACATTTTTATCTTAATATCGTTGTAAATAACCGATTTGAACGAATCAAGTGCCCAACCCAATTGTCAAATGTTAATGTACAGACTGAACACATTTTCTCATATAACTATGTAAATGAGCGTTCATCAGTAATAATAATAATAATAGCTCACATTTATAATGCGCCTAATACGTTGTTTCTAGGCGCGGAACATATTATTACCCCGGTCATCGGATTCAAACTTACCCGCAGCACAATGTATGCACATTTTCCACTCCCTGGGGAGTATTCAAAAAGATAATGAAATTAATATATGTTCATAACTTGCGTGATATGATTGATATTGCCTATGCCATTTATACATTTTAATATAACTATAACTAGTGCATTTCACATGATATGCAAATTAGCTTCCACCATTAAAATATCAAAAAATTGATATCGTCATCTTAAATTGCATCCAAGTCCACTCTTACAACAATAATTAAAAGCTATGTATTATGGGTCTCCAGACATGGTGGATTAATTTTCTGATTTACATTGTAAATATTTAGCCATCATAATTATATGAAAATATAAATTCAAATTATAACTCATGATTTTAATACCAAAAAATGAAAACTTAATTTGCATATTATGCATAAAGTAATGTTTAAACCCATCTTGAAATGTATTCATCCTGTCCAGTGGGACAATGCCAGAATCCATTACATTATTTGAACTGATTTAACTGGGATCGTAGATGGCAGATTATGATTAGTTCAGGCCAATTTCGATATTGCCCTTAGTGTCAAAGATTTTAGAACGAGTTGCACAACACCAATTACTAGAGTACTTGCATGAAAATTATATTTTGTGTAGGGATTCAGACGTAAGCATTTAAAAACATTTACCCTAGTATAGGTCACAGATGCTTGGCTTCAGGCCATGAACGATTCTTAATACATAGGTAATGTATTTGTCAACCTGCGAAACGCATTCGACACTGTCGACCATCAAATTCTTATGAAGAAAATGCATAACATCGGTATCAAATGTCCATTCACTGGCTAGCTATCTAAGTGGAAGACATAGCTATCTATGTGGAAGAACATGTAAAACCCTTGTAAATCATTCTCTTTCATCTTCCAAATTCATGTCGTGCGGGGTCCCGCAAGGGTCGCTTTTAGGGTCCCTCTTATTTATTATATACGTGAGTTAAAGATCTTGCCAAATAAATCAAGCGATCTAAAGTTAGATGCAGACGACACGGTGATATATTACTCTGATACCTCAGTGCACAAAATTGAGTCAACTCTGAGCAGTGACCTACTTCTATTACACCAGTGGATGAAGGAAAATAGACTAAGTGTATGAATAAACTGTTTGTATGTTGATTGGTAGTCGATTCATGCTGTCAAAAGAAAAGGAACTTAATAAATGTCACCCTCTGTAAGACCAGAATTCATGAAGTGGAAAATGTCAAGTACTTAGGTGTCATTTGTGATGAGCAAATTAAATGGAGCATTCACAGTGATGAGATGGTGAAAAAATAGGACAAATAGTAAGCTTTTTTTTTAAATTAAGAAGCACCTTGAATGAATCTATATTAAAACTAGTATATAATGCAGTTGTTCTTCACAAATTTGACTACGGAGATGTTGTATATGGTTTGGCCTGTTAATATTTAATTGAAAGATTACAAAAGCTTCAAAATCGTGCTGGGCGTTTGATTTTACATATCAATCGTGACTTTCATATACCCAATTAAGAAATTCACCATGCCCCTAACTGGGAATCGTTACACGACATGAGAAATCGGCATTTGCCAGCTTATGTGGGGGGAGGACTTTCGCAGTCCTCTCTTACAACTACCACTTTGTAAAGTTTAAGCACTCATAACTGTGTGTTGTACCTTCTTTATATCCTTTAATTTAGTCACAAATTAAAGTCATGTTTGATATTTATGTTTATGGTTAATTCCATAAATTAGGGACCCACTTTGTGACATTTTTAGTGTCCCACTTACATAAGGAACCCACACGTATTTGTGGCTCTGAGTAAAAGCTTAAATAGTGGAGTGAGATTGAAAAGTGATTATTGGTGTCAGGATGCGATATTATGCTTGGAAATTACTTTACAATCTCACTCCACTATTCAAGCCTTTACTCAAAGCCACACATACTTGTGGGTCCCTAATGTAAGTGGAACAGCAAAAATGTCACAAAGTGGGTCCCTAATTTATGGAATTACACAAATGCTTTCTGGACCCCATGGAAGACCAGTAGTGTCGTGCCTGGCACAACTGAATATGGTTATCCAGCCGTTTCATTCCTACTTATGTATATACTTGTATTGTATGTTTGTTTCCGAACGTAAAATAAATACTACTACTACTACTACTACAGTCAAAGGTTACCAACATGTGTCGTTCCACAATGTGTTGTACATGTAGATTTGTAAGATTTTGACTATAATGTGGCAATCATTACCCTTGGAAATCAATATGAGACTCACTCTATGCTTGTCAGGTGTGGATGGGTCTTCATGAGTTGGATGATCTCAACTGTCTTCTTGGTATACAGGTCAATGTGGGTCATGGACAGCTTGCTGAGCCGAGGACATGATGCTATCACCGCCTTGCAGAATGACACGGTATCATTCAGTGCAGTAGACGGTGTATCAAGCGAATCTCCCTGGATGTGAAGGTGAGATAGATGATGGAATGGAGAGCAGGCCATTGTGACGACATATGGTGATACATTCTCCTCCGACCAGCCCAGTTGGAGTTTTTGAACTCGGGGACATGAAGTATGAAGTCCAAGATTCCACAGACTGGTCACATGCTCACCATCCACAGACAGCTCATCTACTGAGGTTATTTGATGAGTCTACATGAAACAACAGCGGTGCAAAAAAAAAGCTCGATCACTATATATTATGCTATAAAAGGAAACCCAACACATAACATGACTCATTATTGTTTTAATAAAGTAATTTTATTGTTCATATCATGCCCGGTAAAAATTCCACTTTTATACAGTAATAACATTTAAAGGGTTTTCATCAGTTTAAAGTAAGAAGAAATAAACAAACGCGTAGTTTTTGTGGAAAATGGGAGACACAATACAATTTTTTTGAACTTTTGGATGCCGAGATTATAAATGATAAAGAGAATCTTCCATTGACAGTACAGTTATATTCGATGCCGTTCCGTATGAACTATAACCGATTTATTTTTCCAAAATATTAAAAATACCTCTTTGTTTTCCATGTTAGTGATCCAGCAGCTTATGTTACATTAGGCCTAAACGTGTATTGCCCGGCCCCCCCCTTTACAAAAAAGGTTTGTCTTTCATAAGACTCTAGAAAAGTTGTTTGCGGTATTTTTTTAGATACAAATCAATTAGAGGATTACCCCCTGTATGACAAACACAATCATGACCGCTTTGTCAATACAAGTTTTCTTGCTTTTTTCATCGACGTTCAAAATTTCTTAACGTTTTTATTTTTTACTCCCTTTTTCTGAAACCTTCGTAAAATGTTTCTTTAAATTTGTCTTTTTTCCACTAACATGACCAAAGCCAATTTAATAACGTGTGTTATTATCCTCCTTTGTGATATTCGTTTAGCCAGGCTTAAAAAAATCATTCAAATGATTTCACATTAATGAAAGTTACACATTTCATGATGAAGAAATAAGCAACAAAAATCTCTACAGGAAATCTCTACAGGAAATAGCTAACGGCATTCATTCATTAATCGATACCTAACGAGCTTTAATAAAATATGCATGGTTAAACTTCATCCCAAATTGAAAAAAATTGATATATAAAATCATGCATAGATTTACTAAACATCCCGTAGTATGTCGTCTTAACTTGATTTCAAGGCAAAATACATTATACTTCCTGCAATTCCTTTATCATTCACATTTAGTCTGTCTAGTCTTTATGAACCCCTTCCTTTTGAGCTTGGAACAAAAAGAGGATTTTTATTTCAGTCTTGGAATAGTAAAGATACATACCAGTGTCTCTCCATCATCCATGTCAAATGGTCTGACTTCCCTCAAGCTGAGTGACTGGAGGCGTGGTAGCGAGAGGATGGAGCGTAGTCGACATGGAGTTATGGAAAAATCCCTCATACTAAGCGTCTGGATCTGTGCAAAGACAATTTATCAGTTCACACCAAAGTAGAATTCACAATGCTATCTAATTATCGTTTTTACTAAAATAAAAACCTTTTTAAATCACAGCTAAAATCAGATGAATCTGCATCTCATTAACTTTATCATTCACTAAGTCTGATTATTTCGCCTCTATTTCTGCTATAGTTCAAATGAATCAACTTATTATTTAAAAAAACATTTTAATACGCATGTCATGATTTAATTCAATAGAGCAGGCCTTCTCAACTAGTTTATTAGAAGTGCCACAACGAAAAGAACTTGCAGTTGAAGTGCCAATTTGTATGTTTGACTGTGCTGTGAGTTAGCGTAGCGACCAAGCCGACAATGGACGCAGTCCACGGACAAAGCCCCAGCAGGGGTGTAGCCCCGAAGCTTGTGGAATTTAGGGCTTTCTAAAAGCCCAGATGTGGATTGTTAACACCGTTTTATTCCACAATTATCAACCATAATTTCATATTGATGTGAACAAATTAGTACACTTCCTGGGTACAATATTACACTGGCGGTAAATTTATATGTAGTTATTTTTGTGCAATTAAACACGGGAAATGTCAAAATTAAGTGCAAATCATAAAAACAAAAAAACAAGATGTGTCCATAGATCGGCATTGGTAGCACATCGTACGCTTATTGTTGTTAAGAGTTCAGGTTTAAAGTCGTATAAAATGGTAAAAAAAACCCAATAAATTTCCTTTTCTCCCTGCAGACATGTTGGGCTCAACTTCGAATGCGACTTCTTGTTTTTGCTGAGTTCTTAATAATTCTAAAATATAATACTTTTTGTTTTGTTTTTTGCAACAGTCGCGCGCCACTCCGACTGACCCCAAGCGTCACAAGTGGCGCGCGCGCCGCCAGTTGAGAAGGCCTGCAATAGAGGTATCTTTTTTATCAATGAGATGACATTACATCAAAATGATATCTTCAAGAGAGTATGTTTTACTTTTTCCCCTTTGTTTTCATAAGCAATTTATTAATTATTCTAAATTCACTAGATACAAAAGGACACTCGCGTGAATACATAATGCTTCATATATCGTTTATTGGACAAGCACATGAGTTGACAATGTGCTTGCCATATTGTTGATATCAGATATATTTTACAAGAAAATTGTGAGAACAGTCTTAGGCAATAGTTGTTACCTGGTAACTTGGTCATGTGGAATAATGTTAAAATCAGTTATATCATGATTTTATCACATTAATCGGTTCGTAATGCGTTGTAAACGAAAAAAACATTATGATCCAAATACTCGTGCATGGTAACATAAATTATTTATCTACTGTTACAAACTATTAGTTGAAGAATACATCAGAAGAACTTTTCATTTGATTATTTTAGTTAATCAATTTTTATGAATTAATTACCTTTATTTATAAAATCGAAGAGATGAACACCGCGGTATTATGCTTGGTTATTCAAAGTAGGCCTATTAGAATCTAACATTTCTACATTACCCAATAGTAACGAATAACCATCTGTCTATAGTCAATAATATACAAATAATACACAGCAGTGAGGGCATTAGTAAGAATTACCCACACAAGGTACCTTGTGTGGGTAATTTTATGATGCGCGAACAAAATGATGTGTATTATTTGTTTTATAAAATTATGACTTGGATCCTTGTTATTTGATCAATCACCCTCATATCAAACTCAAAGGCCCGATTTCACAAAGGAGGTTTAAATCTAACCCATGGTTTAAATCCTCATTTACATAACCCAAAGGTTTAAAATAAGCGCAAATTTAGGCGTACCTTGCCTTGCGCGCGTCTAATTTGGACCTCTGACTTGTGTCGCGCTTATGATAGCAACAACAAGCTAGATGTGTTAATGACCGGTCATTACCCAAATTACGCGTTAGGCAAAATAAATGCCTGGTCACGTGTACGCTTTCAACCAATCATTTGATTAGGATTTACGTCATCATCTTATAATGATAACTATATAACAAGTTATGTATTGAATACATGTGTGTTTAAAATAAAAATCCTAGTGATTTTTAAGATACATATATATTTTTAATTCCATATTTACATTAAGTGAGGAGGGGCATCATTCTCCTTAAATTGAGTACGTAATGTTTCAAACTTTTCAATCCTTTAAAAAATGGGCAAACATTCTAATATCTCTATCTGATTATATAAAGATCTAAGAAATTGCTAAGTAAGATCAAGAAATAATAAATACAAGAAAATAGTTTACGAGAAAAACAGCTTGAGAGAGAATGAGAGAGAGAGAGAGAGAGGCATAGACATATATAAAGAGATAGAGATGGAGAAAAAAGGCCCAAAGAGAATTGGGTGTGATAAAAAGAAAGACGAGATGAATAAAAACAAACAAATGTAATTAATTATTCAATGTACCGGTAGCGTTATAATTTATGTTGTCTTAGTTTACCTTATTTTAGTTAAGAAAGTGATGTTTTTGTGATTGTAATAATTATGTACAGCGCCACGAGCGTCAGAGCCTGGCGGATACCGGCGCTATATAAATATTCATATTATTTATTATTAATAATTCGTTTTATACACACTTTTTATGAATCTATACCATTTTGACACCAAAGATCATTCTATTCAAATGATTTGTTTCCCTGTAAGCATTGCCAAACTATTATATTGATATGAGAGTGCTCGTTTATAATGTGAATAAAAAAGATTTCTTTTTAAAAAGTGTGAAAATACAGTTACCCCAAAAGTTGAATTTGAAGAATGCAAAACTATTTGGAACAAATCGTTTCCAATTCAATTCTTGTTTGGTAAACCTTTGATTTTGACGCCTCAGTGGCCATCGTCGAGTAGAACTCAGCACTCAGCTTCAGACGATTCAGATTCAGTGATCGAAGATTTGGCATAGAGCAGAGACCTCTCGCGTAATGAGAGGATGCAGCAGAACCAAGATCTTCGTCCATGTGCTCTAGCTTCTCAATCTGGAGATGGGACAGGACAGGTTGAATAGAGTGAACAGTATCATCAAGTATAGACAATGTGATTTTTGAGCGTCATTAATGTAAAATCATAAACCTCTAATTAACTTTTAAAGCAAGACAAAGAGAACTAGAGAGGGAGAGAGGGAGAGAGGGGGGGGGGGGAGGGATACAAACAAAAAGGGAAATGAAAATGTTATATTCGTCTATTTACAATGCACATGTAGAATTAGTATAATGGGACTATTCGCATACTATAAGTACTTTTTGTTTGGTATACCTTTGATTTTGACGCTTTAGTGGCCATCGTTGAGTAAAACTCTTCACTCAACTTTTCACTGCTGTACAGACCCAGTGATCGAAGATTTGGCATAGAGCAAAGACCTCTCGCGTAATGATAGGATGCAGCAGAGCCCAGATTTGCGTTCGTGTGCTTTAGCTCCTCAATCTGGTGATGTGATAGGACAGGTTGAATAGATTGAAAAGTATCATCAAGTATAAACGACATCAGGGCCGTAGCCAGAGCTTAATGTTTATGGGGGGGGGGGGGAGGGGCACATACATGTAATTGATCGACGTCCTGGGGAGCGGTCTAAAAAAGTTCAACCGATCTTGGAAAATATTTGGGGGGCATGTGCCTCCCCCCCCCGTGCCCCCCCCCCCCCCGTGGCTACGGGCCTGGACGACATGTCTGATTAAAATATTTGTCAGCGTCATTAATGTAAAATCATAAACCTCTAATTAACTTTTAAAGCAAGACAAAGAGAAAGAGGGTGATACAAATAAAAAGGGAAAAGAAAGTGTTATATTCGTATTTTTACAATGCACATGTAGAATTAGTATAATGGGACTATTCGCAAACTATAAGTACTTTTTTTTAAAGCAACATATTATAGAATAAATAATGTTATACTCGCTTTAATTAATCTATATCATTGTATCAACAAACTTTTGTTCTATTCACATAATTGTTTTCCTTGTCAATATAGCCAAACGAATATGAGAGTGCTCGTGACTTATGTTTACAAAGATTTTTTTTAAAAAGTGTGAAAATACAATTACCCCATATGTTGAATTTGAAGAAAGCACAAATATTTCGAAACAAATTGTTTCCAATTGAAATCGTGTTGGGGTATACCTTTGATTTTGATGCCTCATCGGCCATCGTCGAGTAGAACTCATCACTCAGCTTCACACGGAACAGACCCAGTGATCGAAGATTTGGCATAGAGCAAAGACCTCTCGCGTAATGAGAGGATGCAGCAGAACCGAGATCTGCCTTCTTGTGTGTTAGCTCCTCAATCTGGTGATGTGACAGGATATGTTGAATAGAGTGAATAGTATTATCAAGTATAGACGACATGTCTGATTAAAGTATTTGTCAGCGTCATTAATGTAAAATCGAAAAACCTCTAATCAACTTTTAAAGCAAGACAAAGAGAAAGAGAGAGAGAGAGGGGGGATACAAATAAAAAGGGAAATGAAAGTGTTATATTCGTCTATTTACAGTGCACATGTAGAATTAGTTTAATGGGACTATTCACAAACTATAAGTACTTTCTTTTAAAAAAAAGCAACGTATTATAGGATAAAAAAAATTATAATCGCTTTTTAATTAATCTATATCATAGTTGCAAAAAAGTTTTGTTCTATTCACATAATTGTTTTCCTTGTCAAAATAACCAAACGAATATGAGAGTGCTCGTGACTTATGTTTACAAAGATTTCTTTTTAAAAAGTGTGAAAATACAATTACCCCATATGTTAATTTTGAAGAAAGCATAAATATTTCGAAACAAATTGTTTCCAATTGAAATCGTGTTTGGGTATACCTTTGATTTTGACGCCTCATCGGCCATCGTCGAGTAGAACTCATCACTCAGCCCCACACAGTCCAAATTCAGTGATCGAAGACTTGGCAAAGAGCAGAGACCTCTAGCGTAATGAGAGGATGCAGCAGAACCCAGATCCGCGTATCTGTGCTTTAGCTCCTCAATCTGGTGATGTGATAGGACAGGTTGAATAGAGTGAATAGTATCATCAAGTATAGACGACATCAGGGCCGTAGCCAGAGTTTGATGTTTGGGGGGGGGGGGGGAGGGGCACATACATGTAATTGATCGACGTCCTAGGGAGGGGTCTAAAAAAGTTCAACCAATTTGGAAAAAAATGGGGGCACGTGCCCCCCCCCCCCCCCCTCCCCCGTGGCTACGGGCCTGGACGACATGTCTGATTAAAGTATTTGTCATATCATTAATGTAAAATCATGAACCTCTAATTAACCTTTAAAGCAAGACAAAGAGAAAGAGAGAGAGAGAGAGAGGGGGGGGGGGGGGGTACAAATAAAAAGCGAATTGAAAGTGTTATATTCGTCTATTTACAATGCACATGTAGAATTAGTATAATTGGACTAGTCGCAAACTATGAGTACTTTTTTTTTAAAGCAACATATTATAGGATAAATAATTTTATACCCGCTTTTTAATTAATCTATATTATTCTATAACTTTTGTTCTATTCACATAATTTTTTTCCTTGTCAATATAGCCAAACGAATATGAGAGTGCTCGTGACTTATGTTTACAAAGATTTCTTTTTAAAAAGTGTGAAAATACAATTACCCCATATGTTAATTTTGAAGAAAGCATAAATATTTCGAAACAAATTGTTTCCAATTAAAATCGTGTTTGGGTATACCTTTGATTTTGACGCCTCATCGGCCATCGTCGAGTAGAACTCATCACTCAGCCCCACACAGTCCAAATTCAGTGATCGAAGACTTGGCAAAGAGCAGAGACCTCTAGCGTAATGAGAGGATGCAGCAGAACCCAGATCCGCGTATCTGTGCTTTAGCTCCTCAATCTGGTGATGTGATAGGACAGGTTGAATAGAGTGAATAGTATCATCAAGTATAGACGACATCAGGGCCGTAGCCAGAGTTTGATGTTTGGGGGGGGGGGGGGGGGGGAGGGGCACATACATGTAATTGATCGACGTCCTGGGGAGGGGTCTAAAAAAGTTCAACCAATTTGGAAAAAATTGGGGGGCACGTGCCCCCCCCCCCCCCCCTCCCCCGTGGCTACGGGCCTGGACGACATGTCTGATTAAAGTATTTGTCATATCATTAATGTAAAATCATGAACCTCTAATTTACTTTTAAAGCAAGACAAAGAGAAAGAGAGAGAGAGAGAGAGGGGGGGGGGGGGGGTACAAATCAAAAGGGAAATGAAAGTGTTATATTCGTCTATTTACAATGCACATGTAGAATTAGTATAATTGGACTAGTCGCAAACTATGAGTACTTTTTTTTTAAAGCAACATATTATAGGATAAATAATGTTATACCCGCTTTTTAATTAATCTATATTATTCTATAACTTTTGTTCTATTCACATAATTTTTTTCCTTGTCAATATAGCCAAACGAATATGAGAGTGCTCGTGACTTATGTTTACAAAGATTTCTTTTCAAAAAGTGTAAAAATACAGTTACCCCATATGTTGATTTTGAAGAAAGCACAAATATTTCGAAACAAATTGTTTCCAATTGAAATCGTGTTTGGGTATACCTGTGATTTTGATGCCTCATCGGCCATCGTCGAGTAGAACTCATCACTCAGATTCACACGGAACAGATACAGTGATCGAAGATTTGGCATAGAGCAGAGACCTCTCGCGTAATGAGAGGATGCAGCAGAACCCAGATCCGCGTCCACGTGCGTTAGCTCCCCAACCTGGTGATGTGATAGGACAGGTTGAATAGAGTGAATAGTATCAAGTATAGACGACGTGATTTTTGAGCGTCATTAATGTAAAATCATAAACCTCTAATTAACTTTTAAAGCAAGACAAAGATAAATAGAGAGGGAGAGAGAGAGAGAGGGGGAGGGGATACAAACAAAAAGGGAAATGAAAATGTTATATTCGTCTTTTTACAATGCACATGTAGAATTAGTATAATGGGACTATTCGCATACTAAAAGTACTTTCTTTCTTTTGTTTAAAGCCACATACTATTTATAGGATAAATAATTTATAGTCGCTTTCAAATTAATCTATATCATTCTATAACTTTTGTTCTATTCACATTATTTGTTTTCCTTGTCAATATAGCCAAACGAATATGAGGGTGCTCGTGACTTGTGTTTACAAAGATTTCTTTTCAAAAAGTGTAAAAATACAGTTACCCCATATGTTGATTTTGAAGAAAGCACAAATATTTCGAAACATATTGTTTCCAATTGAAATCGTGTTTGGGTATACCTTTGATTTTGATGCCTCATCGGCCATCGCCGAGTAGAACTCATCACTCAGCTTCACACGGAACAGGTTCAGTGATCGAAGATTTGGCATAGAGCAGAGACCTCTCGCGTAATGAGAGGATGCAGCAGAACCCAGATCCGCGTCCACGTGCGTTAGCTCCTCAACCTGGTGATGTGATAGGACAGGTTGAATAGAGTGAATAGTATCATCAAGTATAGACGACATGTCTGATTAAAGTATTTGTCAGCGTTATTACTGTAAAATCATAAACCTCTAATTAACTTTTAAAGCAAGACAAAGAGAAAGAGAGAGAGAGAGAGGGGGATACAAATATAAAGGGAAATAAAATTGTTATATTCGTCTATTTACAATGCACATGTAGAATTACTATATTGGGACTATTCGCAAACTATAAGTACTTATTTTTTAAAGCAACATATTATAGTATAAATAATGTTATACTCGCTTTAATTACTCTATATCATTGTTACAACAAACTTTTGTTCTATTCACATAATTGTTTTCCTTGTCAATATAGCCAAACGAATATGAGAGTGCTCGTGACTTATGTTTACAAAGATTTCTTTTTAAAAAGTGTGAAAATACAATTACCCCATATGTTGAATTTGAAGAGAGCACAAATATTTCGAAACAAATTGTTTCCAATTGAAATCGTGTTTGGGTATACCTTTGATTTCGATGCCTCATCGGCCATCATCGAGTAGAACTCATCACTCAGCCCCACATAGTTCAGATTCAGTGATCGAAGATTTGGCATAGAGCAAAGACCTCTCGCGTAATGAGAGGATGCAGCAGAACCCAGACCTGCGCCCCTGTGCTGTAGCTCCTCGATCTGGTGATGGGACAGGACAGGTTAAAAAGAGTGAATAGTATCCTCGACGACATGTCCAACTTTATTATTTTCAGCGTCATTAATGTAACATCATCAAGCTCTTAACCCGTTCCTTCCGGGAACCTGGTATACCAGGCTCCCGTGGAGCCCACTCACAGACGGGAACCTGGTATACCAGGTTCCCATAATAGGCAGGTAAATGACGTCTTTACAAGCCTAAAATTGCCTTTCCCTGCCATTAATTCACTAAACTAGTGTATTTGAGGGTTTATCCAAAGTATATGCTATCATTATCCATTACTCCTGTTTTGTTTACTTTAATATTATTCATTATAATTGTACTTTTTCATAAGCATGTCAAGTTTTCTCTCACATGAAATTCGTACAGCAGCGTATGCAGCTCCGCGATGTATGTCCCAGAGATATTGACTTTCGCTGAGACCTTCCATGCACAGAATACTAATACTGCTGGTATTTCAATTGGGAGCAGCGCAAAGCTTATAACCAAAGCATATAACGGCACGCGCGGAACAATGCGCTTCACTGCACTTGAAAGGAAAAGCCAAAGGTCAACTCTCTATTGTCAACAACAATACAAGCAGTATTATAAGTCTAAAGCAAGATGGAGCGACTGCGAAAAAGTTATATTCAACTTTGATAAGGCTCGCGAGGCTGTACTCGATTTAGTCTCCGATAACGAGTTTTGATCAGGTGTATTTTGGATTTATTATTATGATATTTTTATCACCGACCCCCCTCCCCCTCCATACGACAAGCTCAGATTTATTATTTAGTTTGTCTCTTTTTTGTTTATATTTTTTGGCTAAAGTATGATGTCCTACGTATAATAGTAACGTCAATATATATACTAAACATTTTTGTACAGCAGTTTGATGCAACAGATATTTACATTCAAAAGTTTTACTTTGCATAATTATTATTCAGTAATATTCTTCTCATTTCGACATTATCAGCTGCTCGTTTTCTATTTCGTTTCCCATAATAAATATAAGGTATTATGAGTACATCATCAGGGATATGTTATAGTAATCAATCTCACGGAAGGAATGCTGCCGGCCTACAAGCAAATGAAGGAATAGAAAACAATATGAAAGATGAAGATGGAAAACGACATTGACAGATAGACAGACAGACAGACAGAGAGCGGGCGAGAGAAAGAGGGGGGGGGGGGGGGAGAAAGTTGGACGTCACGGTATAGTCTGTATTGTATACATTTGTATGATATTTGTCTCTCCGATCCCCACCCCCCCCCCCCTCCAGTTGTGATTTGTTTTCCTTTAGTTTTATGAATGTACAATGTCCGACGTATAATAGTACCGTCAATATAGCATAATAAACTTCTTTTTGAAATATCAATTTGATGCAACAGATATTTACATTCAAAAGGGTTACTTTGTATAATTATTGTACAGTAATATTCTTCTCATTTCGACATTACCAGCCGCTCCTTTTCTATTTCGTTTCCTATTCAAAATATAAGGTATATTTGTACATCATCAGGATTATGTTATAATCATTTATCTCAAAGAAGGAATGGTGCCGGCATACAAGCAAATGGCGGAACAACATTGGCAGATAGACAGAGAGACAGACAGAGAGAGAGGGAGAGAGGGGGAGAGAGAGAGAGAGATGAAAAAGAGAGGGAGATAGAGACACATAAAGAGAGAGAAAAAGAGAGAGAAAAAGAGAGAGAAACAATCATTTCTCATCATCATCTTTTTGTCTGTGACATTTTAGCATATCACATATTCTTGTTCATTCCTTTATCTCTTATGATTGATATTATCTTTGAATGATTGCAAAAACAACAAGACCCCACTCCCCCAAAAACACAACAACAAAAAACCAGGGTTATACAAGTCATGTAGGATCATCAATGATGTAAGCCAGTTCATTGTCATTCAATTATACCCTTACCTTACTTCCGTTCTTCTATTGTTGGAGTTTATAACCATGACAACAACCTTTACATTCGACAACGTTCATTGTTCCTCTTACATAACTTAGCCGTGAGATCATGGGCCAAAGACAAAGACATAGCTCTTTTCACATATTCTATATAGGTCCCAAATACTTGCAGACATTTCTGTGTCATTTTTATTTGTATGTACTTTGTCAATACATACTTACAAACTAGCAACATTTGCCAATATATTCATACATATTGATATTATATAGCGCCTTTACATAAAACATGATCAAAGTGCTTTACATTAGTAAATAAAACAGAATAATTCTTTTGCTCTCCAGGCAATACTTACAAACTATTTCGTTTCCCCTATTTCATCTTCCGCTCTAGAATCCTATCTTGTTTATATTTATTTATTGTGTACTTTTCCTTGTCTCCCTCTCCATTATTCTTCTGTTTTTGAAAGAGAAAGTTTCATTCTTTTTATTCTTTCTCTTATAATATTATCCACCTACTTCTAGATGACCCTTTTGTGGTAAAGTATAATGTCCGATGTATATTATTTCCGTCGATATAATGAACGTTTCATTTTATTTTGATGCAACAGAGATTTACATTCAAAATCAAAACTTTTACTTTCTATAATTTGTGTACAGTAATATTCATTTTGACATTAACAGCCGCTCGTTCTCTATTTTTGTTCCCTAGTATTTAAGATATATGTTTACATCATCATGGATATGTTATCATAATTTATCTCAAAGAAGGAATGATGCCGGCATACAAGCAAATGGCGGAAAAACATTGACAGATAGAGAGAGAGAGAGAGAGAGAGGGAGATAGAAAGTTGGACGTAGTCTGTACTGTATTTATTATTATGCTAGTTGTATATCTGATCAGCCCCCCCCCCGTTCCGAATGTTTCTTTAGTTTTTAAAAAAAAAAAAAAACTTTTGGCTAAAGTATAATGTCCGACCAACGAGTTTTCCTTCGTCCGACGTATATTAGTTCTGTCAAAAAAGATTGCTTCATATTGATTGTATGCAAAAGAGATGTTTTTATATCCAAACTCCTACTTGTTTAATTATTGTACAGTAATATTCTTCTCATTTCGATATCAGTCATTAGTTCCGTTTTTTTCTTATAATTGTATAATAATTTGTCTCAAAATCGGAAGGAACAATTTCGGTATAAAAACAAATAGCGGAACAGAAAGCAGTACCAGAAGAAAGACGGAAACTGGCGTTGAGAGAGCGAGCGATCAAGAGAGAGAGAAGCAAACATTTCCCCTATCATCTTTTTGTCTGTGACATTTTATTTAATCACATCCTCTTGTTTATTCCTTTATATTTCCATGATTGTAATATATTTGCATCAATATTTTAGATAGGGTAAAATCTGGCTATGCGTTATGATTAACAATTCTTATTTATATGTCGAAACGTGCTTTAGGAAATCGCGGAACAGAAAACAGTATGAAAGAAATGAAGTTTAATGAACGGTTTTTAGAGAGTGAGAGAGAGAGAGAGAGAGAGACAAGACAGAGAGAAAGAGGGAGAGAGAGAAAGTTGGGCGCATCGTTATATAGTCTGTACTGTATTTATTAGTATGCTATTTTGGCTCTCCTTTCACCCCCCCCCCCCCCCGTTCTGGATTTTTCTTGAGTTTCATTTGATCATGTTTATATATTTTCGCTACAGTAGAATGTCCGACGTAAATTATAACAGTCAACTTTGGCTGATAAACTATTTCAATTCAATTTGATGCAACAGAAACTTACATTGAAATATTTTACTTTTTATAAACTGTGTATTTTCTCATAAAATCGAGTATCAAAATAAAAGGAGATAAATAAGAAGAATAGAAAGAAGAAGAAAACGAAAAAGAAGGAGGAGGAATAAGAGTGAGAAGGGAAAAAAAAGATACGGAGGAGAAAGAAGAAGAACAAAATAAGGAGGTAGAAGAGGAAGAAAAGATAACGAAGAAAACAAACCTACCTATGGAAGAGCTGAAAGAACTTAGGTTGGAGCACGGCAGATTGCCAAATGATCTGCGCATGCGCTAAGTTTCTGCTCGTCGAAGCGACTGACCAGGCTTTAGGTCGCTTCAACGCACACGCATTGTGCCGCGCGCTGAACAGTCGCACGCTACGGCAGCGAAGGAGTCGAGTTTTCGATTTTTAATCTCGTTTGTGGGGTGGCTATTAGGCTGAATAATTTCGGAAGGAACGGGTTAAAGATAAACTTGAGTTCTGGTAAAAAAAGGAAAATGAATTCTCACAGTATCTAACGAAACTTACACTGAATGTTCAAGATTACAAATAAATGTCATGTGCCAAACAATTTGGAAGAAAATGTATACTGGCTGAGTAATGAGCATAGAAAGATAAGGTAATCGGGGTAGTACTAGCCCCGACACTATGTGTGTTGTCCCATATACATCTTTCTGTGTAAGTGATTGTTACTTTACCAAAACTCTGCCAAATTTATGATGATTTTGATGACATCAGAACCTTGCATTACACACCATTACTTACATGCTATATGATCAACTTTTCTGATCCATTCCACACCTTTTCTTTCACAATGCAATCGTATTACCAGAACTCAAGTTTATCTTTAATAGACTTTTAAAGCAAGAGAAAGAGAAAGGGAGAGAAAGAGAGAGAGAGAGAGAGAGAAAAAAAATACAAACAAAAAGGGAAATGGGGGTGTGTGGCAAGAACAAAGAAAGACGAGAACAAAACAAACAACTGAGATAAAAACATCCATTTTTTATAAAGGGAAACCTGTTTGTTGATGCAGAATAAAATTTTATATCTCTCCCTCTACAGTGTACTTGATATATCTCATTCAGACGATTGACAAAACATAAATAATATTTAAACAAAAATTGAAGTATTATTCATAGGATACGTGCCTTTAAAACGCGTTGTTATATAAATCTAATTCATTGTGGCATTCGGGAAAGAGAGAGAGAGAGTAGCTGTTCAAGAAGAATACAAAATATCTTTCTATTTACAGTGTAAATATCTCCTTGAGACTATTCTAAAATCGAATTGCGAAATTGTATTTATAGGATACGTGCTTTAAAAATCCGCATTTATATGACTGGATATCATGATGAGATTGAAATGCAGTCTATTACATAATACACGATTCTTTTTAAATTTGTGAGAATACTCACACTTCAGTAATAGAGGGACTGCACCTCCCTCCCTCCCCCCTCCACCCCTCCCCTCTTTACATACGCTGTTGCGAAAAGGCTACTTAATATGCAATTCAGCTCGCATGATGGGTCTCTTGTAGACGCTGGCGTATCGGTGGTCGTGGGGGGGGGGGGGGGGGGGCTTGGTGCCTCTGCCCCTGTATAATTTATTGTATACATGTATAGCATGTATAGGTGGGGAGAGGTGTATTCCTGTTATCTACTTGATAAGTTTACGCTAATCATCGCTATTAGAGACAAAGGAAGGTGTAAATATTGAGCTTAGATTTTGATTAATTGCCTGTGTGTCCAAAAGTGTCCTTAATGCAACGTTCCAAATTAGAAAACGTAAAATAAGGTTTATATTTCATTAAAGGAGAGGGGGTCGCTATTATGCAAATCTGGTCCACAGTGACACGCAAAGTCTCCTTATTTCTACGAGGGGCTAGATGGTATTCCCCCCCCCCCCCCTCCTCCCGGGTCTCGCAAAGTCTCCTTATTTCTACGAGGGGCTAGATGGTATTCTCCCCCCCCCCTCCTCCGGGGTCTCGCGGACAAGGTGACACACCATTCAGATTCTGAGGTCATCCAGAATGCAAAGTTTCACTCTTGCAAAAAGGAAAATCTCCTCTCTCAGTCGATACGCCTTCTCGCATAATCTTTTATCTTTAAAAAAATGTAAGCCGTTGGTCTACATAATTAGAGAGGACCGAGTCTACATCCCCGAAATTGGAAGGTCGCCCAAAGTAAAAGATATTTAAATGCTACCTATCCAATATGAATGGAGAGAAAAAAGGTGCATATTAAACCCAGACCTATTACGGTATACAATATGTGGTTCAAAATTGTCCATAGTACAAAGCGTATTTTTTTAATTTACGTAATTTACCCATGGAGTTACTATTCTGTGAAATGTTTATGAAATAGAATAGCTGCATAGATTTCTTATGCCATGAATTATAGATAGTTGGAAAAAAGAGACAGTGTCTTTTCAAACAAAATAAAAGTGTTATGTCCGTGTATTTACTATAAACATGTTGATTTATTTCCTGCTACTATTAATAATAATAATAATAATAATAATAATAGCCTAATAGTCCACTCCAAATTTTATTAAACCGAAACGGAAATTCTTTTTGCCCAATTGATCGTGAGCCCGGCAGCCACTGAGCAGCGCCAGATCGACGTTATTGGCGAATTACAGGTAATTTCTTTTCAAAAAATGCAACATACTATTTGTAGGATACGTTATTTTATACACGCTTTTTGATTAATCTATATTATTTTTACTCCGAAGTTCGTTATGCTCACATAATTTATTTCCTTGTCAGTATTATGGCCAAATAATTCATTATATTGTTATGAGAGTGCTAGTGGCTAATGAAATAAATGATTTCTTTCAAGAAAGTGTGGCAAAACATTTATTCCATAATATGTAGAGTTTGAAGACTGTAAAACATATTTCGAAACAAATCGTTTCCAATTGAAATCGTGTTTGGATATACCTTTGATTTTGATGCCTCAGTGGCAATCGTTGAGTAGAACTCATCACTCAGCTTCACACCGATCAGATCCAGGATTCGAAGTTTGGGCATGGAGCAGAGACCTCTCGCGTAATGAGAGGATGCAGCAGAACCCAGTTCTCCGTACTTGTGTTTAAGCTCCTCTATCTGGTGATTTACCAGGACAGGTTGAATAGAGTGAATAGTATTATCAAGTATAGACGACATGTCTAACTTTATTATTTCAGCGTCATTAATGTAACATAATAAAGCTCTTAATAGACTTTTAAAGCAAGAGAAAGAGAAAGGGAGAGAAAAGGAGATAGAGAGAGAGAGAGAAAATACAAACAAAAAGGGAAATGGGTATGTGGCAAGAGCAAAGAAAGACGAGAACAAAACAAACAACTGAGATAAAACATAAATTTTTGATAAAGGGAAACCTGTTTGTTCATGCAGAATAAAATTGTATATCTCTCCCTCTACAGTGTACTTAATATATCTCATTCAGACAATTGACAAAACATAAATAATATGTAAACAAAAATTGAAATATTATTCTTAGGATACGTGCCTTTAAACCGCGTTGTTATATAAATCTAATTCATTGTGGCATTCGGGAAAGAGAGAGAGAAAGAAGCTGTTCAAGAAGAATACAAATGTTATATCTTTCTATTAACAGTGTTATTATTATTATAATTATGTATTCGGAAAAAAAAAGTGTGTACAGAGGATTACATAGAAGAACACATGATACAAAACAAAGGATGAAAATCATTAATAAAAAATAAAAAAATAAAAACATTATCGTGATTCCCATGAGCATTTACAAGTTGCCAGGAATGGGGCAGGCAAACTAAATCACCGAAACCGTGAAGGTCCCCCATTCCGACTTGCAGTACTCATGAGAGATCACTACATAAATACATTGTAACAAGTAACAAGAGTATAGCAACACTCAATATGACAATGATAAAAGAAGGAACTCAAATTTTTGAATTAATCAATAAAGTACAAATTATTTCATATGTTTTTTAAGGAAAATTATAAAGAGCCATGCAATAAAAGCAACATACAAAAAAAAAAATCATATGTCTTCGTATTGGACAATTATAAAGTGGAACAAATACGAATGATGGACTCCGTCTTGGTAGCAAAATACAGGCTAGGGGTGTCCAGTTATTTGACATAAATATTTTACGGTTGAATTATACAAAATTAAATTATACAAATGTGCTTTGTGTTATTTATGAGATTATTATTAAGGGGCAGAAATGCAAATGGTTGGCAAGAATTGTAAAGTACAAACTATTCCTTTACAGTGTTCATTTTTAAACCAAGAATCATACAAAATCAAACAAATTATAGAAAAAACGGGGGGTATTGTACTTTCAAGGTAAAGAAATTACAGAAGCTGTTCAATTGACGATAGTAATAAATAGTGTTAGATAATAGATAGTAGAAATTTTAAGTTACTGTAAATAATCAAGTTAAGCAGGAGTATACCAGTATTATCATCTAAAAACAAAAGGTAATATATGATCATCCTACAATGAAATAAGCAGATAAAACACATGTATATATACTAAAAAACCTAATAGAGCTGAGAAAAGATTTGGCTTTTCAATTTGGATTGCCAAGTTTGATATTGGGACAATAGAAAGTCATTACGGAGTTCTACAGGGAATTCATCCCAGAAGCGAGGAAAGAGATACAAAGCGGTATTATTCAAACGCTGTGTTCGGGCAAGTAGGTGTTGAAACTTCAGTTCATTTGGGCGGCGTGTTATCATCAGAATATTTTGTATAACTACATCACAGTCAATGAATCTATAAAGAGATTTACAAATGAATGACATCAGCAAGTACTTTCTACGAGACTCAAGTGTGTACCACTACCAGTTAAGTGACCTTAGACGCTGATTGTAGGACATCTGTTGTCGGTACTGTTTTAGTATCAGACGAGTTGCTCTACGTTGGATGCTTTCTAATCTGTCACATAAATTACGATTGACAGGGAACCAAGCTGGTATACCATATTCAACAAGCGGAAGAACAAATGATTTATACAGGCAAAGTAGGGCCAGTAATGAGAGACCCCCAGAAACGGAAGTGATGAGACCTAACATACGATTTGCACGTGAGACAACATCATCAACATGATAATCCCACTCCAGGTTACTGGTAATAATTATTCCAAGATATTTGGTTTTCTGGATAATTTCAATTGTAAATATCTCCTTAAGACTATTGAAAAATAATGTAAGACTTCAAAAATCAAATTGTGAAATTCTATTTATGGGATACGTGCTTTAAAAATCCGCATTTATATGATTGGATATCATGATGATATTGAAATGCAGTCTATTTACATAGTACACGATTCTTTTAAAATTTGTGAGAATACTCACACTTCGGTAATATAGGGACTGCACCCTTCCCACCCCCACCCCCCCTCATCCTCTGTACATACGCTGGTGCGAAGAGGCTACTTAATATGCAATTATACTGGAAGGATGGGTCTCTTATAGACACTGGCGTACTGGTGGTGGTGGTGGTGGGGGGGGGGGGGGGCTTGGTGACCCTGCCCCTGTACAATTGTACACATGTATAGCATGTATAGGCGGGGAGAGGTGTATTCCCCCGAAATCGGAATAATTATCTACCTGATAAGTTAACGCTGATTATCGCCATCAGAGACGAGGGAAGGTGTGAATATTGAGCTCAGACTTTGATTAATTGCCTATGTGTCCAAAAGTGTCCTTGATGCAAAGTTCCAAATTAGAAAACCTAAAATAAGGTATATATTTCATTAAAGGAGAGGGGGTCGCTATGATGCTAATCTGGTCCACAGTGACACGCAAAATCTCCTCATTTCTGCGAGGGGCTAGATGGTATCCCCCTCCCCTCTTCCAAGGTCTCGCGGGACTTTGGTTTCGTCCCGTAACGTGGTCTATCATAATTTTGTTAGTAACAGTACTCTCCTCTCATATATCTTCTGAGTCTTTGCTTTTAATTATCAACATTTCCTCAACAGAAAACGGATATCCTCTCAATTATACTCGTGTATTACACCAAGCCACTTATACTACAGGCTTATATAATATCGTGATTTTTTTCTTTCAAAACGAAGAAAAGATGGGTAAAATATTACTGCAAAAAAATGCGGCAATTCCTAATAGACTACGAGAAGCTTTTGTAAGTGGTCTCCCTACCCATAAATCAAAAGAAATTGTTATTAGCATTAATTGTTTAGTAAATAATAATTTAAAGTTGTACAAGACAATGTGACACACCATTCAGATTCTGAGCTCATCCAGAATGCAAAGTTTCACTATTGCAAAAAGGAAAATCTCCTCTCTCAGTCGATACGCCTTCTCGCATAATAATTTCATCTTTAACAAAATGTAAGCCGTTGGTCTACATAACTATATAATTAGAGAGGACCGAGTCTCCATCCTCGAAATTGGAAGGTCGCCCAAAGTAAAAGATATTTAAATGCTACCTATCCAATATGAATGGAGAGAAAAAAGGTGCATATTAAACCCAGACCTACTATACAATATGTGGTTCAAAATTGTCCATAGTACAAAACGTAATTTTGTACTTTACGTAATTTATCCATGAAGTTACTATTCTGTGAAATGTTTATTAAATAGAATAGCTGCATAGACTTCTTATTTCGGTAAAAGGGCGGATGTAACCCTCCCCCCCCCCTCCGCCTTCATGGATTGACACCGGAGCCATTTCTGGATCGGCTCCCTCAACATGTTTGGTTAATACGCCACTGAGCGTGTGTGTGTATCAACAATAGCGACACGAGAATTGTAAAAGTGTAGGGGAGCACTGGCGGCAAGGGAAAATGTCTTCCCATCCCGAGTGGAAAATGTCCTGTAACCCAGGGCGGAGCTAGCTTTTTGTTGAGGGGGGGGGGGGGGGGGGGCTGACCCAATTTTTTTTTTTGGGGGGGGTGCTATTTTGAACCCCCTGTGGAGCATCGTCCACGAGCCGCGTAGCTGCGAGGCGATTTTGTTTGTTGTTGCTATTTTGAACCCCCGTAACTGTTTTCCTGGCATCTACTAACACATTGGAGACCATAAAAAGTCTGGACACATGAAGGCGTTTTTCTTTGCACATCACATTTTCAATTGGCAAGCCAACCCCCCCCCCCGCCCCCGTAGATACGCCCCTGCGTCCTATAGTTTGTTAAGAGCCAATGTCAAAGATTAACCTAAACAAACACAACAGATGAAGAAGAAGCAGAAGAACAAGAAGAAAAAGATGAAAGTAAAAAATGATTTCTTCATATTATATTGGAGGGTGGCAAGGACTTTGACTAAGGGTCAGATTTTTCGCGATGTTTATCGCAGAGTTTTAACATTTCGACTTACATAATACCGAAATTTTGGATTCACTAAATGTCATACTCTATCTCTCTATTTCGTTAATATGAGGTGGACTGAGCAATTTGTAGAAATTTAATTAATGATAAAAGGAATGTTATCATACTAACCGGTATGGAAAATGGAATGTACCATGTAAATTATTGTGAGATTTTCAGAGATATCATATGATAATATTTAATATTTAGATGGTCAGTTATTACTCACCTACATCCATTTTAGATATACTTTGTATAATATTTGATATCGTTTCATTTTTACAAATTACAGCCATGACTTTCAAGTTGCCTTTTTCGTTTTGTCTTACACAGTGTCACAATGGATGAACACTCAATATTTGACGAAATTGATGAAACAAATATCTTAAAATATACCAAAACAGTGTACCAAAACAGAAACGAAGAGAAAAATGACAGAGAAAGATGCATATCAATGATAGGTAGAAAGGAAATGTAAGGCAAAGAGGGTGGAGCTGGAGGAAGAGGAGAGCAAGACCATTTTACAAGACTTTTAGGTTGATATAGACTTCTCACCAGGCGCATACGCAGGGGGGGGGGGGGGGGTTGGGGGCTGACCCTCCCCCCCCAAAAAAAAAGTCCTCTGAGTCATTGCGGTGTTTTTTGGGGAGCAAAAATTAAATTAAAAAAATTCTCTTACCCCCCCCCCCGCTTATTCAGCGACCGGCTGTGTCGTTGCGAATTTAGCGGACCCCCCCCCAAAAAAAAAATGTCCTCTTACCCCCCCCCCCCCGCCTATTCAACGGCTTGCTGAGTCGTTGCGAAAATTTCGGCCCGATTTAAAAATGTTAAAACCCCCCCTTGAAAAAATCCTGCGTACGCCACTGCTCCTCACCTTTGTATTAAAATAGAACGAAATTATGAGTGTAAATAACCAAATTTTGTTCATGAATGAAATAATTTTCCTTATCTTATCAAGAAACAAATATCATGCATTGGATAAGAAATAATGATAATTATGATTTAGGATTCATGAAGGTTAATACAATAATCAGAAACCTTGGACTGTGAAGCTGCAGCAGACATTCCTGTGTAGAATTTGTCATCCAGGGACTCGCCAATGAACAACATTCGTAAGTTCTGCAATGTAAACAGTCCTACTGCTGCTGCTACATCAGACATTGATGCGTTATCTTCGAAGGACTCACTAACACCCAATGTTTCACGAATCGAGGAACTTCTTCTTACCTGTACAACAAATGAATTTTAGCATTCGATCTATGAAATAATACTTTCAATAATTAAAATCAAACATACCATTCTAATGGTTTAATTTGTGAGAAAAATTCTTGTAGCATGCATTGGTTTGTAAAAGGAATTTAACAAAAAACACCAAGTTATATATCTTGATGTCTTCACCATTAGGCAAGATTCTGACAGCATGTATCATGTAAATAGCATGGATAAAAACACACATTCTTGTCATCACGAATTATGGAAGGTGATATGAACAGGACAAATCAAATTTAGACTTATCGGTCTTTTTAATTATCTATAATAAGTGAACCTGAAAAGTAGATATATATTGAGGTAGCTATGGAGGGCATATTGAATATACACTGTAGCTCATAAAGTTGGAATATTTTAGTTTTTCCCCAATTTATGAAAATAATTTAAAAATAATAGATCTAGATAATAGTATACATTCTTAGATTTTATTGAATAATAATTTGACAAACTGTGTTTTGCGTGACTGCTAAAGCATGTGTATGTTACTATGCTCATCAACTAGGGGACCTATGCCCTTAAGTCATAAATGACAGTAATGAGGATTAATGCCCCACAAAAGGGCACTAATATAGCATATCGACACGGTTTTGATCCTGGGGCCTCACAGTTACGAGGCCATTGCTTTGTCACTGAACCATGACTGTACGCAGTGGGGGCTAGGGTAGGGGGCAGTTTCCATAAATAAAAAAAAACACAGAAAATGCAATAAATTTTCAATAATTAATTGCACTTTACCTCTGTCCCCAACATAAAAAAATCCTCTGTGTGCCCATGCCTTGAGCCATAATGCATGGCCGCCAAGAGGATTTTTTTATGTTGGGGACCGAGGTAAAGTGCAATAAATTATTGAAAAATTATTGCATTTTCAGTTTTTGTTTTAATTTATGGAAACTGCCCCCTACCCTAGCCCCCACTGCGAACAGTCATGGTTCAGTGATAAAGCAATGGTCTCGTAACTGTGAGGCCCCAGGACCTATATTCTCTATAGTTCGTTTGATTGGCTCCGCTTTTTCTCTTTGTTTAATCCTGAAAGAACCTTACATTGTTACTCTCTTCCTTTCTTAGTAAGTCGTTTAAATTTATATAATTTATGAGGAAGAGGCAAACGATGACATGATTTACATGTGAGACTGATTGCACAATACACATTGGAATACAGCCCACTATAGTACGTATATATTAATGACAACATGGCAGTTCCTAATGATTATGGGTCAGAACACTGGAAAGCAAATGTGCAGTTGTCCATTTGTTTGTAGGCAAATTTGCATAATCATATTGATTATGTAATTACTAAAAGCACAGCAGATGACAGTATTCCCTCGATATAATAAAATTTACATGAATGAAATGAGATACGTTTACAATTCTATTCACGAAACTTACTACTTCCTTCCCTATTGGTTCCAGTGTGAAGAATGAAGCGGCGACTCTTGGATTCCGATAAGGAGATAACGTAAGACGTGTCTCCGTATTCAACAGGTTCCTGACGGGACCAATGGCTTTTGTATCATGACATTCAAAAGCACACTGAATGATGAACTCCTTGTCATCAACGTTCTTGCATAGGGCTTCCAGGACCGACGTTCCTACTTCACCTCCATGAGCTGCAGTGAAGTACAAGACATATTTTAATGCCCTGTAGTCCGTTAACAGCTTGTGTGTCAAGATTCTGTTGAATCCCAAACGATTGTGGTTATACAGCGATGCAAGGTATAGGCTTGCGGCGTGTTCCTGCAGTAGCTTGTGAGGGAAACAGAACTCTTGAACGAATTGCTTTCCCTCTTGTTGTCTGATTTCCTTTGAGGCCAACCTCTTTTTCCCACTCAGAATCCCAACCTGACATGCTACTGCTGCAGCCTCATCGCAGGCTTCCATTTCCTCTTTGGTGAAGATGAGCTGATTTTTCAGCAACCCCTCGAAGGCCACAAGACCAACCTTTGTAATGGCTTCAACAGCCTTCTCCATATGGCATTGATACCCTCCCTCTCTGTCAGTGTATCTTGAAGAATATTGTTCCCTAAGAGCGAAATCAATCTCTTTCATTAGTTGGGAGATTGTTTGTAGCTTCTCAGTTGTTTTGCGCTTAGATTCTACTTCCCACATGTAACACAGCATACAGCAAAAGATTGGGAATGGTGCCATATACTCAGAAACTACACTGTTAGTGTTCATGAAGTGGATGAGACTGGATGCAGAAGCTGTGTCATTTTTGAAATACTGTTTGATGTATTTATGTGTGTTTTCCTTCGTAAAACCCTTAACAAGAATGTAGGAGTACTTTTCATGGATTTTCAGAATGCTCTTGATTTGATCAGCTCCAAATGGACGTGAACTAATGAGAACGGATGTGTTAATGAATTTCTCCCTTCTTGCGATCGAGACGATAGCAAGTTTACGGTTTTGACATTTTATGTCCATTTTAGCCTCGTCCAGTCCATCCAGTAAGATCAGAACTTTCCTTTGATTCTCCTTGATGTATTTATCAATCCATTCCCCGTTAATCTCTGTGTCATCTGGGAAGTGATTCATAACGATATCACCAAAGATGGTGCTATCTTCTATGTCTCGAAATGATTCGTGAAAGAGAAGAGTGATATCTTGGAGACATTTACCCATCGCCCAATCGAGGGCTATTTTTGCAAATAATGTCGATTTGCCCACACCAGCTTCTCCAAGAAATGCTAACCGTGTTATGAATCCTTTCTCGGTCTTTTCTTGAATGAAACTGAACAGATCCTCATATCGAATTTCTTCTTTCTGATCACTTTTACATCCTAACATTAAAATGAGACTGACGAAGATATGCTGCAGCCATGTGCGTGATTCGGGGTCCATAGGAGATACTTTGACCTCGCTAAATTCTTCGATATATCTAGCCTGTAGCTTCTCTCTTAATCGTTGTACTTCGTCAGGCATCTCACCGTGTTCACCTGAATTAGAGAGAGGATCAGAACAAGATGCAGACGAGTATGAGGATGATGGGTCAGATATTAACAACATCTCACCGTAGTACGGGAAAGGGGGGGGGGGGGGGCTTGTGGCTACATCTAGACAAATTTGTTCACGCCTCCCCCCAAAAAGAGTATAAAAACGGAGAAATGAGAAAGGGCTTTCCAACTAGTCTATCGATTTAATCCAATTTAAATAAGGTCAAGCCATTTAGCAACAGCCATATAGCCCTTTAATTCAAATCATATGTTTTTTTGTTTGTACCCCGCAAGGTCCACGTTATTGGCTCAATATGTTCGTGAAGTTTCTTCGAAAACAGAGGGAAGATATTCAGTGTATAATTAGGGGGCATCTGACAGCCCATCCTGACGTAAATCTTTGCCACTGATTTGTGTGTTGCAATGTCCATTCATACTACAGCCTAATGGCAAAGTTTGAGTCAGAATTAATGTGTAAGCAAAGACAGACCGGACGGTACAGCCAGACCAAAATAAGGAGCTCAATATCCTTCACAACTCTGTATAAACAGTAACGTATAGTTAGATTATGGTGCACAGAGTAGTCAATGAAACTGCCACCACCCCCTTCCCAAACTTATCTATGTAAATTACAAGCGAGGGAGCAAGGCGAGCAGCTTAAGCAATTCGCAACGGAGCGCAGCGATCGAGTTGCAGGCCTATATGTAGAATTTCGCATTTTGTAACAATGATATTAAACTATTTTTCTATTCATTTCTCTTTAAAGGTATTACAAAGTTTTGGTATGGGGTCATGAATTTGGTTCAAATGAACATATTGGAAGCATATGCGATTTTACAATATTCAATGATCGTTGTCGCGGTTGAAATCGAGTCTAAAGTGAATTTGTAAACTAGAATTTAAATCGTCACGAGGACGAATGAGGTGGTCTGCCTTCAAGTTATATAGACATGTAAACAATGATGATCATGATGATGATCATGATGATGATGATCTTGATAGTAATGGTGATGACGATGATGATGATGATCATGATCATGATGATGTTGATGATCATCATCAACAGACCATGATGACATTTGATTGAAAAAAATGGGAAAACATTTAGATAGCATATAGTCTCAGCTACAATATACTCGAAAATCAACATAATCCAAGCAGAAATAATGTCGATATTGCTCGCAGAAGATAGGAATGTAGATTCCAGATTTGAGAAAAAGTCATCTCCCTTAGGAATTACACGCAAAAAGTAATGGATCAAGTGAAAATAGGGTTATAATAAAGTAAATATGGCTGTTTATTACGCGATTTGCGATTCTACGTGTTTTAATATTCAAAGGAGATGGTACAGTGAAAGGTCAAAAAGAAAAAAAAAGATTGTTGGAGACGCCCGGACTCGAACCAGGGACCTCGAGGTTGGAAGTCAAGTGCGTTACCGATATACCAAAACATTTCCCGTAGCGATTACACGTAAACGGAAAATAAAATTCTGAAATCCCACTTTGCAAGTGAAATATGAGCATGATCCCGGCATCTGATCGAGAAATAAATGTCACATTTTTGAGAGCTTATTGTCTCAGCTACAACATACTCGATGCTCAGTGAAAACGAAGCTAAGACGACGGAGATATTGCTCGTGAAAGACGGAAATGTAGAATCCAGTTTTCAGAAAAAGTCATGTCCCATAGAGAATACACGTAAAATGTAAAAAATTGACATGCCTCCTTTAATCGCAAAAAAAAAGCCATGATGTTTTCATCAAAATGAAAATTCGTGTAGAGAATTGTCTCAGCTAAAACATATCAAAATTTGGATGAAAATCGATCAATATTTACAGAGATACAATCAATTTTCCAAAAATATGATGACGTCGTAATATGCAAATTGAAATTTTGAGTTCGGAGGCCATTATGATGACGTCATGAGTTAATTGAGGGTCAAATGAGACATGAAATCATATTTCCGACTCATACTTTATCAAGATATGAAAAAAAAAATTGGGGTCATCTTGCATCCTAAAGAGCTACAATGGATTTTGTATAGGCATGTTTTTGCCCATATATGCTATGTATTACAAGAGCTCGCACGCACGGACATTAGGGACTTTTAGATTGAGTAGATGAGAACACGACGTACGCCGACTGATCATGCGTGTCAACGTACTCAACTGCCCATGTTGACTACAATTACAAATCTTTTAGATTGCACTCGACGATATACATGCATGCAGGAAGTAACACTATGAATTACATAACAGACAAAGAAAGAGGACAAAATATACAGTTCCTCATTCTACCCTCAACAATAGGCCATTAATGTAACCAAGTTTAATGCATAGGTCTTTGTGAAGTGCCTCAATACAAATTATTTCATTCACCTGATAGGAATAGTAGTATTTCAATAGTCAGAATGCAACTATTATATTAAGTGTTGCTAGGTAGGTCAAGCCATAATGTTTTTCCAACGTGGCAACAACTAATGTATGCAGTTAGGATTCTGTCTATTGAAATACTATTATTCTTATCAGGTGAATGAAATAGTTTGTATTGAGGCACTTCACCCAGCAAGCAAGATATAGATGTAAAACGACTATGGTGCAAGACCCGGAAGCTGGGACATCCCCCCTTGAAGTTAGACCTGGAAGCTTGGCAGCTGGAGACGGCTTTCTTCCAGAAGCTTTGGTATTCAAGGTATTCAAGGTATTCACAAAGACCTATGCATTAAATTTGGTTACATTACGAAAATGGCCTATTGCTGTGGTAGAACATCCCTTCACTGCTATTATGTAAAAATGTGTAGAACAGGTGAATATGCATGTGACACTTGTTCTACACATGTGTACATAATAGCAGGGAAGGGATGTTCCTTTGTCTACCTGAGGAACTGTATATTTTATGCGCACGCGGCATATACTAGTACCGTACTAGATTTAGGAAAATCAAGGTTGACGCATTCTCGATCGCCGACTGAGACGACGTGACGCATGCGTAGTGCCTTAAAATGACGTCACACGTTGCAGTCAAAGCTGTAAACGTGCAAATCTAAAAGTCCCTATTTACCTTGAACAGGGGCCATCATAAATACGTCATGAGTTAATTGAGTGTTCGAACGGAATTTACCTTGAACGGACGCTCATTTCGTTATTAATGGTCATAAAGAGATAAACATGGTATCAAATTGTTCGGAATAAAATGGGCAATACTATGATAGACCCAAAAAAAAGGAGATTCTAGGTTGCGTACGACCATTACGAACACAAACGTGCGCGTAAACGGAAAATGGAATTCTCAAATCCCACTTTGTAAGTGAAATATGAGCATGATCCCGGCATCTGATCGAAAAATAATGGGCACACTTGTGATAGCTTATTGTTTCAGCTACAACATACTCAAAGCTCAGCGTAAACAAAGATAAAACGACGGAGATATTGCTCGCGAAAGACGAGAATGTAGAATCCAGTTTTGAGAAAAAGTCACGTCCCTTAGAGAATACACGCAAAATGTATTTGATATGCCCCCTTTAATCGCAATAATACGCCATGATGCCATTGTCAAAATGAAATATTGTGTCAACTGCATTTGTAGAGAATATCCTCAGGTAGAACATATCAAAATTTGAAAGAAATTTGATCAATATTTACAGAGATACAACCAATTTTCCAAAAATCTGCTGACGTCATAATATGCAAATTGAAATTTTGTGTTCGGAGGCCATTATTATGACTTTATGAGTTAATTGAGGGTCAAATGAGACTAGAAATCGTATCTCCAACTCATAATCTATCCAAATATGAAAAAAAATGGGGGGTATCCATCCATTCTGAAGAGTTACAATGAATTTTGTATAGGCATGTTTTTGCACATGTATGTTATGTATAGGATTTCCCGGCCAAATTCGCGAGTTTGTCATTCGAATTCATTTACTTTGCATTTAAGTTAGCGCAGATCAGCTTTGCCATGCCAATTATCATTCAATTTTCCCGATTTTGTATTTAATTTAGGATTTTGGTCGAAGGATTTCATAGATCTGTCATTCAATTTAGAAACTGCTCAACTAGCATTCAAATTAATCGTCACTTGTCGAGGCGTCATTTTTATCATTCAAATTAACACCTGTCATTCGTATTCGAATTATGTTTATTCAAGTTAGGAATGTTAGGGGGAAGAAATGCAACACACGTTTACAGCTTTAAAAAATGCAATTAAATACATGATTTGCCATTGGGGTCTTTTCTATTATTCAATTTATTAATTTTGAGGACAAAGCATATGGGTGTAGTCAGACATTAGGTAAAGAAGGGGCGAAATCAAGGGATATGGCATCTCTGAACGGACATGTTCATATACCCCGGAAAAGTGGGGATACAAAAACACCTACCCCAGTTACAATATTGTACCCTTCCTCCATAATGAAATTGTGATAAATTTATGATAAAACACAAGACAAACAACTTCTTTACATGAAAATTTACTCAAATATTGAGACCATCAAGTCCGTAGATGTAAGTCTTTTTTTTTTACAATCAAACTTAAAGGCTGATGAATATCTGATAAATCTAAAAGTATATAAAGAGTATAAATGCAAGAAAATAAAATAGGATGAAATACACATGAAAAAACGATCTTGAAAGAAAAAGAATGAGCTAAAAAAAGTGTTTAATAAATTAGAAATGTATATTGCCCATTAATTTTAGTGCACAAAGTGCTAATTTGAATGCTACAAATGAATTAGAATGGTAGAAGTACACCGTCGCGATGTCAGAAAATCGTGTTGCGCTAAATCGAATGACCAAATAGCGAAAGAAGCACTTTGTTCATTAATTGGAATGAAACATACATAGATTCTAACGAAAACTTCATAGATATGAAATCTAGAAAAAGGAATATAAACCCGAGATATACCCGACAGCACTAAAACCGTCGAATTTGAACGCAAGACAAATGAATTTGAATGACAAACTCGCGAAATTGGCCGGGAAATCCTATATTACAAGAGCTCGCACGCACGGATGCGTATCTTAACGGACGCTCATTCCGTTATTAATAGTCAGAAAAAGGTGAACATGGTATCAAAATGCTTGAAAAAATGTGCCAAATATGATGAAAGAGAAAATTTGGCGATTCTAAGTTGCAAAATGCAAGTACGCGCGAAAACGCGCACGCACGCGCGTGTGCGCAATTTTTTGCAAAAAGCTTAAAATGGCCTGAAACGTATGCAAAATTAATTTAGAACGAATTTGAGCATTTTAAATTTTAATGCGCGCGTACGTGCGCGTCGAGGTGCGCGCGCGGAATTTGTTGACATTTTTAGTTGACCTTTGACCTGAAGTTGATGTATCAAATACGGTTCTTTTTTTATTACTCGTTATCGAGATATGATAATGACCTGATTTTTACAAAATGGCGTCTGGATGACGTCACGATGACCCCATGAACTTGAAAAAGTTAATACACCAGTTTACAGTTGTATCAGTGTGCATGCGCAGACAGTTGACCTCGGGTCATTGGCCCCAGAAACAAAGCCAATGACCCGAGGTCACGTCAGTGGTATTTAGGCTAAGCGTAAATTAAGATTGCGCCCATGCAAATGATGATATGCGCGCACAACGCAGCGCGCAGGCAGTGATATCATCATAATTTGCATGGGTGCAATCTTAATTTACGCATAAATACATGACCTCTAGGTCATTGGCTTTGTTTACTCGCCAATTAAAATGGCGCACACAACTGTAAACTGGTGTATTAGACTTGAAATCATAGGGCTTGATGACTAACAGAAATTTGAAGGAAATTGACCATGTCGATTTCGAGTAAACGTGTGGACAAAAAAGTGTACGGAAGAAATAAAAATAAATTAATAAATAAATAAATAAAGAATAAAGAATAAAGAAAGAAAATTCTAACGAAATCAATAGGTGATTTGTCATCGACAGACCACCTAATAAAGAATAAATAAAGAATAAAGTATAAAAAAAATTCTAACGAAATCAATAGGTGATCTGTCATCGACAGACCACCTAATAAAGAATAAAGAATAAAGAAAGAAAATTCTAACGAAATCAATAGGTGATCCGTCATCGACAGACCACCTAATAAAGAAATAAAGAATAAAGAAAGAAAATTCTAACGAAATCAATAGGTGATCTGTCATCGACAGACCACCTAATAATAAACTCTTTATGTTGTATAGCACCCTCTCAAGACTGATATTACTTTAGCTCTAAAACAATGTTTCGTGACTACAATCGACCGATTTGCTATTCCCGTTTGGAAATTATATATCAGAACTGCATATTCTGGGATTTTCATGGTCGCAGCTACCAAGGAACGGTCTTAGGCGCTATTTGAAATATTTGAAATTTACCGGAAGCACCGGTAAATCTTTGTTTATTCAATTTCTCGAAAGCAGAAGTGTTTTAGGGGCTACATTTGTAATGCTTATAATACATCCACAGGGGCATCCACATATAAAAAAAAAAATTAAGCATGACTAAAATCTAATTTTTAAATTTCCCCAAAACTGGTTGACAAAATTGAAGAAAAGTGAAAAAAATACAGTAAGGGAACAGCAAGGTAACCCAAGAGATCAGATTTTTTTCAAACATTGATAGTTATTTTTGGGGGGAGTAAAAGTTGAATTCCATTTTAAAATATTTTACGGATAAAGCTTATATACGAGGGAGCAAAGCGATGAGAGCTACACTTTGATTTTCAAGAATGGAACCACTTAAAAATGTTCTTTATGAAATATTATATTCCAACCGTATCAAAACTGATCTTCAAAGCTTTTGAATAAAAAAACTTGAGTTCACCTTTTCCGTGCTGACACGTCTCCTCTATTTCTTTGAAGCCCGCCGCCTGGAGAGCAGCTCTAAGAATTGGAAGTTGCTTGGATGGTTTGACCGTCTCTGCCCAATTCTGAAGCAGCATCACATTACCATTACTGGTCTTTCTACCTCCAGCCCAATTTGTCTCCAATGCCCGGTTGATATCAGGAATCTGGACTCCCAGCTCAAGACCAAGTCTCATTACATCACCATCATCTGATATGGCTTTTGCTACTTTGATGATGACGTCATCGAATCCAAGTGTTTGCCTCGACGTTTTACCACTAGAAAATATATTAATTTGTTTAAAACAAAATTAAAGCATTTCATACTTAAATTTTAAATACACATGTTATCAAGCCTCCTATTCATTAGATATCACGAATTTCTTATCACTGAGTAAATACTCAAACAAAATATCCTGGTAAATCATAATTTCTTTCTTGCTTGATCTTTCAGGTCACCGGTATGCGAATTCATTATTTCACATATAGTAACAATAGATTCATCACAAATGTTAATCATTAATTTCCATAATACACCCCTATGTGAGCCAGTATTCACAGATTTAATGATAACATGTACATGTACATGTATATATATATATCAAGACTTCAAATATACTTAGTCGTGTTACTGTTAGTGTTGAGTTTAATTAAACAGAAATATGAAATATTTGAACATTTACGTTTAGACTGAGAAGGATTCTAATTTTTCAACTGCAATGTCGTTCTGTTAGGATATATAATACGATCGTCTTTAGGGGCTTTCTTAAATATATCAAAGGAAATTTGTCACATTATTCAGATAAGAAAAAATGGTGCTAAGGTAGGGACATTAGATGTACAATTAAGGATGATCTGAAAGTTTGAGTGAAAACAGACCATTATTAATGCTAACAATTGGGGAATACTGATCTGATCGATTCTTTAATTCTCCCAACTATATTATCATAATTTCATCATATTTTAGGAGAAACTAAATCGTCACAAAGCAATGAATTGGCTCTATATAGAGGTGTAGAGGTGTCGTCGTCGAGTGGATATGTCGCCGGAAAGATCTGCACCTTGGGCTGCCAAGTGAAAATGTGATGTGCATAGAAAAACGCCATATCATATGTCCAGACCCACACAGTATTAGTAGATGTATGCCAGGAAAACACCACTTATTGGGTTCAAAATAGCAACAACAACAGAATCACATCGCCGCTTTGCGGCTCGTGGACGATGGTCCGCATGTTAGTAGATGCCAGGAAAGCCCCCCCCCCCTTTGCATCGTCATTGGATGCCCCCTCCCCCCTTAGCAAAATGCTAGATCCGCCCCTGGGAGGGGGACATGACTTGTGTGGATGGTTGTGTGATTAAGGTATGCCACTTAGGTTTCAGGAGGGAGAAGGGGTATAAGCTAATTGTGCCCCCTTCCCAATTTGCTAGTGTTATAAAGAGGAGAGCAATACGCAACGTATACAATTAAAGTGCATTGCACTGTGTTGATAGTACTTTTATATTCAGTGAAAGTGCGTTGCACTGAGTAGATAGTACTGTTATCTTCAGTGAAAGTGTGTTGCACTGTGTAGATCGTACTACTATCTACACAGTGCAACGAACTTTTCTTCTCCCATCAATGATTGGCAAACTATCTTTCATCACGTGATTTACGTGGAAGACTGACATTTTGAGGAGATTGGAACCCTATAGTCCTACCAAGGTGGATTGAAGTGTCATGGTGTGTGGTGGAATCACCAGTGACCACAATGGCAAAACGGGCTTTGTTTCCATTCCAGGTCGGTTAAAAGCCCTAAGATACATCAATGAGGTATGTGAGACACATGTGATTCCATACGCAGCTGCTATTACAAGCGATTTCGTCTTTATGGACGATAAAGCTAGACCACATCTTGTCCAAATCGCCAACCAATACTTGAAAGATTACGGGCTCGAGCGCATGGAGTAGCCATCAAGATCACCTGACTGTAATCACATCGAACACCGTTGGAACGACATCAAGTGAGCAGTCCAGAATAGAGTTTAAAAAGTATGTTCATTTAGGAAATTATAAAAGCTAATGTGGCCATCCTGAACAAATACACCTTTATTGAGCTCTTACTAAAAACCACACTATATGACTTTTTTGTTGTTTTGTGGTGCGCGGTCACATTTACTTGCCTGTTTACAAAATAAAGCTTTGAATGATTTGAAAGGAGGGCCGTCGTTTAAGCGTTTTGCCGTATATATACTGAAAAAAAGATTCGTTTTACCTTGGAGGTTTGGTGTTTATCATTTCTTTCCCTCTGAGATGAATTACGATAACATTATATTTTAATTTTCAATATACGCACCTTCATGTTTCACAACATGTGTCGACCACTGATTATTATTACTACTACCAATAGTTCATTCGCATGACATTAAAAAAAATAATAACTTCAACTACTCTTAAAAGTGATTTTACTCATTTAACGTATCTGTACCTTGTACTTGGTGTGTCATCACTCGAGGGTTCAGTCATCTCTTCGGTTTTCAGCCTCTCTGCCATCGTAAATGGTATCCAGGCTGAGGAATAATGTCAAGATATAAATATAGATACATATATGATAAACAATCACAAACATGGGGTCCACCGTAAGGCGGTTCAAGGCGTTCAAGGCTTGCCTGCACGGGACATAGGTTCCTTAAAATTGACCGGTTCACTTCTCTCTCTCTCTAAGTGCCATATCATTTGACTTTGGCGATCATGCTGTTCCACAACCCTCGGCTCCTAGCCTTCTGTATTAGTACCACTCCCAGTTCTTTCACTCCTCTCTCTTCCAACAATTTCTGCAGACTGTCCATCCAAAGTATCCTCCTTCTTCCCCTACTCCTTCTTCCCACAATTTTCCCTGTCAAAGCAAGATTCTCTAGGCCTTCTTTACGTGTAATGTGACCCATGAACTTCAACTGCCTAATCAACATCTCACGTATCATTTTCCTTTGCACTCCAGCTCGTGTAAGAACTTCCTCATTACTAACTTTGTCAGTCCAGGGGATTTTCATCATTCTTCTTAGAAACCACATTCCGGTTCACTTACATATGTAAATGTTATAGATGTTTCTTGGTTAATGATGTGCTTAAATCACTGGATAAGGGCGGTGTAACACTAGGTGTATTCCTAGATTTCCAGAAAGCTTTTGATAAAATTGATCACGCAATATTGGCTGGAAAATTAGAACATTATGGAATAAGGGGCCTGCCTCTCCAGTGGTTTAAAGATTATCTTTGTAATAGATTTCAGTTTGTGAACTATGATGGACATAGCTCATTGAAGCAGATAATAACATGTGGTGTTCCTCAGGTTTCTGTGTTGGGACCTACACTGTTTTTGTTGTACATAAACGATTTGCCAAACTCAACAAATTATTTTAATTTTAGACTTTTTGCCGATGATTCTTACTTGTTTCATACGTTTCCACCGAAACAGAATTCGATTGATATGGATAATATAGTTAATATGCATCTTGATAAGGTGACCATATGGTGTAAGGTGAATAAACTTACAGTCAATCTCTTAAAGACTAATTATTTGTTAATAAGAGGTAGTAGGCAATCAGTGGTAACTCAAGGGGTGCTAAAAATAGCAGAGACTGAAATAGCCCAGGTTGATGTTGCATCATTTGTAGGAATTTATATAGATCAACACTTGACGTGGAAACCTCATATCCAAAGGGTTAATAAGTTTATAAGGAAAAGGATTGGTTTTTTTATATAGATTAAGACAGTTTGTGCCAAGGCGTGTTTTGTTGTTACTGTATAAGACGTTAATTCAACCGCATATGACCTACGGAATTGAGGTTTGGGGAAGTAATTATGAAATGAACATGAAGTGTTTATTATTAAGCCAAAAGATGGCACTAAGAGTTATAACGTTTAGTCCAATTAGGACTCATTCACAACCGATATTCCAGGAGCTAAAATTATGGAATGTGTATCAACTCCATAAATTATCTATTGATGTATCAATTATTGAATGATAAATTGCCACAGTCTCTAATTCAGTATTGCTGTTTCATAGAGCACAACTATGAGACTAGACAAAGAGAAAGTAAGAAGTTAAGTGTGCCTAAAGTAAGGACAAGGCAAGGTAAATTTTCAATGTCATTCAGAGGCACACGCTATTGGAATGATCTACCCCTTTCTGTATGGGAGAAAGCATCAGTGTCTTGCTTTCGTAGAACTCTTATATCACAAATGTTAATAGACTGGTTGTTTATAACTTAGAACCAAGGCTCTTGCCTTTTTGTAAATATTATGTTATATAATTCTTCATCTTTTATTTAGTGTAAAATACCAAAGCTTTGTATATAAGCACAGAACAAATTTTACCCTAGATGTAGAATAGTTTGTAGCTAAAGTATGTATATAGTTATTCATATTTATTCATTACATTCTCATTTATTGCTGTGATACTTTTTGTGTGATAGGGGTAGACACGATTAGCATTAAATGCTATTTTCTGGTCCCATTTATCCTTTCAATGTTAATTAATCCAATTTTTTTTTTTAAATGTTGATTAATTAATCCTTTCAATGTTAATTAATCAATGTTAATTTCCTGGGGATCTAGTGACGAGTTATAAGGCTGCATGCACGCTATCGCTATGCTGCTTCGTACATGCGAGAGAGCTACCTATTGAGTGCCATGTGCGTGCAAGGGCGCTTTTGTAATAGCAGTTATTGTTCATGCTCATTGGACTGTGCTGTGTGTTTTGCACTCGCCATTCATAGAACCATCGCGTTAATCAGATTATCTCCAAAACAACCTGGCACTGGCACACTGGGGATTAGCCCTGTGGAATGATAAGAGTTAATGAATGAACTAAAATACTTAAAATCAGAT
The DNA here is from genome assembly GCA_035222895.1 of Strongylocentrotus droebachiensis. Classification (NCBI taxonomy): domain Eukaryota; kingdom Metazoa; phylum Echinodermata; class Echinoidea; order Camarodonta; family Strongylocentrotidae; genus Strongylocentrotus; species Strongylocentrotus droebachiensis. The sequence continues at coordinate 116,911 of JAVYIG010000436.1, forward strand.
CTACTTAACGTATATGTTACTATGTCGGACCAGCCTCGGGCAAGCTTTCAGGTTGTCAAGACCAGTCTTTGTTTAAAGGTGTGGATGAAATTCGAATATGTTAGTGACAAATTTCATTTTTCCGAGACTTTGTTTGTACTCTCACTGCACCGGTCACATACACTGTCGCTCATATAGTTGGATTTTTTAAAATTAAATCCTCTGTACGGCCATGCATTATGGCATTATGCATTAAGGCATGGTCACACAGAGATTTGTTTTCTTTTGGGGACCGGGGGGGGGGGGGGATTCAATGAATTATCGATAATTTATTGCATTTTTTGTTTTGTTTTTTAATTTGTGGGAACTGCCCCCTACCCTAGCCCCCACTGCCTACAGTCATGGTCCAGTGGCAAAGCAATGGCCTCGTAACTATGAGGCCCCAGGATTAAAACCGTTTCGATGTGCTATATTAGTGCCCTTTTGTGGGGCATTAATCCTCAATACTGTCATTTGTGACTTAAGGGCGTATAGGTCCCGGATAAGTATAATAGCATACACATGTTTCAGCAGTCACGCAAAACAAACACTGGCAAATTATTATTCAATTAAATCTGAGAATGTATACTATTATTTAGATCTATTAGGAATAAATCATTGCGGTCAAAATAATTCCATAAATTGGGGTAAAAAAAAAAATCCAACTATAACATGAGCGACCGTGTATATGTGACAAACAGTCGAGGTGCTTTCAAACACACATTGCTTCACCAAGAAATACGTTTATGGCGGACAATTTATATCATTGTTTAGAGCACTGAGTCAAGTATTCTAGATATTTTTGAGAAAGTTGCAAATTATGTACAAGATCTTGGACAATGGTAAACGAACGAGGAAATTATTCTTGTTTGGATATGAGAGGTCCCGGGTTCCAATCCCGGATAGGCCTCTAAAATTATGGCGTAATTTTTTGTGTGTGCCTCTAATGAGGTGTTTATTTACATTCAAACATCAAAATAAAGTTGTGAGAACGAATACAATTGACGCACAATGTTATCAGTAGACATCACATATTTTTTCTCAACTATACAATATTTTGCCACTTTTCATCTTAAGTGTTTGTAACGGTTCTTTTGGCAACCTCTGGTCAGGTTTTTTAAGCTCCTGATTTACAACAATTCTGTTTTTGATTTCTCTTTCAAATAACGTATCTTAGTTTGAAACGGTTTTCATTAAATCCATACTTATTCCGGATGACTAACATTTTGTATATACACCAGAATGTGATCGTAGTTATACAACGTCTATCTCTCTGTCAATATTAATCTTAAGTAAACAAGAGATATCCATGACAAAATCAATATTAAAAGTGTACTTCACAACATGTTTGATATAATCAAAGAAATTCTTATTCTGTTTACATTAGATAAACATATGCACTATGTCCTCTATGACATGGCACTGGGAACAGTATCTGTCGTCTGCTAATCCCCATTAATTTTGTAAAGATTGTTTCTAACAGGTATATATTGTACAGCAATTTAAAATTGAACCCCCTTAAGCGATGTTCCCCTGTATATGTTAAACTCTCTTTGAACACTGCAGACCAGTCAATATTTCTTTGTAGTATATTTTCCCCAAAAAGAGAGCGTCTGTTGTTGAATGTATGTTTGAAAGATATCAGATTGTAGAAACGTTTGCTGCTTACGTCACCGAAAAGTAAAGTCAACCTTCCAAATTTAAAATAAGGAGTTTCTAGAGAGTGAGTATAATATACTGGTTCAGTTTCTTCCTTTGTAAGGTCACTGAACCATATCTTTGGAATAGCTTTCTTCAATTTAGTATAATCGAATAAAAGATTTTGCTTGCTTTTGTTTGTCTCAAGGCGTACTGACAGGTCTTTAATAGACAAAAAATGTCTTTCTTTAAAGAGGTCCTTTAGATAAATTATTCCACAACCAAACCAATCTGCGTAAAACAAAGACTTCGTATTAAAAACAATATCCTTGTTATGCCATACTATCTGCTTATGACAAAATGTATCTGGTACAGAATAATTGTCACTACAAGTAAAACCTTTCACATAACTCAAGGCTTGTAATATTTCTAGATAGAAATCAGGAAGTTCCGATTTCTGGACATCGAATAATTTATGGTCATAGTTACAGTTTAACAGAAGATTTACGCCACCGAGCAAATCAAACCAATAATTACACATATCTTTCCATGGACCTTTACTGTCATCCAATAGTCTACCAAGCCATCTTAAACGAAAACTCAGTATCTGTTTCTCAATGTTAACCATATTATGTAACCCCCCATTGGCTATAATCTTGAGTAAGGATGGACCTTTTTACCTTGTAGAATTTGGATTTCCAAATAAAATTGAAAACTAATTTGTTCAATTTCTGCAGACACGTTGGTGGAATCGTATCTACCATCATTAAATGAACTATAAGACTTAAAGCCAGTGATTTAACAACAGTGATTCTTCCAAATATTGTGAGGTTTCTGCTCCTCCAGTTATCCAGGAGCTTCTGTAGTTTGGTCAATTTATTTTGTAGCATAATATAAGTCTGCAGATATAAAATATCCTAAGTACTGTACAGGTTCTGTTGACCAACACATATCAAGGTCGAAAAGAGACCACCTTTTCTTGTCGTCTCCAATCCAGAAAAGAACAGTTTTATCTTTATTTAATTTCGGGCCTGCGACTTTTCCAAATAAGTCCAATTCATTTATTGTATTCTCTAGAGAATTTTTATTTCTAACAAAGAATAAGGTGTCGTCAGCATATTGTAAAAGTTTAAGTGTAGAGTGGCACCCTTTAAAGTCAAATTTCTGAATGATATTATTTTTCCTAACTCTATTAGCCATGAATTCAGCTGCCAAAATGAACAGTAATGCTGAAAGGGGACAGCCTTGACGAATCCCTCCCTTGACTGGGAACGTTCTTGATATCCATCCATTTACAATGACTGAACTTGAAATGTTCGTGTAAAGAACCTCGACCCACTTTCGAAACGACGGTCCAAAGTTCAATTTCTCTAAACAGTTATTTACTAAAAGCATATCAATAACATCGAATGCTTTAGTGAAGTCTACCATCATAAATGCTCCAGTTACAACATTGCTTGTGTTCGGGTAAAATCTTGAAATAAGCAAAAGCCTTTGGCACCGCAAAGGTTAAAGGAACTTTAAAACGAAAAGAAAATGAATACATTTTATCAACCTCTTTCAATGTTCCCTATTTTTAAGGCTACATTCTACAGGACCCCCACTATCGGTATTGTGTGCCATATGTGACAACTTTTTAAGGGTTCGATAGACTTACGACCCACAAGACCGACATTTCCTGTAATTCCATAATTATGTATTTATTTGTTTTGTTGTTCTTGTGCACTGTCAGTCTATAAACTGGGATGACACATTTTATCAAGGATATTTATGCATATATTATTAGAATTGGATGTGATGTTTCATCTTTTTGTATAAACATGAAATGCCTATTATGCACTCTACTCGGTAAACCGTCATTAATTTGGTGATTTTCTTGGAAATACTACTGCATTACTATAATTCTATTATTCCAATTTGCCAACATAATCGTTGAATTATAAAAATGCTCTAGACTTGCATGGATATCAAATCCTCTATTGAAGGGTATTTACAAAAGAAGAAAAAAAATATTCCACAAAGATAAAAACAAGCCAAACGGTTTTTGAATTTAATTGTAAATACTCTCGCTAAAAACAAGTTTACATAGATCATATTAAATTGCTTTCAGGGTGCTTGCGATCTTCAATATAAAACGAAAACTGGAGGATATAAGGACAATCATCTGACATATACCAAAGTACTGAGAAAGCAGCATTGGAATACAGTAATAAAATGAGACTATGCAAATACTTATAACAGTTTGAACATATTTTAAAAAATATGTATAACATTTTACGTTTTGTACTAATTCAAGAAGAATTGTAAAAGTTATAGCAATTTCATAAGCTATATCAAGTGTAACAGACTTCAGTCTCGACTGGGTAAATGATGTCACCAGTGATTCGTTCGTATGAAATGAATTATATGGTTTTCTGAAGAATTGGCCAGACTCTTGGCCTGCAAGCTTGCAGGGAATATCCTCTTAGCCTGCAACTAAAACAACAATAACCACACTTACAGCAGCAACAATGTCTACAATAATCTAAATGCAAGCATTTTGATAGTAACAATTCGGAACTACATCTAAACGATATTACCCCACAACTTTTGAAGAACATTCATGAAATTAGAATAAAGCAGAATAAAAGTCAAAATACCGGGGCGTAAAGTAGGCCTAGACCAACTTTGTCTCACTTGTTTTCACAGCCACTGCAGATATTTGGATTAATTTCTTAATTTGTAGTATGTTGTATTGTGGGATGAAAATTATAAGTAGGAAGAGAGTAAAATGAAATACAGGACAGAACAAAAAGAAGCTTGCAGAAATAGACTATGTTCTCTGTGGTAGTTTATTCCAAACGCTCTGTATGTATCATATACAAGACTTGCATGTCACTCTATTTATTCATGCAAATCTGTTTGGAACAGATGGAACATCTTATGCATTAAGTATGAGCAGGTGTTTTGTTTGATTGAGTATTCTAATATTGGGCTATTGTTTAATTTGAATATTGTTTTACTTTGCATTGTAATTGCATTATGTAATACAGGGCTCTCTTGCAAAGCAGTTTTTACGTCCTGAAGAGACCACCCTGTATAAAATTATGGAACACATAATAAATAAACGAATGAACGAAATAAGATAAATATTTCTAGATGTAACATTATCCATTTTCAATATTCCATGATTTTTTGTTTTCATAGGTTTTTATTCATTTCTCTCATAAAGAAAATTGTACATAATTTTAACGTTGTATACAAACTAACAAAAATAATTTTCACATAGGTCCAAATAAATTTGCAAGTGAACTTTTACATTTACATACAAGCTTACAACTAAAGTTAAACATTTACAGATGAAAAATATTCACATAAACAAAATTATATTTTCACATTTAAAACGAAAAAAATTGCAAATAAAGTTTGTACTATTTTCTCTACCGTGACCAGTTTGCTTATAAATCTCAAATTATTTCTTTTCTTTTCCACAATATTTTGTTTTCCTCTTAAATTTCCTTTAGAGAGAAAAAAAAAGGGAGGGTTATAATAAAAAAAGATATATAAAAAAGAGAGAAAGAACTAGAAAACACCTACTAACCCCCGCCCCACACAACATTTAAACACATAACAAGTACAACAGTATACAAAACACACCCCAACATAGAACGAACAAACAAACAAAAGAAAAAGGAAAAGAAAAGAAGAGAAAAAAAAAGAAGAAGAAAGAAAAAAGAAGAAGAAAAATAAAACCGGGGATGGGGGGGGGGGGGGGGGTCGAGGGTCGCTTCCAACAAGATGATGTTCCAAACATTACCAGGTCCAAAATGCCTTATCTTTTCCCAGGTATAGACATACAAAACTTAAAACATGCTAATGTGTGTATAGTCCACGTTCTCATCATTCTCACAAGACTAACACAATTAAGTCGAATTATTTATGATATTTACTAAGGGTTAGGATTTCTGCAATATTGGCTATTTCAATTCAATTCAATTCAATTTATTTTTCCATCTTTAAAAAAGAACAAATATAACATAGTATTGACACATTGTATTAAAATAATAATCTAAACATGAAAATGGAGGATACCCTTAATAAGCAGGGCCCCGGTATATAATATAACATTTACAACTTTGTTAGAGCAATTTATAAACATTTGAGAGAATTATAAAACAGCAAAGTTATATATAAATCTATCGCTTGGAACAACAGATTTTAGAGGTAACGAGTCAAAAATTATATATATAATACTCACTGTTCGCCTAGGTCCTGCTAAATGCGAAATGAATCGTGGAATGAGACGTCGAATCCTCTCCTCAGAAATATTTATCCAATTATAGCCGAGCTAAAATGATTTACACATAATCTTACGCAGTTGAATTAAAAGTATCGGGCAACAAGTGACATCAGAGTTCTCTTCCAGAACCTGTTAGAAGGCGTTTAAAATGTAACTTTCGCTAGATAAGAGAAGAGTTTGTCTCTGTGTCATGAATCCAGTTTGACAGATGACAAAACTTGCAGTGTGTCGAGGAAAATGATCTAGAAATCAGTCTTATGCAATTCCCTTTGCACAAATGTGCTTCTTTCCATCAGATTTTCATGAAAAGATCCCGTATTAAATGAAAAACAAAGGTTGCGTGAGTCCGTATTTCACAGTCTGGTGACAATTAAGCAGGTACCTATTGCACGTCAGTCGAGCCATGTAGTCCAAAAACGAAACCAGAGGAAAATTCACATAACAAAAGCTAACCAAACAAAGTAATTCATATCTCTCGCTCAGTGAGTCGGTCCTGATTATTGTGATGCAAATCAAACACGTCATATATAGTGGTCTGGATTTCCGCCCGGCAAGTGGAAACCGTAGTCTCTACCCATGCAATTTCTTTTTTTTGTTGGTGGTGTATAGAATATAGATGTATATATATTAGACGGGATGAGTGTGTTTATGTAATAGTTATAGCAGGGAGATGGGACCCATCTTATAGTGAGTTGGTGATAATCAAGATTGATTGAGGGAAGAAGAGGCATGTGTTGTGTTAGTTGATGTTATGGGGTGAGTATGGCACCCACCCTATCTCATCCCTTAGTATTTGTATGGTGCTAGTAGTTGATGAATAACAGAATTATCAAAAAAATATGCAGATTGTATTGATAAAGAATATGAAAATAAATGTAAACATCATTCATTACGTGCAACCCCGCGTCCTTTCTGAGTGACCTTGTTTGCGTAAGATAAGTAAGGATATGCATCCATTGATAATAATGTTAAAATCATAAGTTAAGAGCGTTTTGACAACAGATTTACTGTAGAAGAAGCTATACCTCTCTTTAAATACATGCATACAAAATATAGGAGGAAACAAATCCATACCGGAATGTGTAAATGTGATGTTCAACAAGCCATGCAGACCTTGATTTTTTGCTTTTTGCAAATTAAGGAAATCATGCGAAATGTTCTGAATCTTCTTTTAAACTTCACCACGGCAGTTGTATTGAAACCATTATTTCCATGGTCTGTACATACGGATTAGACTCCTATCGTGGTCTAAAATAAGTGTACACATACACAAACAAATATAAGCATATTTTTGTCGACCATTGGACAAGAACTGGCGCACTCAAATTATAGAGGTTTACAGCACGGATTAAGATCAACCTCCTTCATTAAGTCGGGCCTTGAGATCAATATTATAGAGAATCGTTACAGGAGGTGACTGGATGGCCATTTTAAACTCCAGACTCATCCCCGATCTCACACTCTCTGTTATTCACCCCATATTTGAGTTTTATCTTAAACAAAAAAGGGATATGAATTGTCCCGACTTCAACTAATGTTTTAAGGCATGTTACGACATGGACAAGGTAGATCGTTGAACCCTAAGTCTAAAGACATAATTTGATATTAATTTCCCTTCAACTACTCTATGTTGATGTATCATTGTAATAAACATTCTCTGTTGAGAGCCAGGAGGCCGTTATCAAAAGCGCTATCAGATAATGCATTTGGTTTCAGCAGAATATGGGAAAGGGCATTCAATCATTTTAGTCGTATATTTGGATCCTCGTAAAAGGCCTGACAAACCTTCTTATTTGTCATTTCATTCCCTTTCTTATTTCAAATAACTCATTTTCCGTAATAACGTTACATTTAAACAAAATGTTGAAGTTTACTTTTGATTTGTTCCTTTGTTTCTTCCTTTTTGCTTGTAATTTTTTAATTTATATTTCGAGATATCGCGACAACGAAAGTGGGACGAACAGACGGAATACCCGAACAATTAATGCCTCTGGCACCACCTTTGGAGGGCGGAGGGATAAAAAAGGGAACTTTCACCTAACTTGTAATACTTGTGTACAGGGTCTCATACACCACCTTCGATGCGCAGTGCATGTCATTTTCAACAAGATTGATTCTAATTTCTTTATTCCAAAACGTCACAGTACACTTCTGTTCACATTTTCTTAATCAGTACTCGACTATAATTATGTTTTAGTCGTTCTAGTTGATTGCCAGTAAAGTTTTTAAGGGAGTTTGAGCCCCCCCCCCTCATTCTTTCAAACCCTAATCTACCCGCTCCTCTTGATCGCCGCCTTGTTTCCATAATTCCATCCCGTTTATTGAGTGCCAGTAGTTAATAAATAACTGAATTATCAAAAGTATTTACAGAGTGTATTTGCTTTATACCCAAAAAAAGATATAAAAATAAATGTAGATATAATATTTCGTGCAATCCAGCGTCGCTTGTGTGTAATCTCTTGTAGTTTACGTAAGATAAGCAAAGTAATGCATCCCTTGGCATCGTGTTGAAATCACGGGTTACAGGACCATTCACGCTTCCAGGACCCTGCAAATTATTTATAGTTTGATGACCTTTCAGATATGGGGAACTTTTATCTAGGTGCTCCATTGCATGCAAAAAAAATTGTCCTTGATCATGTAATAACATACAGATGTCTACATAACGAATCCTTTATTTACGCCAGAAACGCATATGTGCGTGTGTGTGTGTGTGTGTGTGTGTTTTAACATTCAGATTCGAATTCAATTTTGCTGCTTCAGCGTGTAGTGTCATGCTCGATATTCTGTTAACGAACGAAAATGTTATCAAGGGAATAGTATATAAATATAAAATGTTGGAGTACAAATGTCAAATCACATTACACAGAAATGCGTGACATGCGTGAATGGCGAAGAGAGAGAGGGGAAGGTAAAGGAAAAGAGAGAAACGGTGAGAGACAGAGAGAGACAGATCGACACACGGAGAGAGAGATAGAGAGAGAGAGAGAGAGAGAGAGAGAGAGCGAGAGAGAGGGGGTGGAAGAGGGATCGCCCCTATATTGTCCCAATGAACAATGAACAAATAATACGTAGTTGCATTCCCACCCCACAATTTTAATGCCATCGCCGAAAAGCATGAGGCAGTTCGCAATGGATAATATAAAAGCCATCACATGAAACACATGCATGCTGTTCATTTCAAAATGATCAGTATCATTCATCATCATGTAAATAATTTATTGTTGGTGTATTCCAAAATGGGTTCTTACGAAACCAACAGTTCTATATTTTGTCCTTACAAGCTCTGGAAAGAGATTGTTGATTTTAGTTGTAACAAGTAATTTTGTTCCAGATGATTCTCGTATCCGGACACCTACCCCCTGGACAACCACCCCGGATAACCAACCCTAGGATAACCATCCTCTAGGACAACTACCCCGTAGGACAACTACCCCCTAGGGCAACCACCCTCTAGGACGACTACCCCCTAGGTAAACTACCCCCAGACGACTTCCCCCCAGACAACTGCCCCCCAGACAACTACCCCTAGGACAACTACTCCTAGGACAACTACCCCCTAGGACAACTACCCCCGGACAACTACCCCCCGGACATCTACCCCCTAGGATAGTTTTTCGGGTGTAGTTGTCCTAGGGATAGTAGTCCTAGGGGTGGTTGTCTGGGGTAGTCGTTCGGGGGTACAATCTTTAAAATACCTGGTCAAAAAATGACCACGTCGTGGTCGTTTTTAAAGGTGCATGGTTGACTACCAAAACTTGGTCAGTGGTCGTTTTTAACCACTTTTTGGTAGTCAACCATGCACCTTTAAAAACGGCCACGACGTGGTCATTTTTGACCACGTATTTGTAAGAGTGTAGTTGTCCTAGAGGGTGGTTACCCTAGGGGATAGTTGTCCTAGGGGGTAGTTGACTGGGATGGTTTCCCGGGGTGGATGTCCAGGGGGTAGGTGTCCTAGAACCATTTAAACGATCTAGAAGTGATTGATTGTGGAAATTGTATGTTATACTGTACAAAGTTGTTAAAGGTAACTTTGAAAATTCGAGTGGATAGTGATTCTTTACAATTTTGATATATTTGGATGCCCATGTGGATGTATTATATGCTCTAGAAAATTTAGCCACTAAAACGCTTCTTCCTTCGAGAAAAATTGAATATACAAATTTACCGGAGCTCCCGGTAAATGTTGATAAATTTCAAATAGCGCCTACGGCCGTACAATGGTATCTGCGACCATGAAAATCTGAGAATATGTAGTTGTTATAACATATACAGTCATGTATATAATTTCCAAACGGGAATAGCTAATCGGTCGATTTTAGTCAAGAAACATTGTTTTAAAGTTTAATTAATACCTTGACCTTGAGAGGGAGCTATACAACATAAAGAGTTTATTACTTACAATTTCATAACTTTAGACTCGATTTCAACCGCGACAACGATCACTGAATATAATTTTTGCAAGTACTACTGGTGAAGTACCAGACCACCGTCTTTGTGCATTGTGCAGGAACGAAGCATATTACAACGTCTCGCGACGTGACAGACCACTTTTCTATAACTTCTAACCAATCAGAAGGCCTCTATTTTTTCCAAGAAGTGCCAATGGAGATTAATGCGCCAAATGTGGTTCTCAAATTGCAAAAGATCCCTACTCTTGGAGGGGGTAGGAGAAAGCAATTTTACGTCATATTACTACAGGAAGTGCCTGAAAAAAGCGCCTAATGTGGTTCTAAAATTGCAAATGCTTCCTACTCACGGAGGGGGTTCGGACTCCCTCCCAGACCCACCCCCGCTTGGTCGCTCCGCTCCTTCGCCGCTGACGCCTCGCTCTGTCGCTTCACTCCATCATGTTTCATATATTTCACCCCATGAGATTGTGTGTCCCCCCCCCTCCCCCCCGTAAGAAATTCCTGGATCCGCCACTGGAAGAAGTAGAAGACTAAGAAGGAGATGGAGAAGAAAAAGGAGGAGGAGGATGAAGAGAAAACAGGCCACGTTCTCTGATTTTCTACCAAATGAGCATGGTGAAATTGGTTTAGTGAGATATTCATTATATGAAGTACGACAGTGAATCAAAATAGAACATAAAACGAGAAAGCCATAGATAATTTTGTATAGGCCCATTCAAATAAATGTTAGTTGAATTTATATTCTGTCATAAGAATGATTGTACTAAAATGGAGAAAGGAAATGGAAACCTCTTGTGAACGATTTACGTCATTACTCCAGATGACTCGAGTTCAGTTTATATACCGGATCGACGGGCCATTCTTTAGTATAGGTCCCTATGGAGCCATAAAATACAGATCATTAATATTTCGGAGTTATGTTTGTTTGTTTATTTTGTTTGTTTGATTTTTGTTTTAAATGATTGATCTATAAAGATTTCAAAAGAGAGCATACGGACGCAGACGCGCTATTAATGTCAATAAAAAATAGGCCTACATTATTATACACATGAACATTTCTTTTGAATTAATGGTCTAAAAGGGCTCAATTTAGGTCTCTCCCTTCAAACATTATACTTTAATGTCTTGCATACGATGAAATATTTGTATTGCCACAATGTTCTAATGGTATGAGGAGAACCTTTCTCTTATATAGTGCCAGCTTATCGTGAATTTTCTTTTGAAAGTGAGGGAAGACTTTGGCAAGAATCAATAATAATCTCCGGATCTTTATATTATGATCCATTCCCTTTGGAGATGATCTTTTTTCTAAATAATTTGAATCTATTGCGTTTGATGAATCTATGAAACTTCAGCATAGCCAAGTACCACTATATCAGCCTCATGTTGGCATTCATAATAAAATGTATTTTAACATAATATATTCACAAGTCTTTATTTTCCAGACGAGACGAGATCATATTTCTTTTTTTTGTATTTAAAAATCTCGTAATTTTCTGTATAGGCCTATGTGAGTGACAGTGAGAGTCTGAGAGCGAGAGAGAGAGAGAGAGAGAGAAAGAGAGAGAGACGCAACTTTATCAAATTCCCCCCATTAATCAAATCCTATTGCTCCGGTTGTCCCATTTCCGCTCGCAGGACGTATATAGCAGACGGCAATCGGCGGATTAGACGACACTTGGTAGTGAATTTGTATGTGAGATTGCTTTGCTAAATATAAAATACAGGAACATTTAGTCTCATTTCGCAACGCCCCCTATCGTCAGAGTCAGCAGTCATACATGTTAGCCTATGGAATTGTACAAAAAATCGATAACATTTCATTATTTGTTTAAACGAAAAGCACATCCACCCCGACTTACGTTATCACTAGCTCTTTCATTGGAACCCTCATGTCCCATTGACTTTTGAAAGTTCACCCACCGTAATTTGATCAAAATAGGTTGCCAGCTCGTCATTGCCTATAATACACATGTGCAACAAGTCGAACTTTGGACTCAGTTTGCCAAGCGATTTTAAGATTATAGGTCAAGCACACGAAAGATAAGAAGCATGAATTATCCTAGATCACTTCTGCTTGGTTCATTATGTCCATTTCATCCAACCCCCCACCGTCATTTTTCTATTTAGTAAAAGCAAACATTTCGCCGAGGTAAGCAAAAACATGAATATTCATGTACGGTCAGACAATACAACCTTTTAGTACGTAACGTATAGTGAATGGGAATGGGCGATGATCCGTCCAGGAGGTAGAGGTCAGTGGTTTGTGCTGGCAATGTTCCAGCGAGCAAAAATTAGACAATCGGAGCAATATGATAATCGAATAGTCCATGGTGATCATGAATCTCGGTAAAATGCTTGGCTATACTAAATGGAAAAATTACGGTGGGGGGTTGGATGAAATGGACATAATGAACCGATCAGAACTGATCTATGATAATTCATGCTATTATCCTTCGTGTGCTTGAGCTATAACCTAACAATCCCGTGGCAAATTGCGTCCAAAGTTCGACTTGTTTCACATGTGTTATATAGGCAATGGCGAGCTAGCGACCTATTTTGACCAAATTACGGTGGGTGAACTTTCAAAAGTCAATGGGACAGGAGGGTTCCGATGAAAGAGCTAGTGTCAACATACGTCGGGGTGGATGTGCTTTTCTTTTAAACAAAAAATAATTTTTTAACGATTTTGTTTGTAAAAGTCAGTAGGCTATTAAACATGTTAGGCTGCTGACTCGGACGATAGGGGGCGTTGTCAAATGAGACTAAACGGAGCTATATGGAAGTCAGGTATGATGAGAACATCGACCAATGTGTTGCAATACTTGATATAAATATTTTAGCGGGAGAGCGATACAAAATATTTTAAAAAAGTTGTTGTTGTTGATAATTATGAAAGGAGAAAAAAACACAATATGCCAATGGATTTCTCAAAAAAGAAAAAGAAGGGCCTAAGGTTAAGGGGGTAAGGTTGCACACAAAAAATATCGGGAATTGTTTGGGAACGTGTTCTAGGAAAATTACCCCGCAGGACACCCCCGAGGACAATTATCTTATTATTATTATTGAGGGTAATTGTCGATGGGGGTGGGGGGGGGGGGGGGTCTTGTCCCAGGGGGTAATTTTTCAGGGGGGGGGGGTAATTGTCCTATAGGAGTTAATTTTCTGGATGGTAATTGTCATCGGGGGGGGGGTTGTCCTAGGGGATGACTTTTCGGGGGGGGGGGGGGGGTTATTGTCATGGGGGAGGGGGGAAGTTTTCCGGGGGTGATTGTCCTGATACGATTGCAATAATCGATTCAAATATTGTGACGAGAAATGAAGCCCGCTGTTTTAAAGTAAAGACATACGCATTCTTATGTTTCCACTTTACTTTATTAACATGCGATTATGTACACTCTCGGATATATTAGCAAAAACAAATTAAGATACATGTTTTAAGAAATGTGTGTAGAAAGACGTGAATTAATAAATGCAAAGTGATTCCCTTTCTGAGTACATTCTTCAAGTATATATATATATAATTCCACTATTGTATCCTTGTATAAACCCCTTACTAGGGTATTATTATGACTCTTTTGTATTCTAACCTGACTGTATATGAGTGTATTTAACATTGCCTCGTATAAAATGTATTTAGTTGCTGATGAGCCTTCGGGCAAAAAAAAACTGTACAACACTTACTAATAAAGTTGAATCTTTTCAACCTCTATATCAATATAGGCCTATATATGTATATATATATATAATTATGTTTACATATTCAATACATTTCGGATATACATTTTGTTCTCCATATACATGTACCTTGCAACCACATGACATTATAGGCCTACTTTGAAGCATGCAAAACAGATAATTTTTCTTAGCACTGATCATAATTTATTCAACTGTTATATTCTTCCTATGAATTTGCTTAAGTCATATCATAAAACACTTATTTTTCCACATACATTACCCACTTCCGTTATCCCACCATCAATATTCTATGATCTAAGGTAAACCTATAATTGTCTGTTATGAATGTACTATTTTTAATGACTTTGTAATACTATTGTATTTTGTGCAGTATCCTTGTGTTATATCTTATGTAAATTGCACTAAATTCAGCCGAAAGGCTGCCATGTACAATGTTTTTATACCACACTAAAATAAATAAATCAATAACAAGTAACAGTAGTCCTGCAAATCCATGAACATGGGAAATATATCGAAGAGAAATTCACCGACTTTCAGATGATTCAAGAATTTCTCAAGGCAATCAAAGAGCCTTTAAAGAAGAACGATTTTTTTTCTCAATACAGCTCGAACAAAGAGAATACACTTCTCACAACGTAACGAACAAGATTCCATTTCACTTCCCCTTATTCAGGTGTACTGACAAAGTCATTACAACACAGGCATTAATGGAAACGATCATTACAATAGACATAAATGGAAATAAATGTATAATAGAGTATAAATTGATGAGATGTAATAGTATAAACACTGTACAGGAGCATTGGATGTTTGAAATATATAACTTGAAATAAATTGTGATTGTAGATAAGAATTAACCTTTGACATTTTATAAGATATCACATGGGCCTATATCCTATTCAGATCTACTGATCATAGAAAAAGCATAAACATAACCTACATTGCATCATTGTGATGGGAAATAGACACGCATTCTAGTGCTACTAAACATAACGATAATAATTCTGTAAATCGAGAGATGTGTTCCATCAAACGACATTTTCCAAACCATTTAATGAAAAATTATCTTTGTCTTACTACCCCCTGTCTACTCCTCTCTGTATTACTATCCGTCTTACTACAACAACTGTTGTATGCATGTCGTACAGAAGTCTAGATTACAGGTATACACTATATTTGATCTTGATTAGTTAAATACAAGAATATTATTACAACGAGATCGAAATTACTAATTCCTCTCTCTTACTGTATGAGTTTGACAAGAAATGAAAATGGTAATTGAATACAAAAATATAAACATGAGATGGGGTAGACTCTCTCTACATTATACAGCAATGGCAGTTGTATGAATTTCAACACATTTTATATGATTACATAACAAGTATTGTCATGATTTGTTGCATAAAGAAATCAATATTTAAATGAGACAAGGTTACTACTTTCTTTCATAAATATTATATTTACATCGACGACTGTTACATACATGCCACAAATGGAAAAGATTGTATGTATACACGATCTGATCACGGTTTGATATAAGAATATCACAACGAGACTAAGGTGACAAATTCCTCCTTTTGTAATTTTTTTAATTTTAATTTTTTTAATTTTTACTATACATCAATAACTGTTTCATGTATGTCACAAATTAGACTAGATTATATCAAAGTAAGGATCCTGATTAGTTGGATGTATCCGCACTGGAAAATAATGTAATGACAAAATATGTTAGGGTGATACAAATAATAATAATAATAGCACGACATATATGGTTCATGTGGTTATATGGTTTGAATGGATTTGTAAGAAAACATTTAGTAGACAAACTGTTTTTCTGTCACAGTTTAACCACATAAACTCTCTGCCAAATGTAATTATACTCCATAACATTGTATATTCTTTAAACCTTTTATGTTCATGAAGCACGACAGGCTAACAACCATGACCAAACTCTTCAGTGAAGTATTGGCCATGCATGACAAGTAGTTCAAGATATAGAAGTTATTAATGATTAATGTAAATCATGTAAACTCAAATCCAATGTGTATGGATGTTTTTATTTCCATTTGACTGAAGAGCAAAAAAAAACAAAAAACATAATTCCAAAAAATAGATGATATAATGATTATGTCATATTTACACACATGTACACTTTTCATATCATATATTTATCATGTTTTTGTACAAATTATCAAGAAATTACAATGTTCACTTCTTGACTATAACGATTAGATTTAAACAAAATATGTTCAATAATGTCGAAAGCAAGAATTTATTGGATACGACAGAAATAATACTGAATCTTGTCTAGTTCGAGTATATACATTAAATTTATATACATTCTACACATGGTGTTTTCAACAATCTTTCTTGACAATGGATGAATTTTCGGTGAAACAGGAAAAAGTCGATTCAAATTACTTTACCCGTAGTTCATGAAATCAATCCTGATATACAGAAAACATTGTATCACCGTGATGAAGAATATATCAACAGATCCTTACGGATAAGATTCCTGATGACCTTGTCACAGAAACCGGTTAAAATTGTATTAAACAATCAATTTAGATTTGTTCAAATTCTTTTCGATCCATTTCATATTTCACATTTTACGTTCCACATTGTCAGTTCTATTTACCTGTAATGTACAATGAAAACAAATTGTGGGTACACAAAAGTTCACAATTATATCAAATCACTTTTATTTGTTTGTAGTTACTTGTAAATTAAGGACTTAAGTACAATTAGAAAAGGGGAAATGAAGAATCCTAAGGTAAAAGCATAGCTTGTTGGTTGTAGCGTGTATATAGTAGGCTCTTGGTTGTATTGCATAGATTGTTTTAACATTATAACCCATCTTGTGTTTATCCTATTTACATCACCAGGAACCCCCTTTATAAGATTATGTAAAATGGTAAGGTTTCACAAGCAGTCAAACTTTGAAATGTGCTTGAAATAAGTTTCTGGTTTTAATATATGTAAACTTATGGTATCCTACATAGGTGTACTTCTATTCAGAAATGAATAAATTTCATTAATTGAAATCTAAACAAAAAACAAATCAATAAATTGCTGCCCTTAGCCATTTGAGATTTTAGTCGAGTCTTTTCGATGATACTGACAAAAATTGATACTGAAACAATGAACGGAGGAGCTTAATTAGTCAATCAAGACAGGTAAGGGCGAAGGTATCTTTTTCTATACCATGCTTCCAGATTCGAGGAGAAAACTAGTGAGCCATTAATTTGTTTATACATGTTTGAAAGACATTTTATACCAGTAAATAAAAAGATGTTTACTGTGTGTTGCCTTGTTTCCTCTTATTCCTCTTCTCTCTCCGGATTTCTTTGTGTTAAATCTATTAATTGTTCTATCTTTTGATTCCTGCTTAATACTGGCTTCCTTCTATATGCTCTCTCTCTCTCTCTTTCTCTTTCCCTCTCCCTCTCTCTCTCTCTCTCTTTACTACGATATATGTACTTGCAGTAAGCACAAATGCTTTGCTTAGGTCAAAGTACTTTGAAGAGGCTGCATAGAATCAAAAATTTGCGCCGAAAATAAGTCGACCTTCTCCATATGCTTCAACATAATTATAAAGTTATTAATTAAAAGTATCTAGACACGGTATGATCAGTAATATTTGTATGATACTGTATTCAAAGCATTTTAACTTTAGATATCCTTCAATTAGTTATTCGGGACTTTCGGGTAGCCTGGTTACCTCCACAGTTGACAAGTTTAATTTTGAAGTCCGTAGTAGTCTGCTGCCATCATGAGGTCTGATGAGGGTCATCTTCCAACGTTGATACGTTGTTGCTTGACGGCCAAACCACATATTATGACCGTTATCGTCAGTCATCAACACACCTCTATAATGATAATAGAAACATAAAAATACCAGAAATGATATATACTGTATATGATGATGGTTTTCGAAAAAAAAGGACCTTTCAAATAAGCAAAGCATTTTTGCAGTTGAATTTGAAAGAGGTTAAATCGATATTATCTATTCAAATAATCATAGTTTGATTTGATTTCATGTGATGTTTAGGCCTATTTATTCCATATACATCAAAATATTTACATTTACTGTGTTATAACTTTAGATGTAGGATAATGACATGGGTTATACAGAAAAGGGGTCGTCTTAAGTATAAGCTTGAAGTGACGTCCTCTCGAAAATGAAAATAAGAATCCATACAATATGAAGCAAAGCATGGACATTAGGTTTGATTTGATTTTGATTTGATTTAATTTTCTTTTCTTTTGCATTCATGTAAGTAAACAGTTGTTCGATAACAATAATAATATAAAGTACAATAAGTATTTTTCTGACAATGAATCATAAATAAGCAAAGACATATATATATAAATTGTTATTTTCAAAAACGAATTGATAAACTGTCATAAATACTAAAAAAAAGCATAGAAAGAGAAAGGACAGAGCTGGGATGGAGAGAAAGTAACATTAATTACAGTATTGGGAGGTGTACCTATATATCAAATCAAGTTGTGCATGTTTAAATAATCACCTTTTGACATTTACTATTCATGACAATAGGCACATTCTTGAAATAAATTATAAGTTAAAAATTAGTTTAAAAATAAATTTGCAGGGATTGGAATTCATGTAGGTCAGATATCTAACGGGTAAATATTTTGCAATCAGTTATGTAGAATCAATTTTTATGTTTTAGCATTTAAATTTCAATCAGTAAGGCGATGGATACATTCACATTAGAAATGTATGTAAAATGCTAGGATATCATTCAATAAAACCAAAGTTAAATTTGAATTTGAATACTTTTTGCAAGAAATTGTATATTGATAAATAATTTTGTTCAAAAAGGTATACAAGGATTAAATTTCAGGCAGGGAAGATTTTACATATATATACATGTATATGATGTCACTATCATGACCAAGGTAGCAGGCAGAGGAAGAGGAGACACAATACTATAGGCCTACACTCCGTACCTATCACCTATCTTAATATCATTATTTGTTCATGAAATTTTTATTTGTTGTTGTTTTTATTCCAGGATTAAGAATATACAGGCAGTTTAATTGAGAAAAAAATACAGGCCACAAACAAGATAATGCATCTTTCCAATGTAAACTCGTTTATAAACTATACTGGACATTGCTTGTAAGAAGCATGTGTTATGTATCGAGTTTTTGCCATGGTGCTATAGTGATTCGTTGGAATTTCTTTCAAATACACACTTGTATATTCAAACTCATGGACATTGCTATATTGTAAGAAGCATGTTTAATCTTTCTACTTTTCGCTACGGATTTAAGTAGAGTTTAATTTGCTGAGATCCATGGCTACATGGTCATTTGACACATTTCTTTAAGTAGAGATATAGTTAAAGATACTGGAAAAGTTGCGTTCTTTCATCAGACATTTAGGTCATGTCGCTTGGGACGTAGTGCAACGAGCGTTTTTGCCTTATACATCATGGACATGAAGGAAAATTACCTTTCTCTATGTTTGTTATATTTCAGTTTCCGGATATCATTACACAGATCGAGAACAAAGCTATTGCTAGACGTGATCATTTTAATCAGGCCAGAAAAGGCACATTAAAGACAGCTTAAATTATGTGTATTGTTGATTCTCGGGTACCGATTGGGCGGAGTTAAATATGGCTAAGACAAAAAATAGCCTACTTTGAATCGATGGAATGCCAGAAAGAGGGAGAAATATCAATCGGAGGATGGGAATGTAATCAAGTATTATATCTTACCCCATGATGCTTCACGGTGACAGTCAGCTTGCCTTCACTGTTTACCTCAGAAATCAGTGGATCTAGATCCGCATTGGTACAACACCAATCCAACCTATTGTAATAAAGCAGTACATTTCGGGGGCACAATACATTATCTTCTGAACTAACCTGACGTACGATACTCTTTAAAAAAAAAGCCACCAGAGATGTGTGCTATAAGGTGTGAGAATAAATGACATTTCAATACACATCATTTTGCTCTGTATTTAGATTGCATGACTGCAAACCATGGTATCATAACTGTGTATTTGGGATAAAGCAAGGGTGTGAATATCATGATGAATAAAATAATTAAAGTATTGAATTTAAATTTATCTTAATAAAATCGTATCGGTATTAATAAATCCTGAAGTCAAGATATCATCAGATTATGTAAAATATTGTAAAATCTTCTATACAGCACCCTATCATCTAATCTTAAAAAATAGCCAACTCTGAGATGCATTCCAAACCTTAATGTAACTACCCTAGCTAATTTGGCAGTAATAACGATAGGTGGCTTGTGGGGCAAAGTGTTTTGTCAATTGTCTTTGATAACAACATTCAAATGTGTTAAATTAACGCTAGTTTTCCTGTTATCATGCTTATAATCAGGCATCTAGGTTGTATCAACACCAAGTAAGCATAAATTATATGTCTAAAGGTAAGGAAGAAGTTAAAATTCACATTTTTATCTGAATATCGTTGTAAATAACCGATTTGAACGAATCAAGTGCCCAACCCAATGGTCAAATGTTAGTGAACAGACTGAACACATTTTCTCACATTACTATGTAAATGAACGTTCATCAAAAAGATAATGAAATTAATATCTGTTTATAACTTGCCATGCTCTAAGATCCCAGTTGAATAATGACAAGTGATATGATTGGTATTGCCCATGCCATTGAACATGATTGATACATTTTAATATTACTATAATTAGTGAATTTCACATGATATGCAAATTAGCTTCCACCATTAAAATATCACAAATTTGATATTGTCATCTTAAATTGCATCCAAGTCCATTCTTACAACAATTCATGTATTGAAAGCTATGTATTATGGGTGTCCAGACATGGTGGATTAATTTTCTTATTTACATTGTAAATATTTAGCCATCATAATTATATGCAAATATAAGTTCAAATTATAACTTATGATTTTAATACCAAAAAATGAAAAATTATTTTGCATATTATGCATAAAGTACTGTTTAAACCCATCTTAAAATGTATTCATCCTTTTCAGTTGAACAATGCCAGTATCCATTACATTATTTGAACTGATTTAAGTGGGATCGTAGATGGCAGATTATGATAAAAACCTGATTTTTGATATCTCTCTGCCTTAAGCTTTTTTGCATATTTTGCAAACATTAATCCTAATATGGATTCAAAAACTTGTCCACCTTTTTCATTGACTTTGAGAACATTGCACTGAACACTTGAATTGTTCACATTGGTTATTTACAACGACATTGAGATGAAAATGTGAATGTTAATCTCTTTATTGTTGTCTCTGAACAAAAAGCCAACAAAAACCCTACAATGGCATTGGCTGGAATGAAACGTAAAAGGCGTTATCTCGTTTTTTCAGCGGCTGGTTCAAAATTATCAAACATTTGTGGGGCTCCACAAATATTAGGAATTGTTACATTTATGAATATTTCAGCCGTCTGTGAACCGGTTTCGATCAAAGGTGATTTCGTCATTTAAAGTGAATGTTCTTTCAAGTTTGACACTGAGTTTTTCATTATCTCATAAAAACATATTTTGGGTAGCGCCCTTTTTACCAAAACTCAACTATCCCCATAAATTTTCTCAAACTTTTAGTATGTTGGTTAGAGTATTACATGTATTCCTAGTTCACTGAAATGGGATAAATTCTTTTGCATTTTTTTAGAAAAAAAAAAATTGATTGGTCTTGATGGAATATCAGTATATATCTTGAAATTAAGCGCCATTGAAATTGTTCCCACCCTCACTTACTTATTCAACAAATCAATGAAAACTGGAAAATTCCCGAATCCTTGGAAAACAGCTAATATTGTGCCTATACATAAGAATGGCGATAAATCCTTCCTTGGTTAGTTCAGGCCAATTTCGATATTGCCCTATGTGTCAAAGATTTTAGGACGAGTTGCACAATACCAATTACTAGAGTACTTGCATAAAAATTATATTTTATGTAGGAAACAGTTTGGATTTAGACCTAAGCATTCAACAACATCTACCCTAGTAAAGGTCACAGATGATTGGCTTCAGGCCATGGACGATTCTTAATACAATGTATTTATCGACCTGCGAAAAGCATTCGGCACTGTCGACCATCAAATTGTTATGAAGAAATTGCATAACATCGGTCTCAAAATATATTTAGTCACTGGTTAGCTATCTAAGTGGAAGAACATGTAAAACCCTTGTAAATCATTCTCTTTCCTCTTCTTAATTCATGTCGTGCGGGGTCCCGCAAGGGTCGCTTTTAGGGCCCCTCGTATTTGTTATATACGTTAAAGATCTTGCCAAATATATTAAATCAAGCAGTCTAAAGTCAAATGCAGACGACACAGTGATATATTACTCTGATACCTCAGTACGCAAAATTGAGCCAACTCTGAACAGTGACCTACTTCTATTACACCAGTGGATGAAGGAAAATAGACTAAGTGTATATTATGAATTTTAAAACTGTTTGTATGTTGATTGGTAGTCGATGCATGCTGTCAAAAGAAAAGAACTTAATAAATGTCACCCTCTGTAAGACCATAATGCAAGAAGTGGAAAATGTCAAGTACTTAGGTGTCATTTGTGATGAGCAAATTAAATGGAGCATTCACACTGATGAGGTGGTGAAAAAATAGGACAAATAGTAAGCTTTTTTGTAAATTAAGAAGCACCTTGAATGAATCTATATTAAAACTAGTATATAATGCAGTTGTTCTTCACAACTTCGACTACGGAGATGTTGTATATGGTTTGGCCTATTAATATTTAATTGAAAGATTACAAAAGCTTCAAAATCGTGCTGGGCGTTTGATTTTACATATCAATCGTGACTTTCATATACCCAATTAAGAAATTCACGATGCCCCTAACTGGGAATCGTTACACGACATGAGAAATCGGCATTTGCCAGCTTATGTGGGGGGAGGACTTTCGCAGTCCTCTTATACAACTACCACTTTGTAAAGTTTAAGCACTCATAACTGTGTGTTGTACCTTCTTTATATCCTTTAATTTAGTCACAAATTAAAGTCATGTTTGATATTTATGTTTATGGGTAATTCCATTAATTAGGGACCCACTTTGTGACATTTTTAGTGTCCCACTTACATAAGGAACCCACACGTATTTGTGGCTCTGAGTAAAGGCTTAAATAGTGGAGTGAGATTGTAAAGTGATTCTTGATGTCAGGATGTGATATTATGCTTGGAAATCACTTTACAATCTCACTCCACTATTCAAGCCTTTACTCAAAGCCACAAATACTTGTGGTTCCCTTATGTAAGTGGGACAGCAACAATGTCACAAAGTGGGTCCCTAATTTATTGAATTACCCATATGCTTTCTGGACCCCATGGAAGACCAGCAGTGTCGTGCCTGGGTTATTGTATATGGGTTATTCAGCCGTTTCATTCATACTTATGTATATACTTGTATTGTATGTTGGTTTCCAAACAGAAAATAAATACTACTACTACTACAGTCAAAGGTTACCAACATGTGTCGTTCCACAATGTGTTGTAAATGTACATTTTTAAGATTTTGACTATAATGTGGCAATCATTACCCTGGTAAATCAAAATGAGACTCACTCTATGCTTGTCAGGTTTAGATGGGTCTTCATGAGTTGGATGATCTCAGCTGCATTCACGGCGAACAGGTTAATGTGGGTAAGGGACAGCTTAGTGAGCCCAGGACATGATGCTATCACCGCCTTGCAGAATGACACGGGATCACTCAGTGTAGTTCCAGCATAGATGGTCTCTAATCCCTGTATGTGAAGGTGAGTCAGATGATGGAACGGACAGCAGGCCATTGTGACGACATGTGGTGATACATTCTCCTCGTACCACCAGTTCAGTTGGAGATTTGTTGTTGGATGAGTCTACATGAAACAACAGCGGTGCAAAAAAAAAGCTCGATCACTATATATTATGCTATAAAAGGAAACCAACACTAACGTAAGAAATTATATTACATAACATGACTCATTATTATTCTAATAAAGTAATTTTATTGTTCATATCATTCTTGGTAAAAATTCCACAATTATTATAAAATAATAAAACTCAAAGGGTTTTCATCAGTTTAAAGTAAGAAGAAATAAACAAACGCGTAGTTTTGTTGGAAAATGGGAGACAAAATACAAATTTGTTGAACTTTGGATGCCGAGATTATAAATGATAAAGAGAATCTTCCATTGACAGTACAGTTATATTCGGTGCCGTTCCGTATGAACTATAACCGATTTATTTTTCCAAAATATTAAAAATACCTCTTTGTTTTCCATATTAGTGATCCAGCAGCTTATGTTCCATTAGGCCTAAACGTGTATTGCCCTCCCTTTACAAAAAAGGTTTGTTTATCATAAGACTGTAGAAAAGTTGTTTGCGGTATTTTTGTAGATACAAATCAATTAGAGGATAACCCCCTGTATGACAAACACTTCATGACCGCTTTGCCAACACAAGTTTTCTCACATCATTAGCATTATCGACGTTCGAAATTTCTTAACGTTTTTATTTTGTTCTCCCTTTTTCTGAAACCTTCGTAAAATATTTCTTTAGATTGTCTGTTTCCACTAACATGACCAAAGCCAATTTAATAACGTGTGTTATTATCCTATTTTTTCAGTGGAGGATGACGGGGTAGTAGACTAGTAGTACTCATTTTAATCTTTTTTTATTGTGATATTAGTTTAGCGAGGCTTAAAAAATCATTCAAATGATTTCACATTAATAAAAGTTACACATTTCATGATGAAAAAATAAGCAATAAAAATCTCTACAGGAAATAGCTAACGGCATTCATTCATTAATCTATATCTAACGAGCTTTAATAAAATATGCATGGTTTAACTTCATCCCAAATTGAAAAAAATTGATATATAAAAAATCATACATAGATTTACTAAACAGCCCGTAGTATGTCGTCTTAACTTGATATCAAGGCAAAATACATTATACTTTCCGCAATTCCTTTATCATTCACATTAAGTCTGTCTAGTCTTTCTGAACCCCTTCCTTTTGAGCTTGGAACAAAAAGAGGAATTTTATTTAAGTCTTGGAATAGTAAAGATACATACCAGTGTCTCTCCATCGTCCATGTCAACTCGTGTGATATTCCTCAAGCTAAGAGACTGGAGGCGTGGTAGCGAGAGAATGGAGTGTAGTCGACATGGAGTTATGGAAAAATACTCCATACTCAGCATCTGGATCTGTGCAAAGATAAATTATCAGTTCACACTAAAGTAGAATTCACGATACTATCTAATTATTGTTTTTACTAAAATAAACACCTTTTTAAAATCACATCTAAACTCAGATGAATCTACATCTCAGTAACTTTATCATTCACTAAGTCTGATTATTTCGTCTCTATTTCTGCTATAGTTCAAATGAATCGACATCTAATAATTATAAAAAAAAAGCATTTTAATATGCATGGCATGATTTAATTCAATAGAGGTATTTTTTTTATCAATGGGATGACATTACATCAAAATGATATCTTCAAGAGAGTATGATATACTTTTCCCCCTTTGTTTTCAGTAGGCTTATTTCATCTGTTTCTTTCAACGTGGATTAGTACGCACTTTATTAATTATTCTAAATTCACTAGATACAAAAGGACACTCGCATGAATACATATTGCTTCAGATAATTATGTGATACATCGTTTATTGGACAGGCACATGAGTTGACATTGTGCTTGCCATATTGGTGATATCAGGTATATTTTACAAGAAAATTATGAGAACAGTCTTAGGCAATAGTTGTTACCTGATAACTTGGTCATGTGGACTACAGTTAAAATCTGTTATATCGTGAATTTATCACATTAATGGGTTCGTAATGCGTTGTAAACGAAAAAACATTATGATCCTAATGTTTCAAACTTTTCAATCCTTTAAAAAAATGGGCAAACATTCAAATATCTCTATCTCATGATATAAAGATCTAAGAAATTGCCAAGAAAGATCAAGAAAATAATCTACGAGAAAACTTTGACAGGGGCTGAGAAAGCGAAAGACAGAGAGCTTGAGAGAGAATGAGAGAGAGAGAGAGGCAGAGAGAGGCAGAGAGAGATAAAGATGAAGAAAAAGGCCCAAAGGGTATTGGGTGTGATAAAAAGAAGAAAGACGAGATGAATTAAAACAAAAAAATGTAATTGATTATAGTAAGTTAGAAAAGAGAAACCGTGTCTTTTCAAGCAAAATAAAAGTGTTTTATCCGTCTATTTACAATGCACATGTAAAGTTTACTTCTTGCGACTATTGACAAAATTTAAATGATTTCTAAAAATAGAATGCGAAATAAATATTACAGAATAAGTCGTTTTATACACACTTTTTTATTAATCTATACCATTATGGCACCAAAGATCATTCTATTCACATGATTTGTTTCCCTGTAAGCATAGCCAAACTATTATTTTGATATGAGATTGCTCGTTTATGATGTGAATAAAAGATTTCTTTTTAAAAAGTGTGAAAATACAGTTACCCCGAAAGTTGAATTTGAAGAATGCAAAACTATTTGGAACAAATCGTTTCCAATTCAATTCTTGTTTGGTAAACCTTTGATTTTGACGCCTCAGTGGCCATCGTCGAGTAGAACTCATCACTCAGCTTCAGACGATTCAGATTCAGTGATCGAAGATTTGGCATAGAGCAGAGACCTCTCGCGTAATGAGAGGATGCAGCAGAACCAAGATCTTCGTCCATGTGCTCTAGCTTCTCAATCTGGAGATGGGACAGGACAGGTTGAATAGAGTGAACAGTATCATCAAGTATAGACAATGTGATTTTTGAGCGTCATTAATGTAAAATCATAAACCTCTAATTAACTTTTAAAGCAAGACAAAGAGAACTAGAGAGGGAGAGAGGGAGAGAGGGGGGGGGGGGGAGGGATACAAACAAAAAGGGAAATGAAAATGTTATATTCGTCTATTTACAATGCACATGTAGAATTAGTATAATGGGACTATTCGCATACTATAAGTACTTTTTTTTTTTTTTTAAAGCAACATACTATTTATAGGGATAAATAATTTTATACTCGCTTTTTAATTAATCTATATCATTCTATAACTTTTGTTCTATTCACATTATTTTTTTCCTTGTCAATATAGCCAAACGAATATGAGAGTGCTCGTGACTTATTTTTATAAAGATTTCTTTTTAAAAAGTGTAAAAATACAGTTACCCTATATGTTGAATTTGAAGAAAGCACAAATATTTCGAAACAAATTGTTTCCAATTGAAATCGTGTTTGGGTATACCTTTGATTTTGACGCCTCAGTGGCCATCGTCGAGTAGAACTCATCACTCAGCTTCAGACGATTCAGATTCAGTGATCGAAGATTTGGCATAGAGCAGAGACCTCTCGCGTAATGAGAGGATGCAGCAGAACCAAGATCTTCGTCCATGTGCTCTAGCTTCTCAATCTGGAGATGGGACAGGACAGGTTGAATAGAGTGAACAGTATCATCAAGTATAGACAATGTGATTTTTGAGCGTCATTAATGTAAAATCATAAACCTCTAATTAACTTTTAAAGCAAGACAGAGAGAACTAGAGAGGGAGAGAGGGAGGGGGGGGGGAGGGATACAAACAAAAAGGGAAATGAAAATGTTATATTCGTCTATTTACAATGCACATGTAGAATTAGTATAATGGGACTATTCGCATACTATAAGTACTTTTTTTTTTTTTTTTAAAGCAACATACTATTTATAGGGATAAATAATTTGATACTCGCTTTTTAATTAATCTATATCATTCTATAACTTTTGTTCTATTCACATTATTTTTTTCCTTGTCAATATAGCCAAACGAATATGAGAGTGCTCGTGACTTATTTTTACAAAGATTTCTTTTTAAAAAGTGTAAAAATGCAGTTACCCCATATGTTGAATTTGAAGAAAGCACAAATATTTCGAAACAAATTGTTTTCAATTGAAATCGTGTTTGGGTATACCTTTGATTTTGATGCCTCATCGGCCATCGTCGAGTAGAACTCATCTCTCAGCCGTATCCTGTCCAGATATAGTGATTGAAGATTTGGCATAGAGAAGAGACCTCTCGCGTAATGAGAGGATGCAGCAGAACCCAGATCCGCGGTCTCGTGCGTTAGCTGCACAATCTGGTGATGTGACAGGACAGGTTGAATAGAGTGAATGGTATTGTGGAGTATAGACGACATGATATATCAGCATC
This sequence comes from Strongylocentrotus droebachiensis, assembly GCA_035222895.1. Classification (NCBI taxonomy): domain Eukaryota; kingdom Metazoa; phylum Echinodermata; class Echinoidea; order Camarodonta; family Strongylocentrotidae; genus Strongylocentrotus; species Strongylocentrotus droebachiensis. The sequence continues at coordinate 145,179 of JAVYIG010000436.1, forward strand.
ATTAATGTAAATCATAAACCTCTAATTAACTTTTAAAGCAAGACGAAGAGAAAGAGAGAGAGAGAGACAGAGACAGAGATCGGGACAGAGAGAGACATCATGAGAGACGGAGAGAGATAGAGAGGAAAAAAACTCGAAGGAAATGGGTGCAGTAAGAGCAAAGAAAGACGAGATGAAGAAAGACAAACAAATTTGATTAATTATAGATAGTTAGAAAATAAAAAAATATTCTTTGTAAAGGGATTGGGGAACTTTGCCTCAGATTCCTAACAAGATCCTGGATTTTGCTCATGATGTAATCATAATTATAGACATATTTTAGGTCAGCCGGGAATCCTATGACTTTTACAAGCCGATCGTTTGTCTGATTATCGAGATATTTAAGATTGGAAATCAAAATTTCGAAAACCGTTTTCCTAACTGTTTTTATAACTCTACAGTCTATTGGGGGAAATTAAAACAGCTCACTTAAAAATGTTTACTTTTTGAGGCACTTCATGATCCTTTTGAATCGCAATTTTGTGTAGTGCTTTAAAATAACACCATGTCACAGACACTGACACTGATAACACGTAGGGCCACGCATCTCAGATTTAACATTGTTAATGCATATGCCGCGGCGGCCGTGAGGTATAATATATCTACGGCAAATAGCAATATAGGACCGCCGCAGCATGGCCACGATCACATACGTTAGTGGTCACATATTATGTTAGGGTAGCCTCACGGCGTATTTTGAATTTTAGGAGATAGAAAATCTGCGGCTGCCGTACGGCCTTTGACGTGATGACGCACGGTCGTCTAATGGCGTCCCTGCGGCGGCCATATGTTTTTGACAAATACTGAGGCAGACTTGAGCTGGGGAGGGGTTTAAAAAAGATCAACCGATCTTCGAAAAAAATTGGGGGCACGTGCCCCCCCCCCCCTCCCCCCCCCCCCCGTGCCCCACGTGGCTACGGGCCTGGACGACATGTCTGATTAAAGTATTTGTCAGCGTCATTAATGTGAAATCATAAACCTCTAATTAACTTTTAAAGTAAGACAAAGAGAAAGAGAGAGAGGGAGAGAGAGAGAGAGAGAGGGAGAGAGAGAGGGTGATACAAATAAAAAGGAAAATGAAAGTGTTATATTCGTCTATTTAGAATGCACATGTAGAATAATTATAATGGGACTATTCACAAGCTATAAGTACTTTTTTTGTTAAAGCAACATATTATAGGATAAATAATGTTATACTTGCTTTAATTAATCTATATCATCGTAACAACAAAATTTGGTTCTATTCACATAATTGTTTTCCTTGTCAATATAGCCAAACGAATATGAGAGTGCTCGTGACTTATGTTTACAAAGATTTATGTTTAAATAGTGTAAAAATACAATTACCCCATATATTGAATTTGAAGAAAGCACAAATATTTCGAAACAAATTGTTTCCAATTGAAATCGTGTTTGGGTATACCTTTGATTTTGATGCCTCATCGGCCATCGTCGAGTAGAACTCATCACTCAGCTTTACACAGTACAGATTCAGTGATCGAAGATTTGGCATAGAGAAGAGACCTCTCGCGTAATGAGAGGATGCAGCAGAACCCAGATCCGCGGTCTTGTGCGTTAGCTGCTCAATCTGGTGATGTGACAGGACAGGTTGAATAGAGTGAATAGTATTGTGGAGTATAGACGACATGATTTGTCAGCATCATTAATGTAAAATCATAAACCTCTAATTAACTTTTAAAGCAAGACAAAGAGAAAGAGAGAGAGAGAGAGAGACAGACAGACAGAGATCGGGACAGAGAGAGACATCATGAGAGACGGAGAGAGATAGAGAGGAAAAAACTCGAAGGAAATGGGTGCAGTAAGAGCAAAGAAAGACGAGATGAAGAAAGACAAACAAATTTGATTAATTATAGATAGTTAGAAAAGAAAAAATGTTTCTTTGTAAAGTGATTGGGGAACTTTGCCTCAGATTCCAAACAAGATCCTGGATTTTGCTTATGATGTAATCATAATTATAGACATATTTTAGGTCAGCCGGGAATCCTATTACTTTTACAATCCGATCGTTTGTCTGATTATCGAGATATTTAAGATTGGAAATCGAAATTTCGAAAACCGTTTTCCTAACTTTTTTTTAGAACTCTACAGTCTATTAGGGGAAATTAAAACAGCTCACTCAAAGATGTTTACTTTTTGAGGCACTTCATGATCCTTTTGAATCGCAATTTTGTTTAGGGCTTTAAAATAACACCATGTCACAGACACTGACACTGATAACACGTAGGGCCACGCATCTCAGATTTAACATTGTTAATGCATATGCCGCGGCGGCCGTGAGGTATAAAATATATACGGCAAATAGCAATATAGGACCGCCGCAGCATTGCCACGATCACATACGGTAGTGCATGGTCACATATTATGTTATGGAGCTCTCACACTCTGCCGTGTAGGCCTACCGTCCACCTGCCGGGCTATTAAAAAACGACAGAGTCCAGAACGTTGGGTTTTGAGCGAACTTGTCCCCGGCCGCAAAAAAAAAATTCATAAAATTAATCTTTTCACCGTTTCGTTGCCATCTTCTGGCCGTTTCCATACCGGGCCCATACCGGGTCTCGAACGTGTGCACCGGGTTTGTAGCAGCCACCTACCAGTCACTTAGCGTCCCCTCACCGCTCGGAGCGTCCTGTGAGCGAGTCCCCGGACTGCTGACGTCATGACAAGAAAAAGTAAAGCTCATCCGACGAAACCCCTCTATATATACCCAATAATTAGTGACAAACGGTGGCACTCGGTGACAAAAGTAAATTTGTTGGTAATGGCACTTTCATATGACGCTACTGTGAAGGTAAGGACACGTTATGGACCCGTTATAGGACGTTATGGGAACGTCAAGGCGTTAACAGGATGTTACCCATGCGTTAGGGAGGCGGCGCCGTCAGAATCAGGCGGATACCGCTTTGGAAACACCCGTTGGCAGTCCTGTATGAACACTGTAATGAGGACGGTATGAATACGTTATGAAGACGGTGGCACGGTATCAACACGTTCATGACACGTTCACAACCCGCTTACAACCCGTTGCAGACGGTGGATTTTTTTTTGACCGTTCATCACCGTTCTGTAACGGGTTATGAGCGTGTTGTGAACGTGTTCATACAGTGTGACCGTTTTCATAACGTTTTCATACCGTCCTCATACCGTTCAACACCGTCCTTTTGCCGCTTACTTGCGGCCGGTGCCAGCCGGCCAAAGTTTTGAACATGCCCAAAACTTTCGCCGGGTCCCACCGGGTGTAAATAAGCGCCAACGCCCTATTAACGTGTTGCCCGCTTTGATAACGAACCACCGTGTGCCCTCGCCGTTCTCCACCGTCCGCAGACATTTTCGCCCACGGTGGCACACGGTAGGCCTACACGGCAGAGTGTGAGAGTCACTTTAGGGTAGCCGCACGGCGTATTTTGAATTTTAGGAGATAGGAAATCTGCGGCTACCATACGGCCTTTGAAGTGATGACGCACGGTCGTCTAGGGGGCGTCCCTGCGGCGGTCATAGGTTTTTGACAAATACTGGGGCAGACACGAGCTGGGGAGGGGTCTAAAAAAAGTTCAACTAATTTCGAAAAATGGGGTCACGTGCCCCCTCCCCCCCCCCCCCCCCCCCCCCCGTGCCCACCGTGGCTACGGGCCGGGACGACATGTCTGATTAAAGTATTTGTCAGCGTCATTAATGTGAAATCATAAACCTCTAATTAACTGTTAAAGCAAGACAAAGACAAAGAGAGAGAGGGAGAGAGAGAGGGTGATATAAATAAAAAGGGAAATGAACGTGTTATATTCGTCTATTTACAATGCACATGTAGAATTAGTATAATGGGACTATTCGCAAACTATAAGTACTTTTTTTTAAGGCAACATATTATAGGATAAATAATGTTATACTCGCTTTAATTAATCTATATCATTGTAACAACAAACTTTTGTTCTACTCACATAATTGTTATCCTTGTCAATATAGCCAAACGAATATGAGAGTGCTCGTGACTTATGTTTACAAAGATTTCTTTTTAAAAAGTGTAAAAATACAATTACCCCATATGTTGAATTTGAAGAAAGCACAAATATTTCGAAACAAATCGTTTCCAATTGAAATCGCGTTTGGATATACCTTTGATTTTGATGCCTCATCGGCCATCGTCGAGTAGAACTCATCACTCAGCCGCACCCAGTCCAGATTCAGTGATCGAAGATTTGGCATAGAGCAAAGACCTCTCGCGTAATGAGAGGATGCAGCAGAACCCAGATCTCCGTCCCTGTGCCCTAGCTCCTCAATCTGGTGATGTGACAGGACAGGACAGGTTGAATAGAGTGAATAGTATTATCAAGTATAGACGAAATATCTAACTTTATTATTTTCAGCGTCATTAATGTAACATAATAAAGCTCTTAATAGACTTTTAAAGCAAAAGAAAGCAAGAGAGAGAGAAAGGGAGAGAAAGATAGAGAGAGAGAGAGAGCGCGAAAGAAAATACAAACAAAGAGGGAAATGGGTGTTTGGCAAGAGCAAAGAAAGACGAGAACAAAAAAAAAACTGAGATTAAACATAATTTGTTGATAAAGGGAAACCTGTTTGTTCATGCAGAATAAAATTGTATATCTCTTCCTCTACAGTGTACTTGATATATCTCATTCAGACGATTAAAAAAACATAAATAATATTTGAACAAAAATGTAAATATTATTTATAGGATACGTGCCTTTAAAACGCGTTGTTATATAAATCTTATTCATTGTGGCATTCAGGAAAGAAAGAGAGAGAGAGTAGCTGTTCAAGAAGAATACAAATGTTATTTCTTTTTATTTACAGTGTAAATATCTCCTTGAGACTATTGACAAATTATGTGAGACTTCTAAAATCAAAATGCAAAATTCTATTTAAAGGATACGTGCTTTAAAAATCCGCATTTATATGACTGGATATCATGATGAGATTAAAATGCAGTCTATTTACATAATACACGATTCTTTTTAAATTTGTGAGAATACTCACACTTCAGTAATAGAGGGACTGTACTCCCCCCCCCCCCAACGCCTCCACCTCTTTACATACGCTGTTGCGAAAAGGCTACTTAATATGCATTTCTACTCGCAGGATGGGTCTCTTGTAGACGCTGGCGTACTGGTGGTCGTAGGGGGGGGGGGGGGGTTGTGGCTCTGCCCCTGTATAATTTAATGTATACATGTATAGCATGTATAGGTGGGGAGAGGTGTATTCCTGTTATCTACCTGATAAGTTAACGCTAATCATCGCTATTAGAGACGAAGGAAGGTGTGAATATTGGGCTCAGACCTTGATTAATGGCCTGTGTGTCCAAAAGTGTCCTTAATGCAATGTTCCAAATTAGAAAACATAAGATTAAGGTATATATTTCATTAAAGGAGAAGGGGTCGCTATGATGCAAATCTGGTCCACAGTGACACGCAAATTTTCCTCATTTCTGCGAAAGGCTAGATGCATGGTATTCTCCCCCCCCCCCTCCTCCTCCAAGGTCTCGCGGACAAGGTGATATACCATTCAAATTCTGAGGTAATCCAGAATGCAAAGTTTCACTATTGTAAAAAGGAAAATCTCCTCTCTCAGTCGATACGTCTTCTCGCATAATAATTTTATCTTTAAAAAAATGTACGCCGTTGGTCTATGTTGGGGACCGGGGTAAAATGCAATAAATTATTGAAAATTTATTGCATTTTCTGTTTTTTATTTTATTTATGGAAACTGCCCCCTACCCTAGCCCCCGCTGCGTACAGTCATGGTTCAGTGACAAAACAATGGCTTCGTAACTGTGAGGCCCCAGAATCAAAACCGTGTCGATGTGATATATTAGTGCCCTTTTATGGGGCATTAATCCTCATTACTGTCATTTATGACTTGAGGACATAGGTCCCCTAGCTAATAAGCATAGTAGCATACACATGCTTTAGCAGTCCCGCAAAACACACAGTGGGAAATTATTATTCAATAACATCTGAGAATGTATACTATTATCTAGATCTATTATTTTTAAATAATTTTTAAAATAATTCCATGAATTGGGATAAAACTAAAATATTCCACCTTTATGAGCGACAGTGTACTTGTATAGTACACCAAGCCGCTTACAATACAGGCTTATATAATATCGTGATTTTTTCTTTCAAAACGAAGATATTACTGCAAAAAGATGCGGCAATTCCTAATAGACTACAAGAAGCTTTTGTAAGTGGTCTCCCTACCCATAATTAAAAGAATTTTTTAATAGCATTAATTGTTTAGTAAATAATAATTTAAAGTTCTACAAGACAATGTGACACACCATTCAGATACTGAGGTAATCCAGAATGCAAAGTTTCACTATTGCAAAAAGGAAAATCTCCTCTCTCAGTCGATACGCCTTCTCGCATAATAATTTTATCTTTAACAAAATGTAACCCGTTGGTCTACATAACTACATAATTAGAGAGGACCGAGTCTCCATCCCCGAAATTGGAAGGTCGCCCAATATAAAAAGTTTTTTAATGCTACCTATTCAATATGAATGGAGAGAAAAAAAAGGTGCGTACTAAACCCAGATCTATTATACAATATGTGGTTCAAAATTGTCCATTGTACAAAACTTTTTTCTATGCACATCACATTTTCACTTGGCAGCTCAACCCCCCCCCGCCCCCGTAGATCCTATAGTTTATTAAGAGCCAATGTCATTAAAGATTAACCTAAACAAACACAACAGATGAAGAAGAAGCAGAAGAACAAGAACAAAAGATGAAAGTAAAAAATGATTTGTTTTCATATTATATTGGAGGTTGGCAAAGACTTTCATTTTTACAAATTACAGCCATGACTTTCAAGTTGCATTTTTCGTTTTGTCTTACACAGTGTCACAATGGATTGACACTCAGTATTTGACGAAATTGATGAAACAAATATCTTAAAATATACCAAAACAGTGTACCAAAACAGAGACGAACAGAAAAATGACAGAGGAACATGCATATCAATGATAGGTAGAAAGGAAATGTAAGGAAAAGGGAGTGGAGCTGGAGGAAGAGGAGAGAAAGACCATTTTACAAGACTTTTAGGTTGCTATAGACTTCTCACCTTTGTAAATAGAAGTGAACGAAATTATGAGTGTAAATAACCAAATTTTGTTCATGAATGAAATACTTTTCCTTATCTTATCAAGAAACAAATATCATGCATTGGATAAGAAATAATGATAATTATGATTTAGGTTTCATGAAGGTTAATACAATAATCAGAAACCTTGGAGTGTGAAGCTGCAGCAGACATTCCTGTGTAGAATTTGTCATCCAGGGACTCGCCAATGTGCAACTCTCGTAAGTTCTGCAATGTAAACAGTCCTACTGCTGCTGCTACATCAGGCAATGATGAGTTACCTTCGAAGGACTCACTAACACCCCATGTTTCACGAATCGAGGAACTTCTTCTTACCTGTACAACAAATGAATTTTAGCATTCGATCTATAAAATAATACTTTCAATAATTAAAATCAAACATACCATGCTAATGGTTTAATTTGTGAGAAAATTTGTTGTAGCATGCATTGGTTTGTAAAAGGAATTTAACAAAAAACACCAAGTTATTTTTGTTGATGTCTTCACCATAAGGCAAGATTCTGACAGCATGTATCATGTAAATAGCATGGATAAAAACACACATTCTTATCATCACGAATTATTAAAGGTGATATGAACACGACAAATCAAATTTAGACTTATCGGTCTTTTTTATTATCTGTAATAAGTGAACCTGAAAAGTAGATATCTATTGAGGTAGCTATATGGAAGGCATATTGAAAATAGTAGAATGACCTACATTCTCTATGGTTCGTCTGGTTGGCTCAGCCTTTTGTCTTTGTTTAATCCTGAAAGAGTCTTACACTATTACTCTCTTTCTTTCTTAGTAAGTCGTTTAAATTTATATAATTTATGAGGAGGAGGCAAACGGTGACATGATTCACATGTGAGACTGATTGCACAATACAAATTGGAATACAGCCCACTATAGTACGTATATAATGACGACATGGCAGTTCTAAATGATTATGGGTCAGAATACTGGAAAGCAAATATGCAGTTGTCCAGTTGTTTGTAGGCAAATTTGTATTATTATACTTATTATGTAATTGCTGAAAGCACAACAGATGACAGTATTCCCTCGATATAATACAATTTACAATTAGATGAATGAAAATGAGATACGTCTACAATTCTATTCACGAAACTTACTACTTCCTTCCCTATTGGTTCCAGTGTGAAGAATAAAGCGGCGATTGAAATCTGAATTAACGAAAGACGTGTCTTCGTATTCAACAGGTTCTTGACGGGACCAATGGCTTTTGTATCATGACATTCAAAAGCACACTGAATGATGAACTCCATGTCATCAACGTTCTTGCATAGGGCTTCCAGGACCGACGTTCCTGCTTCACCTCCATGAGCTGCAGTGAAGTACAAGACATATTTTAATGCCCTGTAGTCCGTTAACAGCTTGTGTGTCAAGATTCTGTTGAATTCCAAACGATTGTGGTTATACAGCGATGCAAGGTATAGGCTTGCGGTATGTTCCTGCAGTAGCTTGTGAGGGAAACAGAACTCTTGAACGAATTGCTTCCCCTCTTGTTGTCTGATTTCCTTTGAGGCCAATCTCTTTTTCCCACTCAGAATCCCAACCTGACATGCTACTGCTGCAGCCTCATCGCAGGCTTCCATTTCCTCTTTGGTGAAGATGAGCTGATTTTTCAGCAACCCCTCGAAGGCCACACGACCAATCTTTGTAATGGCTTCAACAGCCTTCTCCATATGGCATTGATACCCTCCCTCTCTGTCAGTGTATCTTGAAGAATATTGTTCCCTAAGAGCGAAATCAATCTCTTTCATTAGTTGGGAGATTGTTTGTAGCTTCTCAGTTGTTTTGCGCTTAGATTCTACTTCCCACATGTAACACAGCATACAGCAAAAGATTGGGAATGATGCCATATACTCAGAAACTACACTGTTAGTGTTCATGAAGTGGATGAGACTGGATGCAGAAGCTGTGTCATTTTTGAAATACTGTTTGATGTATTTATGTGTGTTTTCCTTCGTAAAACCCTTAACAAGAATGTAGGAGTACTTTTCATGGATTTTCGGAATGCTCTTGATTTGATCAGCTCCAAATGGACGTGAACTAATGAGAACGGATGTGTTTATGAATCTCTCATTTCTTGCGATCGAGACGACTGCAAGTTTACGGTTTTTACATTTTATGTCCATTTTGGCCTCGTCAAGTCCGTCCAGTAAGATCAGAACTTTCCTTTGATTCTCCTTGATGTATTTATCAATCCATTCCCCGTTAATCTCTGTGTCATCTGGGAAATGATTCATAACGATATCACCAAAGATGGAGCTATCTTCTATGTCTCGAAATGATTCGTGAAAGAGAAGAGTGATATCTTGGAGACATTTACCCATCGCCCAATCGAGGGCTATTTTTGCAAATAATGTCGATTTGCCCACACCAGCTTCTCCAAGAAAGGCTAACCGTGTTATGAATCCTTTCTCGGTCTTTTCTTGAATGAAACTGAACAGATCCTCATATCGAATTTCTTCTTCCTGATCTCTTTTACATCCTAACATTAAAATGAGACTGACGAAGATATGCTGCAGCCATGTGCGTGATTCAGGGTCCATAGGAGATACTTTGACCTCGCTAAATTCTTCGATATATCTAGCCTTTAACTTCTCTTTTAATCGGTGTACCTCGTCAGGCATCTCACCGTGTTCACCTGAATTAGAGAGAGGATCAAAACAAGATTCAGACGAGTATGAGGATGATGGGTCAGATATTAACAACATCTCACCGTAGTACGGGAAAGGGGGGGGGGGGGGGGGGGGCTTGTGGCTACATCTAGACAAATTTGTTCACGCCTCCCCCCAAAAGAGTACAAAAACGGAGAAATAAGAGAGGGCTTTCCTACTAGTCTATCGATTTAATCCAATTTAAATAAGGTCAAGCCATTTTGCAACATTGTAGTACTAGTAAGCCATATAGCCCTTAAATTCAAATCATATGTTTTTTGTTTGTACCCCCACACAGTTAACGTTATTCGCTCAATATGTTCGTGAATTTTCTTGGAAAACAGAGGAAAGATATTCAATGGATAATTAGGGGCATCTGACAGCCCATCCTGACGTAAATCTTTGTCACTGACTTGTGTTTTGCAATGTCCATTCATACTACATCCTAATGACAAAGTTTGAGTCAGAATCAATAGGGACTTTTAGAAATGCACGTCAAGAGCTTTGACTGCAACGTGTGACGTCATTTTAAGGCACTGCGCCTGCGTCACGTGGTCTCAGTCCGCGATCGAGAATGCGTCAACCTTGATTTTCCTAAATCTAGTACATGCAATACATACATACATATTGACATTTATAAAGCGCCTTTACATGCTGAAATGTGTAGAACAGGTGTCACATGCACCTGTTCTACACATATTTACATATTAGCAGTGAAGGGATGTTCTTTTGTTGAGGGTAGAATGAGGAATGTCCTCTTTCTTTGTCCGTGATGTTTATTGTGTTACTTCCTGCATGCATATCGTCGAGTGCAATCTAAAAGATTTCTAATTGTAGCCAACATGGGCAGTTAAGTACGTTGACACGCATGATCAGTCGGCGTTCGTCGTGTTCTCGTTCACTCATTCTAAAAGTCCCTAATGTGTAAGCAAAGACAGACCGGACGGTACCTGCAGACCAAAATAAGGAGCTCAATACTCCTTGTTCAAACCAATTTTATCTTGAAATCAATTCAGAACTCTGTATAAACAGTAGCGTATATGGTGCCCAGAGTAGTCAATGAAACTGCCACCCCCCCTGCCCAAACTTATCTACGTAAATTTACAAGCGAGGGAGCAAGGCGAGCAGCTTAAGCAATTCGCAACAGAGTGCCGCAGGCCTATGCAGAGTTGCCCTTTTTGTAAAAATGATATTAAACTATTTTTCTAAAATTGAAAAAAAGTGGAAAATACAGTAAAGGAACAGCAAGGTAACCCAAGAGATCAGATTTCTTTTCAAACATTGAAAGTTATTATTGGGGGTAAAAGTTGAATTCCATTTTAAAGGATTAAGCTTATATACGAGGGAGCAAAGCAATGAGAACTACACTTTGATTTTCAAGAATGGAACCACTTAAAAATGTTCTTTATGAAAGATTACATTCCAACCGTATCAAAGCTGTTCTTCAAAACTTTTGAAGAAAACAAAAATTGAGTTCACCTTTTCCTTGCAGACACGTCTCCTCTATTTCTTTGAAGCCCACCGCCTGGAGAGCAGCTCTAAGCATGGGAAGTTGCTTGGATGGTTTGACCGTCTCTGCCCAATTCTGAAGCAGCATCACATTACCATGACTGGTCTTTCTACCTCCAGCCCAATTCGTTTCCAATGCCCGGTTGATATCAGGAGTCTGGACTCCTAGCTCAAGACCAAGTCTCATTACATCACCATCATCTGATATGGCTTTTGCTACTTTGATGATGACGTCATCGAATCCAAGTGTTTGCCTCGACGTTTGACCACTAGAAAATATATAATTAACAAAAAAAATTAAAGCATTTCATACTTTAAAGATAAAGACCACTTATGGCCATGCGATTACATTGTGAAAGAAACGTTGTGGAATCGATCAGAAAAGGTTGATCATCTAGCAAATAAGTATTTGTGTGTACTGCAAGGTTCTGGAATCATCAAAATGATAAGAAATTTGGCCCAGTCTTCGTAAAGTTTCAAGTACTGTACACAGAAAGATGTATACGGGACTACGCACACGTGCGCGACACGTGCGTTTATCTCTCACAGTCCAATAGATAAACTAATTTACCAAATATATCAATTAGTAGGCGGTTTCCCGGCAAAATTGTTATCATCATGTATTAGTCAAAACATATTCTTTCACATGATTGGTAATAAAGAGCTTCCATTTCATTTTTTGAAATTGGGGCGTTTCCAATCCTGGTATTTACCTTTAATGTAAACTAAACATGTAAACTACACATGTTATCTCGTCTCTTATTCATTGGATATCACGAATTTCATATCACTGAGTAAATAATCAAACATAATATCCTGGTAAATCGTAATTTCTTTCTTGCTTGATCTTTCAGGTCACCGGTATGTGAATTCATTATTTCACATACTATAGTAACAATAGATTCATCACAGATTTGAATATCATTAATTTTCATAATACACTATGTGAGCCAGTATTCTAAGATTTAATGATAACATATACATGTATATGTATATATATCAAGACTTCAAATATACTTAGTCGTGTTAGTGTTGAGTTTAATTAAACAGAAATATAAAATATTTGAACATTTACGTTTAGACTGAGAAGGTTTCTCATTTTTCAACTACAATGTCGTTCTGTTAGGATATATAATACGATCGTCTTTAGGGGCTTTCTTATATATATCAAAGGAACTTTGTCATATTGTTCAGATACAAAAAATGGTGTTAAGGTAGGGACATTAGACGTACAATTATGGATAATCTGAAAGTTTGGGTGAAAACAGACCATTATTATTGCATTATTGCAACTATTGGGGAAAACTGATCTGATCGATTCTTTAATTCTCCCAACTATATTATCATAATTTAATCATATTTTAGGAGAAAGTAAATCGTCACAAAGCAATGAATTGGCTCTATATAGAGGTGTAAAGGTGTCGTGGTCGAGTGATATGTCGCCGGGAAGATCTCCCCCTTGGGCTGCCAAGTGAAAATGTGATGTGCATAGAAAAACGCCACCATAATGTCCAGACCCACATAGTAGTCTTAGTAGATGTATGCCAGGAAAACATCACTTATGGGGTTCAAAATAGCAACAACAACTGAATCGCTTCGCCGCTTTGCGGCTCGTGGACGATGGTCCGCATGCTAGTAGATGCCAGGAAAGCCCCCCCCCAAAAAAATAAATAAATTAAAAAAATCGCCAAGCCGCTTCGCGGCTCGTGGACGATCGATGTTCGTCATTGGATCCAGTGGCGGATCCAGGGGGGGGGGGGGGGGGGCGGGGAAAAACACTTGTAAAAACACGTTAAATTTACCTTTTTGGGGAGTTGCCCCCCCCCCCTGGCGCTCAAGGGGGGGGGTGCAAATTTTCAAATTTTCGAGGGGCAAACCCCCCCCCCCCCCATTGAGCGCTTTTTCGGCCGGCGCGATTTTCAAATTTTCGGGAGCAAAAAGAAAACAAATTGGGCCCCCACCCCTAACAAATCCTGGATCCGCGCCTGATTGGATCACCCCCCCCCCTTTGTAAAAAGCTAGATCCGCCCCTGGGAGGGGGACATGTGTGGGTGGTTGTGTGCTTAAGGTATGGCACTTAGGTTTCAGGAGGGAGAAGGGGTATAAGCTAATTGTGCCCCCTCCCAATCTGCCAGTGTTAAGAAGAGGAGAGCAGTACGCAACGTATACAATAAAGTGCGTGGCTGTGTAGATCGTACTTCTATCTACACAGTGCAACGAACTTTTCTTCTCCAATCAATGATGGGCGAACTATCTGTCATCACGTGATTTACTTTTGACTAATCGTAGAGCAAGATTATTAGTATGTGGAATATAAATATCATTATCATAACACTATCCCAAATACACATTAAGTAGGACCTAAAATATATAACACCAGTAAACGTAAAGAGCATATACATGTACGTGCATTTAAAAAATATGGTATCGTGTTGAAGGAAAATTTTAAACTAACAAATCGGCTCCGTCATCAACGTCGTCAATTTGCAAAACGACATCGCCGATGGAGCCGACGTCGTTGGGCAAATGTCCTCTTCACTTATCAATTGAGGTTGTTCCTGAAGAGCTCTAATGGAAGACTGAGATTTTGAGGAGATTGGAACCCTACCAAGGTGGATTGAAGTGTCATGATCAGGCGCGGATCCAGGAATTTCTTGCCGGGGAGGGCACACGGTTGGAAAGAGAACATATATATATTTTTGTTTAGTCCCCCCAAAAAATCGCAACGACTCAGCCAGCCGCTGCATAAGCGGAGGGGGGGGGGGGGGGGGGGGGGGGTAGGAGGACATTTTTTTTTTGTGGGGGGGGGGGTTGACATTTTGCTCCGTTGTGGGGGGGGGGGTAAGGTCACCTTTTTAGGTCAGCCATTGGCATATTTTTTATTATTATTATTTTACCCCCCCACAAAAAAAAAAAAATTGCCGGGGGGGGGGGGGCACGACCCTGTTTTTTGGTGCATTTTGGGCGAATTTAGGGCTGATTTTAACTTTTTTTTTTGCCGGGCAGGGGGGGGGGGGGGGCACGTGCCCCCTGTGCCCACCCCTGGATCCGCCACTGATGATGTGTGGTTGAATCAGCACCAATGGCAAAACGGACCTTGTTTCCATTCTGGTTCTGTTAAAAGCCCAACGGTACATCAATGAGGTATGTGAGCCACGTGTGATTCCATACGCAGCTGCCATTGCAAGCGATTTTGTTTTATGGACAATAAAGCTAGACCATATCTTGTCCAAATCGCCAACCAATACTTGTAAGATAACGGGCTCGAGCCCATAGAGTAGCCACCTTCATCAAGATCCCCTGACAACGAGCAGCTTTGGGACGACATCAAGTAAGACTAAGAATAGAGTTTAAAAAGTATGTTCATTTAGGAAATTATAAAAGCTAATGTGGCCATCCTGAACAAATACAACTTTATTGAGCTCTTACTGAAAACCACACTATAATGACTTGTTGGTTGTTTTGTGGTGCGCGGTCACATTTACTTCCCTGTTTACAAAATAAAGCTTTGAATGAATTGAAAGGAGGGCCGTCGTTTAAGCGTTTTGCCGTATATACTGAAAAAAGATTCGTTGTACCTTGGAGGTTTGGTGTTTATCATAATTTCTTTCCCTCTGAGATAAATAACAAATAACATTATATTTTCATTTCCACTGTACTCACCTCCATGTTTCACAACAGGTATCGACCATCGTTTATTATTATTACTACCAATAGTTCATTCGCATGAAATTTAAAAGTATAATAACCTGAACTACTCTTAAAAGTGATCTTACTCAGTCATCATTCATTTTTTTTTTCTTTGCCTCATCAGAGGATTTATTGATTATATATACATGGTTACATTCAAAGATACAATACTACAAATCAAATTTACATAATCGCAAAAACATTATTATTGTCATAACAAAGAATTGAAATTAAGTTTTGCTTTGCAAAGCAATTGAATCATAATTAACATACAAATTATACTGATAGTTTTGATTCCCTTTCTTTTTTTCTTTTTTTCTTTTTTTTTTCTCTCTTTCTTAAATAACACCCAACAGTTCTTTTGGTAAAAGCTTTCTGTTCATCTTTAAGTTTGATTTACTTTCCATTCTTTTTATAATTTCTCTATGGAGATTTTGTTTAGAAGCAACTTTTCTCTTGTCTATCCCAGTTATATTTCGTTTAACAATCAATTTATAAATGGTCCAAAATGCTATTGTAAAGAATAATATACAATGACTTTCACAATCTATTTTGGGTAGGTGTTGGATATTGAGCGTCAGTATCCTTACTTTGTATATATCTCTTAATATTTCTTTGATATGTTTAATGAAGGGCTCAATTAGTTTGCATTCTATAAATGCGTGATTCATATCCTCTTTTATATTACATGTTGGGCATACATCGTCATTGGATATTCCCCATTTGAAAAGATTACTTCTTACTGGCAATAGGTTATACAGTAATTTCAAATTAAACTCTCGTAATTTGCTTTCTCTAATTTGAGCAAGATTACGCTTGAATACCTTAGACCAATCAATATCTACATTAAGTTTTTTTTCCCAATAAAGGCAACATGTGTTAGTTAATACAGTTCTTGAAGGAATGAGTTTATAGAAACGATTGCTACTTATATCAGTAACATGTTTTACCTTATTTGCCACCAACAGATGTGGAACATTGTTTTCATTTTCTTGTCTAGTATAATCATGCATAAATTCTTCTTTTAAACTATTGACCCATACAGGAGGTATCGCCCGTTTAAGTCTTGCATAGTCGAACATTGCATTGCATTTTCGTTTGGAATGCACCTGCGATCTAATATATTCTGTTGACCGAAAGCCATCTCTCGTAAAAAGGTCTCCTAAATATACTAGACCACTGTCATACCAGCCTTTATAAAAGAGCGACTGATTATCATACACCACATGTTTGTTGTGCCAAATAATCTGATCTGAAACTTTAACTGGTTCATGTATAGATATACAAACATCTTTCACTGTAGTGCAGTATCTAATCATTTCCCATGCCTTTAAGATTTCTACGTAAAATGACGGAATTTTCTTTTGAACTAGAATATCATTAAGTGTGGTTATATTATAAGAGCAGTTCAGCAGTAGCTTGATGCTTCCCAATAAGTTGAACCAGTAAGAAAAAAAATGTTTTCCACGCTCCATTACTCTCATTGAAAAATCTACCTAACCATTTCAGTCGGAAGCTGAACAATTGCCTTTGTATGTCAAGTATTTTTATACCACCTTTACTGTAGTCTTCCATAAGAGAAACCCTTTTGATTTTTTCTGTTTTCCCACTCCAAATAAATTTGAATATAATGCCTTCTATCAACTTCAAAAAGTTTGGAGGGATGGAATCAACCATGATCAAGTGAGTAACTTGGCTAAGTGCTAGACTTTTCAGTACCGTGACTCTTCCAAAAATGGTTAAGCTTCTTTTTGTCCAGCTATCAAGAATTTTCCTCAATTTTATCAACTTCTGCTCCCAGTCCATCTTTAGAGCTTCATTATTATTAAAATATATGTAGTGACCTAAGTATCTTATAGGTTTGTGGGACCATTTCAGATCATGATTCTCTAAATTCCAACTTCTATCAGTGTCTCCTAGCCATATCATGGCTGTCTTTTTGCAATGACGAACCTTCGTCATTGCCTTGTTTTCGTTCACATTCTTCTTATTAATATTCTTACTTCCTCCTCTTCTTCTTGTCGTCCGGAATCCCATTCGTTTTGCACGTAGTGCTTGTTATTCCTAGTTAGGTGCTTTCCTCATGTCCTTTTCCTTTCAAATTTCATAGGCATAGTCTCTAACATCTCATCAAGGTCACTACATTCTTCGATTCTCGAAATCACTCATGCATAACCGTCCAGGCGCCATTTTGTCCGTTTCTGGTCCATTTTAAGGCCTTTCTTTCTTTCTTCCTGTCTCCACTATCCTTCATCCTACAAACTTCTAACAAATTCCTCTAGATAGTCTGAGAGATGTTCTTTCATCTGCGACGGATGACTTGACCTTCAAAATGCCATCTTCATACTCGAAATTCAAATCTAAAACCGACTCCGTCAAAAATCTCTCAAGTTCTTGAAAAATGGACCCCTAAATAATCTAAAACTGCCATAACTTTCTCATATAAATTCCGTTTTGTATTTAAATCTCACAGTATCTTTGTCTCATAATTGCACATAGCCATGCTAAATTTCACGCTCCAATGGGCTTGCACAACATAAATAGCGCCCTCTAAAGTTCTGGGAATTGGCTTTCTCTCTGTGGCCGTATCTCCATAATGGCTTAGCAAACCCGTACCCTTTTTTGGATTTAGATACTTGAAGATATGCCCTTTCCAGCCATATACAAAATTATATACCCTATCACTGACCAACTTTGCGAAAATTGCCCTCCAAATTCGCCATTTTCAAGAAAAATCCGAAATAACTTCAACTTGCTCTAAAATGGCGATCTTTATACCTACGTCGTTGAAACTTGGCAGACACATGTATCCATATACGTGACAACTGTCTGCCAAGTTTGGTAAATTGTAATGCCCTCTTCGCCAAGTTATCGCCCAAAATGATGAATTTGCTATGCTTTACGTAATAGCGCGTTTGATGCGTGCAGTACGTTTTGCGCAAATGACAATGGTTTCAAACTGACCGCACTGAAGTGCCCTTTCGAATGATACCAAGTATGGTATATGTTCACGCACAAAATTGTGAGTAAATCGCATTTGAACAAGGGTCACTATACGAATTCCGCCGAGTTTCCGCCCTATTATAACACGTTTCGGCCATGACGTCATTTTTTAAGACTGTTATTCGGTCGTGTTAGTATGGGCGGCCGTTCGTGCCAAAGCACGCGTCGCAACATGTTCATCATGCACCAAGTCCTATTGGTTTGCACGCAGTGCTTGCGAGCTCTTTCTAGATCCCTTCCTCTACTCCAATTCCCTTCAAAATTCGTAGGCGTAGTCTCTAGCATTCCTTCAAGGTCACTAAATTCTTCGTTCTCCGGAAACTCATGCGTGACCGTCCAGGCACCATTTTCCCCGTTTCGGGCCGTTTAGGTGACCTTTCTTTCGCCCTAACTATCTTTACTATCACAGAAGCTACAGACTTCTTACATATTGCTCTGGATAGTCCGAGAGTAGCTCCTTCGTTTGACACGTCGAAACATGGCGTCATTGCACGCACATCGTTGTGACACGATTGCATTTCTAGTCTTTATTTATTCTTGGACCTGCTACTTCGCCAAACTGATTCAGTTCATGTAAAATTCCATTTAATGAAGTTTCATCCGGCACAAAAAATAATGTATCGTCGGCATATTGCAACAACTTTTGTTTAAGGTCATACCCGACCATTTCTATTGGTTTAATAATATTATTTTTTCTCACTTTGTTTGCCATGAGCTCGGCAGCTAAGATAAACAGCAGTGCTGACAATGGACATCCTTGTCGTATCCCTCTTTCAACGTCAAAACTTTTGGAAATCCAACCATTAACCAATACCGAACTTGAAATATTTTTATATAGGGCAGAGATCCATTTGCGAAATGACTCACCAAAGTTAAACTTTTCTAGACATGAGTTAAGAAATTGTATATCTAGGACATCGAATGCTTTAGAAAAATCTACTAGCATAATTGCTCCAGTTTGACCATTTTTAGTAAAATATTCAATGATGTCTTTTGTCAACCTTACATTACTGGCTGCCAGACGACCTTTTATATAACCTGTCTGATGTTCATGTACAATTTCCCCAATGACTTTCTGTACCCTTGCAGCTAAAACCGCTGCCATTATTTTATAGTCATAATTAAGCAAAGTGATTGGTCTCCAGTTTTTTTAAATCATGAGCATCACCTTTCTTGAATAACAATGTGATGAGCCCTTTCTTTTGTGTGTCTGACATAACTCCTGTTGAATAACACTCATTCAACGCTTCAACCACCAATGTTTTTACCTGTGGCCAAAACACCTGATAGAATTCAATAGAGATTCCGTCTGATCCCGGTGTCTTATTTTTCTGCATTGCAAATACTGCACGTTTACATTCCTCTTCGGTAATTAATCCATCACACAATTCTTTGTTTTCGTTAGATAATTGATTAATGTTTTGAAAACCAATATAATTGCTCATATTCTTGGTATCATGCTTTTCTTCTTTATACAAATTTGAATAGTACTTTACAACCTCTTCCATAATCTCTTCATTTTTGCTAACGATTCGACTATCATTTCCACGTTTTAATTGTGAAATTTCCTTTTTCTTTGCATTACTCTTTTCTAAACCCAAAAAATACTTCGTACTTTTCTCTCCTTCTTCCATCCACCTAATACGAGCTCTGATTCCAGCTCCTCTAGATTCATGTCTATAAATCTTCTCTAACTTCTCCTTTGTGTCGGTGTACTCTTTTTCTATTTCTTTATCAGGTACACTGACATCAATTTGTTTTTCAAGTTCACACAATTTCTTGTCTAATGAGAATTTATCATTTTTCTTATCGAGTGCTTTTGTTCTACAGAATTGTTGTGAAAATTCACGAATTCTAATCTTGAACATTTCCCACCTTTTTTGTGAGGAAGGGTATTCATCTTCACAAAAGGAATAGATCATTTCGGAAACTTTCATTTTGTAATTTACATCATCTAAGATATCGGTATTCATTTTCCAATACCCTGGTCCTCTTTCATTTTGTTTGATACAACATTTAAGTGTTATAGCATTGTGATCAGTTCTGATGGCAGGACGGATATCAGTACATAATGTTTTTACCTTCATTTGTTTAGATACAAGCCAAAAATCCAATCTCGAAGCCCTCTTGAGAGATATGTTTCTCCATGTGTATTGCTTGATATCTAAATGCATTAGTCTCCAGACATCGCATAGAGCATATCTTTTAACAAACTTTTTGAGGTTTACGGGTGTCTTGTAATATCTGTTTTCCGTTCCTCGTACATCCTTGTGCATGTCTAGCACACAATTCCAATCACCCCCTAGAATTAATTCACGGTCACGGTTATAATGTTTATTCATTTCAGAATTTAACTTTCGAAAGAATCCTTCCCTATGTTGCTTTTGGGTGGGCGCATACACATTTATTAGCAATAAATCCATATCATGAACTTTGGCTTGCAGCATCAAAAGTTGGCCATTTAGCATACATTTTACTGCAATAGTTTGTACATTTAATTTATCGTTGAAAAATATTGATACTCCTCGTGAGTGATTGGTTCCATGAGCAAAAAAACATGGACCATGCCATTCACTTCTTACAATTGTTTCAATATCTCTAGACCAGTAAGTTTCTTGAAGGAAGAGAATGTCCGATTTCTGATGTCTAAACCATCGAAATATCTGGTTTCTTTTATCCTTATTTCTCAAACCTCGTACATTTAAACTAATAACATGACAATTTACCATTATAGAAAATATAAGAGATAAACAAAACTACTACACACGATACTTATCGCAGATCTGCTCTATTTCTTCTTTGGCATTTTTTTCGATGTCTTTTGCTTTCGTTTGTTTTGTTTCACGTTCTTTCCTTTCAGGGGATGTTTCAATAGCTCTGATGATTCGACTGATATTTCTGACATATCGTCCACTCCTTCTTCATCGCTCAATAATTGTGATTCCTCGCTTGACGTGTCATTGTGTGCGCGAGAATCGCTCATTGCCAGGCTATCAGCTGATTGATGAATGGTGTTGACGTGTGCCGGTGCTGGAGTCGGGGTGCTAACATTAGACTGTCGTTGTGAAGTGTGCGATGCATCGCGATCTTCAGCCAAGTACTGCGTAATCTTGGGTTGCGCAACAGCTCGCGTCTGGTTGTCATGGTGCGGTGTGTTTACAATCACTGCTTCCGCTGCTTTGCGACCTGCAGAAATCAGCTCCTCGATTGATCGCTGTGCCGAAGGGGCGTTGGCGGCTGCTAGCGATGGTACAGCTCCGTTGGTATGAGCTCTGTACGGCGAGGTGGGCGGGGTCACAGAGGAGCTGCTGCAGTCCAGTTGCATGTGGCCTGGTTTTTTACAGCGCCGACAGACTACTGGGCCGCTGCACTGTGATCGATGATGACCTTCAGCAAGACATTTGGAGCATACAACGGCCGATCTAGTGAACGAGTCCGTCTGACCGAAATGGCGAATTTTGGCCCTGAAGATGCCAAAGGTCATGTCACGTTGGAGGGGCTGAGAGGGTTGCTCGATGTAAACAATTCTGTCTCCAGTAAGACAGTCTGTCAGCCTCCCGTCGACCCGTAGTCGCTGGTAGGTCACAGTTCCAATGACCTTGTACTTGAGTTTTTCGAGTTCGTCAATGATTAGCGACTCATGAACAGACAGAGGAATGTTCCTAATGAAGACACGGAGACTGTTTTCTCTCTCACCTGGGATGAACGGGTTTTTGTCGTAGACAGCTACGGTTACATTCCTTACATTCATGCCGTTTGAAATGAGTTTGATTCTACTTTCTTGGGTCTCTACGTAAATTCTCCATAGGCCGCCGATTTTTTGGATACCTTTAATTTCTCGTCCATTAACGGCACCAATTACAAATTTGTACATTTCTTCGTTTGACATTTGTTTTTCTCGCACTGACGGGATATCCTTATTTCTGATAAATACGGGCTTACCTCCAATAGCGTTCTGAGAAGGAAATTCCTTGCCCGCTTTCGTGGCGTATGTCGCTTCAGTGGACGCCGCCATTTTTCAAGTCAGAGTTAGGGTGTGGTTTCCTAAAACGCAGTCCAAAATATTCACCAAATAAATGTCCAGTCCGATAGATTCGTTACCAAAAGCTCCACTTTAATAAAACAATGTCTTCCTCAATATTCCAACTTTGATAGGTTTCTGTAATCGAAGATTTCACAGGATTTTAAAGTAGTTGCACGGAGGAGACTTAAAAGGTGTCTTGATACCTCAAAAGCGCCCTCATCGTCCTCATCAGTCATCATTCATGGTGTCGATTTGTATCCGTGGTTGGGGGGGGGGATGATAGGTGCCAAAATATTTTCGGCAATGGATCACAGCAACCAAGAGAAGCGTGTGGCAGGTTGCACCCCCTCCCCAAGCGCGTAGCTAGCATTTCATTTTAGGGGGGTGGTAGTGAGCACGCGTATCACTTATAGAGCGCGCAAAGCGCGTTCCATAGGGGGTTGGGTGCAGGGAGTGGGGAGTTTCCCCCTCACCGGCGAAGCGCTGAAGCTTTGACGTTTCATTAAATTATTAGAAAAAGAAGACGATTCGTTGGACCGTTCTCGAGTCTTAATCCTTGTTTGAATCAAGTTCCCCTTCCTCCGCGCGTAGCGCAGAAGCTCTGACGTTTCATTAGATTATTAAAGAAAGAAGACGATTCGATGTACCATTCTCGACTCTTAATCCTTGTTTGTATCAATTTCCCCTCCCTCCGCGCGTAGCGCGGAAGCTCTGACGTTCCATTAGATTATTAAAGAAAGAAGACGATTCGATGTACCATTCTCGACTCTTAATCCTTGTCTGAATTCACCCCCCCCTCCCGCGCGAAGCGCTGAAGCTTTGACGTTACATTAAATTATTAGAGAAAGAAGACGATTCGTTGTACCGTTCTTGACTCAAAATCCTTGTCTGAATTAATTCCCCCCCCCCTCTTGCGCGAAGCGCGGAAGCTTTGACGTTACATTAAATTATTAGAAAAAGAAGACGATTCGTTGTACCGTTTTCGACTCTAAATCCTTGTCTGAATTCAGTTTCCCCGCTCCCGCGCAAAGCGCGGAACCCTTGACGTTTCATTAAATTATTAGAGAAAGAAGACGATTTGTTGTACCGTTCTCGACTCTTAATCCCTTTTCTTCCTACGTCCTCTTTCTTACTTTCTTCTTTCTCTTCTTTCTCTCTTTTTGGCCGTCGTTTTTTTGGGGCGACTGCCCCCACTGCTACACCTGGCTATGCGCCTGCCCCTCCCTTCCAAGTTATTAGCTTTTCAAGTCACCCTCAATAAAGATAACATTTCAGAGAATATAAACCAACTGAATCCTCTCTGCGGGAAACTCAATTCAATGAAACAGAATATCAATGATGCAAAATTTCCACTCCTTATCAGCTTTTCAATAAAACAAAATAAGTGGTGACATAATAATCTTTCTCATATACGGTTGTCTCATTAACTTCGTTTTCTATTTATATATGTATGTATTATGTAAATGAGATAGCAAAATGTGTATATTGATGGTCATCTTGCGAGTAATAACCATCAACTACTCTCATCGGGCTCTCATCATTAATTTTATTCTTCATTTTTTATTTTGATGGTGAATTATTGGGGGGGGGGGATGATTGTACAGGCCACCCCCCCCCCACCTGAAATATTGGGGGGGGGGGGGATATATCCCCCCATCCCCCCCCCCCCGGGATCGACACCCATGTTCATGGACATATGCTTAACGTATGTGTACCTTGTACTTGGTGTGTCATCACTCGAGGGTTCAGTCATCTCTTCGGTTTTCAGCCTTTCTGCCATCGTGAATGGTATCGAAGCTGAGGAATAATGTCAAGATATAAAAATAGATACATATGATAAACAATCACAAACAAGGCGGTTCAAGGCTTGGTTGCGAGGGGTATAAGTTCCTTAAAATTGACCGGTACTTACATAATTATGTAAATGTTATTGTTTCTTTCTTGGGGATCTAGTGACGAGTTATTCATTAACCTGTCATTAATGAATGTACTAGAATCAGATCTACTTAACTTATATGTTGCTATGTCGGGCCAGCCTCGGGCAAGCTTTCAGGATGTCAAGACCAGTCTTTGTTTAAAAGTGTGGATGAAATTCGAATATGTTAGTAACAAATTTTATTTTTCCGAGACTGCACCGATCACATACACTGTCGCTCATATAGTTGGAATATATAATTTGTTTAAATCCTCTGTACGGCCATGCATTATGGCTCAAGACATGGGCACAGAGAAGATTTGTTTTCTGTTGGGGACCGGGGGAAATTCAATGAATTATTGATAATTTATTGCATTTTCTTTGTTTGTTTTTTATTTGTGGGAACTGTCCCCTACCCTAGCCCCCACTGCGTACAGTCATGGTTCAGTGGCAAAGCAATGGCCTCGTAACTATGAGGCCCCAGGATCAAAACTGTGTCAATGTGCTATATTAGTGCCCTTTTGTGGGGCAATAATCCTCATTACTGTCATTTGTGACTTAAGGGCGTATAGGTCCCCGATAAGCATAGTAGCATACACATGCTTTAGCAGTCACGCAAAACAAATGCTGGCAAATTATTATTCAATAAAATCTGAGAATGTTTACTATTATCTAGATCTATTAGGAATAAATCATTTTAAAAATAATTCCATAAATTGGGGTAAAAAAAAAATATTCCAACTATAATATGAGCGACCGTGTATATGTGACAAACAGTCGAGGTGCTTTCGAACACACATTGCTTCACCAAGAAACACGTATATGGTGGTCAATTTTATCACTGTTTAGAGCATGAGTCAAGTATTTTAGATATTTTGAGAAAGTTTCAAATTATGCACAAGATCTTGGACAATGGTAAACGAAGAGAAAATTATTTTTGTTTGGATATGAGAGGTCCCGGGTTCAAATCCCGGATAGGCCTCTAAAATTATGGCGTAATTTGTTTGTGTGTGTGCCTCTAATGAGGTGTTTATTTACATTCAAACATCAAAATAAAGTTGTGAGAACAAATACAATTGACGTACAATGTTATCAATAGAAATCGCTTTTTTTTCTTCTCAACTATACAATATTTTGCAACTTTTCATCTAAAGTGCTTGTTACAGTTTCTTTGGCAACCTCTGGTCAGGCTTTTTAAGCTCCTGATTTACAACAATTCTGTTTTTGATTTCTCTTTCAAATACGTATCTTAGTTTGAAACGATTTTCATTAAATCCATCCAATATTAATCTTCAGTAAACAAGAGATATCCATGACAAAATCAATATTAAAAGTGTACTTCACAATATGTTTGATATAATCAAAGAAATTCTTATTCTGTTCACATTCGATAAACACGTGCACTATGTCCTCTATGACATGGCACTGGGAACACTATCTGTCGTCTGCTAATCTCCATTTGTAAAGATTGTTTCTAACAGGTATATATTGTACAGCAATTTAAAATTGTACTCCCTTAGGCGATGTTCCCCTGTATATGTTAAATTCCCTTTGTAGTATATTTCCCCCCAAAAGAGAGCATCTGTTATTTAATATATGTTTGAAAGATATCAGATTGTAGAAAAGTTTGCTGCTTACGTCACTGATAAGTAAAGTCACTCTTCCAAATTTAAAACAAGGAGTTTCTAGAGAGTGAGTAAAATATACTGGTTCAGTTTCTTCCTTTGTTAGATCACTGAACCATATATTTGGAATAGCTTTCTTCAATTTAGTATAATCGAATAAAAGATTTTGTTTGCTTTTGTTTGTCTCAAGGCGTACTGACAGATCTTTAATAGACACAAAATGTCTTTCTTTAAAGAGGTCCTTTAGATAAATTATTCCACAACCAAACCGATCTGCGTAAAACAAAGACCTCGTATTAAAAACAATATCCTTGTTATGCCATACTATCTGCTTATGAAAAAAATTATCTGGTACAGAATAATTTTCACTACAAGTAAAACATTTCACATAACTCCAGGCTTTTAATATTTCTAGATAGAAATCAGGAAGTTGCGATTTCTGGACATCGAATAATTTATGGTCATAGTTACAGTTTAACAGAAGATTTACGCCACCGAGCAAATCAAACCAATAATTACACATATCTTTCCATGGACCTTTACTGTCATCCAATAATCTACCAAGCCATCTTAAACGAAAACTCAGTATCTGTTTCTCAATGTTAACCATATTATGTACCCCCCCCCCCCCCCTTGGCTATAATCTTGAGTAAGGATGGACCTTTTGACCTTGTAGATTTTGGATTTCCAAATAAAATTCCAATTAAAAAGTTAAATTTCTGCAGAGACGTTGGTGGAATCGTATCTACCATCATTAAATGAACTATTAGACTTAAAGCCAGTGATTTAACAACAGTAGTTCTTCCAAATATTGTGAGGTTTCTGCTCCTCGAGTTATCCAGGAGTTTCTGTAGTTTGGTCAATTTATTTTCCCAACTCAATTTTGTAGCATAATATAAGTCTGCAAAAATATAAAATATCCTAAGTACTGTATAGGTTCTGTTGACCAACAAAGATGAAGGTCGAATACAGACCACCTTTTCTTGTCGTCTCCAATCCAGAAAAGAACAGTTTTATCTTCATTTAATTCCGGGCCTGCGACTTTTCCAAATAAGTCCAATTCATCTATTATATTCTCTAAAGAATTTGTATTTCTAACAAAGAGTAGGGTTTCGTCAGCATATTGTAAAAGTTTAAGTGTAGCGTGGCACCCTTTAAAATCAAATTTCTGAATGAAATTATTTTTCCTAACTTTATTAGCCATGAATTCAGCTGCCAAAATGAACAGTAATGCTGAAAGGGGACAGCCTTGACGAATCCCTCTCTTGACTGGGAACGTTTCTGATATCCATCCATTTACAATGATGAACTTGAAATGTTCGTGTAAAGAACCTTGACCCACTTTCGAAACGACGGTCCAAAGTTCAATTTCTCGTAACAGTTATTTACAAAAAGCATATCAATAACATCGAATGCTTTAGTGAAGTCTACCATCATAATTGCTCCAGTTACAACATTGCTTGTGTTCGGGTAAAATCTTGAAATAAGCAAAAGCCTGTGGCACCGTAAAGGTTAAAGGAACTTTAAAACGAAAAGAAAATGAATACATTTTAACAAACTCTTTCAATGTTCCATATTTGTAAGGCTACATTCTACAGGACCGACAATATCGGTATTGTGTGCCATGTGACAACTTGTTGAGGGTTCGATAGACTACTGACCCACAAGACCGATATTTTCCTGTAATTCCGTATGTATTTATTTGTTTTGTTCTTCTTGTGCACTGTCAGTCTACACAAAAAACAAAGAAAATGCAATAAATTATCAATAATTCATTGCATTTCCCCCGGTCCCCAACAGGAAAAATCCCTCTGTAGGGCCATGCATTATGGTTCAAGGCATGCCCACATGGAAGATTTGTTTATGTTAGGGGTCGGGGCAAAATGCAATGAATTATTGATAGTTTATTGCATTTTCTTAGTTTTTTTGTATTTGTGGGGCGGCGACGTACCCTAGCCCCCGATGCGTACAGTTCTGATTCAGTGGGTAAGCAATGGCCTAGTTACTGTGAGCCCCCAAGATCAAACCGTGGCGATGTGCTATATTAGCGCTCTTTTATGAGGCATTAATCCTCATTACTGTCAGTTATGACTTAAGGACGTAGGTCCCCTAGTTGATTAGCATAGTAGCATACACATGCTTTAGCAGTCACGCAAAAACAAACACTCACACATTATTATTCAATAAAATCTGAGAATGTATACTTTTATCTAGATCTATAAGAAATAAATCATTGTCAAAATCATTCCATAAATTGGGGTGAAAATAATTATTCCACCATTATGACCAACAGTGTATATACTGGGATTACACATTTTATCAAGGATATTTATGCACAAGTATTATAATTGGATGTGATGTTTTATCTTTTTGTATAGATATGAAATGCCTTATATACACTCTACTCGGTGGACCGTCATTAATTTGATAATTTTCTGGGAAATACTACTGCATTACTATAATTATAATATTCCAATTTGCCAACATAATCGTTGAATTGTAAAAATGCTCTAGACTTGCATGGATATCAAATTCTCTATTGAAGTGTATTAACAGAAGAAAAAATATATTCCACAAAGATGAAAACAAGCCAAACGGTTTTGAATTTAATTGTAAATACTCTCGCTAAAAACAAGTTTACATAGATTATATTAAATTGCTTTCAGGGTGCTTGCGATCTTCAATATCAAACAAAAGCTGGAGGATATAAGGATAATCATCTGACATAAACAAAGTACTGAGAAAGCAGCATTGGAATACAGTAATAAAATGAGACTATGAAAATAATTATAATATTTTGAACATATTTTTTTAATATGTATAACATTTTCCCTTTTGGAAAAATTCAAGAAGAATTGTAAAATGTTTGTATTCAGAAGCTATTGCAAGTGTAACAGACTTCAGTCTCTACTGGGCAAGTGATGTCACCTGTGACTCATCCGTATGAAATGTATTATATGGTTTTGTGAAAAGTTGACCAGACTCTTGGCCTGCAAGCTTGCAGGGAATATGCTCTTAGCCTGCAACTAAAACAACAATAACCACACTTACAGCAGCAACAACGTCTACAATTATCTAAATGGAAGCATATTGATAGTAACAATTAGGAACTAGATCTAAACGATATTACCCCACAACTTTTGATGAACATTCATGAAATAAGAATGAAGGAGAAATACTGGGGCGCAAAGTAGGCCTAGACCAACTTTGTCTCACTTGTTTTCACAGCCACTACAGATGTTTGTATTTATTTCTTAATTTGTAGTATGTTGTATTCTGGGATGAAAATTATAAGTAGGAAGAGAGTAAAGTGAAATGCAAGACAGAACAAAAAGAAGCTTGCAGAAATAGACTATGTTCTGTGTAGTAGTTTATTCCAAACGCTCTGTATGTTTCATGTACAAGACTTGCATGTCGCTCTATTTATTTATGCAAATCTTTTTATTATTGAACATCTTATGCATTAAATATGAGCAGGTTTTTTTTTATTGACTATTCTAACATTGGGCTATTGTTGAATTTGAATATTGTTTTACTCTGCATTGTAATTGCATTATGTAATACAGGGCTTTCTTGCAAAGCAGTTTTTACGTCCTGGAGACACCACCCTTTATAAAATTAGTGAACACATAATAAATAAACGAATGAACGAAATAAGATAAATATTTCTAGATGTAACAGTATCCATTTTCAATATTCCTTGATAAGTATTCCGATCTTTACTTGAACTTTAGTACCTATACATTGTATATGACATTACATTACAAAATAAACTTCATAAGTGAATCCTAATCCCTTCATCAGCTGGAAAAACACCTTTCATGCATCATCCTGGAACATTGGGCTCGAAAGTTTATGCAAATAATGCAAATTGCCCAACATTGCCCGAATGTTGAAATTGCTCTTTTACGAAATGAGATCACGAATCACCAAAACGATCATCAACAACAAATCTTTAACGGAAAGACATTTTTAGGTACATTAAATGTAAACTCAGAAATATTAATCCAATTATAGCCGAGCTAAAATGAATTACGCACAATAATACGCAGTTGAATTAAAAGTAACGGGCAACAAATGACATTAGAGTTCTCTTCCAGAACGTGTTAGAAGGCGTTTACAATGTATCTTTCGCAAGATAAGAGCAGATTTTGTCTCTGTGTCATGAATCCAGTTTGACAGATGACAAAACATGCAGTGTGTCGAGGAAAATGATCTAGAAATTAGTCTTATGCAATTCCCTTTGCACAAATGTGCTTCTTTCCATCAGATTTTCATGAAAATGTGACTTGATATCCCGTATCAAATGAAAAGCAAATGCTGCGTGAGTCCGTATTTCACAGTCTGGTGACAATTGAACAGGTACCAATTGCACGTCAGTCGAGCCATGTAGTCCAAAAACGAAACCAGAGGAAATTTCGAATAACAAAAGCTAACAAAACAAAAAAAGTAATTCATATCTCTCGCTCAGTGAGTCGGTCCTGATTATTGTGATGCAAATCAAACACGTCATATAGTGGTCTGGGTAGCGTTTCATGAAACCGTCATAAGTACAAGTTCACCGACATCCCATTATAACGCGTGTTAAACTTAATACACGCCTTTCAATGAGATCTCGGTGTACTTGTACTTATGACGGTTTCGTGAAACGCTGCCCAGGGTATTCCGCCCAGCAAGTGGAAACTGTAGTCTCTACCCATGCGATTTTAGATTTTAGATTTTTTTTTTTTTGATTTTTGTCGATTTTTGTAGATTTTTGTTGATTTTTTTTTTTTTTTTTTTTTTTTTTTTTTTTTGGGGGGGGAGGCATAATATATATCAACTGCCATCGCCTTTGAGGACTTGTCCCACAATGCACTAATTGGAATCTGGTATACAATAGCAAATCTAGATAATTCCAAATCTATGGTTGAAATGGTAAACACGTTCGGTTAATAGTGTGGTACGGTATGTCACTGAAACAGCTCCCGTTGGACTTTTGTGCCAATTCTTTTTTTCTTTTTTTTTTAAAATTCATTTGGGTCCAAGCTATCAGAAATTGATGGGGTTCAAATTTCCCCAAAGACACCAAATTTCCCTATTGCGCTCTATATAAGCCATTTTGGGGCCCAATATGGACCCCCGCGGAAGTGAAGGAGGGGTCTGAAAATTTAAACCCCATCATTTTTGGCAAATTGGGACCCTTTTGAAGCCAAAACAGCAACAACAAAAAAAATCAACTTTGGCAAAAAAATCCAACGGGATTACATACCATACCGCACTATATGGGAATGTCAGGCTTTAGTTTCCCAGTCTTTATTTGATTATGTTTTGAATGTTTATATTCATTTTCGTTTTTATCATTATTGCTATACCATTGTTTATTTATCGTTCTCTGAATGTTAAGGAAATTCATACTGAAATAAGGGAAACACAACTCGACGATAATTTCCACAATGGTTGAAGAATCATTCTTGAAATTGTATGACTTGTATGGTTTTGATGTTAAATGAAATAAATGTACAAGTTACGGAAGAAAAAAAAAAGGAGAATATGTGGGAGGGTGGGTGCAGGCGCAGATCCAGCCGTTGGCAGGGGAGGGGGCCAAAGAGGGGGCCCAATTCGTGAGAAAATATTGAGCGGCGAAACAGCCAGCTGGTGAATAAGCGGAGGGGGGCGGGGGGGGGGGGGGGGTAACGACCAATATTATTTTTGTTTTGCCTTCAAAATTTGCAAATCGCGCCAGCCGATAATTCGCTCAGTGGGGGGGGGGGGGGGGGGGGGGGAGGGGGGTGGGGGGTAGTGAGCACTATATTTTTTGAGCACCAGGGGAGGGCCAAATAAAGTTAAAATTAACGTGTTTTTGCCTTTTTTTCCCAAGGATGGGGCCCGAGTCCCCAGGAACCCCCTGGATCCGCCGCTGGGTTGGTGTCTACTTTACACGGGAAATGTGTAATGTTTACTGTTCCAAACACACCAAACAAACTTATCAGTGAATCCAGACGTCCCTCTTTTCAAGATGGAAATTCCTGACTCATTATCATATTTTAGTCTACCAATGACATTGTGGGCAATTGCTTTCTTGACCTGTAGCTGGAGAGTGAATCACCTTAATATTTTGTTTATTGTAGATCATTGGTACAAACGATATGGTCTCATTGTCCATGTTGAAATGCAAGAGGGATTATTTTGAAACTGTTTAAAATTGATAATTTACAAGCCATTGAAATAATTATGTCATTATTACATCATGTAGGAACGGGGTTCCCTATGTTGAGTTGAAATAAAATCATCACCCGACATTAGAAGATACTATAAATTACTTTATTCGCAGAATAACAATTTTTTTGTAAATGTCCTATGGAATCTATTATGTGTGTAGTGTCTTTCTTCTTCTTTGTTCGGAGTACATAAAGGATATGGGTTTACTCATGGAACCTGGATTTTTCGCGACAAGAGAGAGAGAGAGAGAGAGAGAGAGAGACAGAGAGATATAGAGACAGAGACAGAGACAGACGGAAGAGTGACTTTGCCTGGAAACCACACAAACATATGCCCGTATAGGATGGGTTAAAAGAAGAAAGAAAAACACTTTTGAAAGGAATATTCTGAAAGGAAACGTACCTTGATTGAAATCATTCGTAATGATATTTCACGCTGGTAGGTTTTACATAAAGAAATTATGATCACTGATTGTATCCAGAGAAGCAGGGTAGCTCTCAAAAACTTGTTTGTCGAATAAATTCTAAAGAGAAAATTACAATAGAAAGCTGTTTTGGAACTTGAAGCATGTCCAAATTTGAGTATTACTTCGTTTCGCTTTGATACAAACATTCCTGGCTAAAACTCAGAAGGACGTATAACTAAATTGAACAATGTAAACAATATTTTCGCTTCTGTACATCTCATTATACCTTATATTCAGGTCCACCATCTTTGAAATAAGTGAAACCTATAATAAGTGGACCTAGGATGTCTTTTAATCTTAAAGCTGATGTTGAATCCTTAGCGAAGGGCCAAAGTCAGAAAAGAGGGGTTTTCCTGCCACTACCACACAAACTAAGCACACCTTGTTTACTGAAAGATTTTACTTTAATACAAAATACATCAAAGGTGTTTCTTAAATATGTGTAGCACTCACCCCTAAATCGGAGGGTGGCTTTAAAAAAGCAGCCCTTTTGACGAAAAAAATAGTATTTAAAACGAAATATTTAAAGGAAACCTTGAAAAAGCATGCGTTTGGTGTTGACACCAATTTCGACAGAATTGGGATTAATTAAAATCGCAATTTTAAGTAAGAAACATGATTTTCCGTGTTTTATTTTTTTTGAAATAATCAATACCTCTATTTTCCATATATCAGAATCAGAAAGGTGTATCTTTTCGTAACTTTCCAGAAAGTTGTCCATGTACAAGGAACATTTTGCTGAGGAGAGGATTATATCTTCATTAGTGAAAAGTTTTAGCAACCCAAATTTATTTACTTGACTTCTACAAAAACGACATTTATTCGTATTAACTGTATGTATAAAACGTATAATAGTGTATGGAGGACTTGTTTGGTGTTTTTAAGTCGAGTTTTATATATGGATAAATTTAGAGTAAAACCTCAAAAAACATGGGGTTGGTGTCATGATGGATAAATAAAATACCCTCAAGTTGATATCAATTTCATTGAGTTATGTAATGTGTAAAATATAAATTTCAAGCCGAAAATGTGCTTTTTAGTGTGGATATTTTCCCCCTAATTTTGGCCAGTATCTTTGTATATAAAGCTATTTCTAAATATTTTAGGAAAAGAGTATAAAATGGTGGTATGCAATATTTGAGTGATAAAGACAATAATGTATTCATATTTATTGCTCTAAGTTGTTGCTTCCTTTTTTGGCGTTCAACAATAAGGGATAGAGCAACGTCGATCTGGCGCTGCTCAGTGGCTGCCGGGCTCACGATCAATTGGGCAAAAAGAATTTCCGTTTCGGTCTAATAAAATTTGGAGTGGACTATTAGGCTATTATTATTATTATTATTACATAAAATATGAAAGCACTCAAAGCAGTGAGTGAAAAATGGTAATTGTTAAACGGTTGAACGACATTTAAGCTATGGAATGATTCCTGAACCTAAACAGATTTAGTACTTAATCTACTTTTCAGTGGACCTCTCCATTTCCACAGAACATAAATCAAGTTTCATTTGAAATTATTCTACTTTCTATTTGTCAAGGTATTAATTGATAGATTGTTCTCAGTTTTAAATGTAATCATGCTTTGTATACATTTTGCATAGTATTTATTATTCCGTTTCGGTCTAATAAAATTTGGAGTGGACTATTAGGCTATTATTATTATTATTATTACATAAAATATGAAAGCACTCAAAGCAGTGAGTGAAAAATGGTAATTGTTAAACGGTTGAACGACATTTAAGCTATGGAATGATTCCTGAACCTAAACAGATTTAGTACTTAATCTACTTTTCAGTGGACCTCTCCATTTCCACAGAACATAAATCAAGTTTCATTTGAAATTATTCTACTTTCTATTTGTCAAGGTATTAATTGATAGATTGTTCTCAGTTTTAAATGTAATCATGCTTTGTATACATTTTGCATAGTATTTATTATTCCAATATTTTGATTGTTTTTGTGGAATTGCCATTTTTCCATGTTTGTTCCTCTGTGATTGAAGCAACCTTTCATGCTTAATTTGTGTTTCGAAAAGATTAGTAGAGAAAACATTTATTCATAATAATTTATTGTCACGCTCCTTTCGACATAGACCTTAGATATGTTGGTACTCAGTCTCAAAGTATATTTTATCATGATAATCAGAGGGAAACAAATAAAAGTGATTAGTTAAGGTGGTATGCATACATCATACAGAGAGAGAGAGAAGCAGATAAAAGGAGATGAATAGAGAGAAAATGAAAGAAAACAAATGTATATTCATAGTGCTGCTAAATGAAATGAAATACTCACAGTAAACATGTTAATAAGATACATCATTATACAGAACTTCTCACATACGGATAGCGACAGAAAAAGTAAGATGTGATGGAGAGAATGAGAGAAAAAAGGGGGGAGTGACGGGGAAATGGTAACATGGGAGTAGTCATGATTACCCGAAAAGCCAAACATGGGATGAATAGAGTAGAATGATTTTAAAGGGCAAGTCCACTTCAAAATCAACTTACTTTTAATAGAAGCATAAAAATCACACAAACCAATCAAAAAAAGTTTGAGCAAAATCGGGTAACTAATAAGAAAGTTATGAATTTTTAATGACATGAAAAACTTTGAAAATCACAAGACAAATTAGCAACTCACTCATAAGTCTGTGACGTCATTGCCTCACTATTCACTAATTGTTTTCTAAACATTGATATGAATATTCAATTTTCCCCCTAAAAATCTTATTTTCTCACACCAAGCATCCAAGTTGTGTTGATAGAAATATGTTTGTGTGCGGATGCACTAAATATAGAGCCATTTATTTTAGATAATTCATGAACAATGTGAATATACAATATTCAGAAAATAGTATCGAAACTTCAAAGTTTATACAAGATTTTTTGAAATGTCATGCACGCATTATGATACAAGTCATATAACCTGGCAAAGGCATGGGGAAAATCAAGTTTTGGGGGATATAAAGGGAAATTAATGGGATAAAAATATATAAATTTGATAAAAAGTGAGGCAATTACGTCACAGACTGAAAACCAAATTGGCAATTTGTGTAGTGATTTTCTAAGTTCCAAAGTTGTTCATACTTTTCCTTATTAGTTATCCGATTTTACTCAATTCCTTTGCTCTGGTTCTCTTGTTTTTCTGCATCTATTAAACGCAAATTATTTTTGGAGTGGACTTAGCCTTTAAGCAGCAAAATTTAACTCGAATCTAAATTTAAAAAACAAACACACACACACACACTCATATAATTATACACTGTCGCTCATATAGTTGGAATATTTTTTTACCCCAATTTATGGAATTATTTATTCCTAATAGATCTAGATAATAGTATACTTTCTCAAATTTTATTGAATAATAATTTGCCTGTTTTTTTTTTGCATGACTGCTAAAGCATGTGTCTGCTACTATGCTGATCAACTAGGGGACCTACGCCCTTAAGTCATAAATGACAGTAATGAGGATTAATGCCCCCACTAAAGGGCACTAATATGGAACATCGACACGGTTTTGATCCTGGGGCCTCACAGTTACGAGGCCATTGCTTTGACTGAACCATGACTGTACGCAGCGGTGACTAGGGTAGGGGGCAGTTCCCACAAATAAAAAAACACGAAGAAAATGCAATAAATTATCAATAATTCATTGCATTTTACCCCGGTCCCCAACATAAAAAAATCCTCTGTTCGGCCATGTACACAAGATTTTTATTGTTGGTGACCGGGGGCAAATTCAATGAATTATTGATAATTATTGCATTTTAATTATAATCAATAAAATTTGAATTGAAGAAAAAAAATTGTCAAAGACTCTAAACAGTATAATTTAGAAATTTTGCACAATGCTATCAATAAACTTAAATAAACATTCATGAAATGAGAATGAAGGAGAAATACCGGGGCGTAAAGTAGGCCTACACCAACTTTGTCTCACTTGTTTTCACAGCCACTACAGATATTTGTATTTATTTCTTAATTTGTAGTATGTTGAATTGTGGGATGAAAATTATAAGTAGGAAGAGAGTAAAGTGAAATACAAGACAGAACAAAAAGGAGCTTGCAGAAATAGACTATGCTCTGTGTGGTAGTTTATTCCAAACGCTCTGTATGTATCATGTACAAGACTTGCATGTCGCTCTATTTATTCATGCAAATCTCTTTATTATTGAACATCTTATGCATTAAATATGAGCAGGTGTTTTGTTTTATTGAGTATTCTAATATTGGGCTATTGTTGAATTTGTATATTGTTTTACTCTGCATTGTAATTGCATTATGTAATACAGGGCTCTCTTGCAAAGCAGGATTTACGTCCTTAAGACACTACCCTTTATACAATTATGGAACACATAATAAATAAACGAATGAACGAAATAAAAAAAAAATTTCTAGATGTAACAGTATCCATTGTCAATATTCCATGATAGGTATTCCGTTCTTTACTTGAACTTTAGTACCTATACATTGTATATGACATTACATTACAAAATAAACTTCATAAGTGAATCCTAATCCCTTCATAAGCTGGAAAAACACCTTTCATGCATCATCATGGAACATCGGGCTCAAAAGTTTATGCAAATATTGCAAATTGCCCGAATGTTGAAATTGCTCTTTTACGACATGAGATCACGAATCATCAAAACGATCATCAACAACGACAACAACAACAAATCTTCAACGGAAAGACATTTTTAGGTACATTAAATGTAAAGTCCACTATCAAACCGGTGATTGGGGGGGGGGGGGTCGAGGGTCGCTTCCAACAAGATGATGTTCCAAACATTACCAGGTCCAAAATGCCTTATCTTTTCCCACGTATAAACATACAAAACTTAAAACATGCTAATGTGGGTATAGTCCACTCCAGCAAAGCATAGAGAGTCAATGCTAATGCGTATTGACCTCTAGCACTGCATACTTGCTGTGAGGCAGGTATAATTAGACCTATGCACAAATATACACACCACACAATATTGCATAGACTGCACACAATAGGACCGATTGAGCTGATCGGCAAATTTGACACTAGACTTGAATTTTTAAATTATTCTTTTTAACATCAGTAAGTTGAAAAAAATGTATTTTACTGCTATTTAGGTGTCATCAATTGTCACTAAAGTACCGATTTTGAGTGAAATTAGTTGAGTTTTGTACAGTGGTATTTGAAATGTTGAGAATCAAAAGCACAGCTTTTACTACACAGCCAGGATAGTAATGCTTCTATGGTGTAGGTATAGTCCACCTTCTCATCATTCTCACAAGACTAACAAAATTTAGTCGAATTGTTTATGATATTTACTAAGGGTTAGGATTTCTGCAATATTGGCTATTTCAATTCAATTCAATTCAATTTATTTGTCCATCTTTACAAAAGAACAAATATAACATAGTATTGACACATTGTATTAAAATAATAATCTAAACATAACAATGGAGGATACCCTTAAAAAGCAGGGCCCCGGTATATACAATATAACATTTACAACATTGTTAGAACAATTGATAAACATTTGAGAGAATTATAAAACAGCAAAATTATACATAAATCTATCGCTTGGATCAACAGATTTTAGAGGTAACTAGTCAAAAATTATAATACTCACTGTTCGCCTAGATCCTGCTAAATGCGAAATGAATCGTGGAATGAGACGTCGAGTCCTCTCCTCAGAAATATTAATCCAATTATAGCCGAGCTAAAATGATTTACGCACAATAATATGCAGTTGAATTAAAAGTAACGGTCAACAAGTGACATCAGAGCTCTCTTCCAGAACGTGTTAGAAGGCGTTTAAAATGTATATTTCGCAAGATAAGAGCATAGTTTGTCTCTGTTTAATGAATCCAGTTTGGCAGATGACAAAACATGCAGTGTGTCGAGGAAAATGATCTAGAAATCAGTCTTATGCAATTCCCTTTGCACAAATGTGCTTCTTTCCATCAGATTCTCATGAAAATGTGACTTGATATCCCGTATCAAATGAAAAGCAAAGGGTGCGTGAGTCCGTATTTCACAGTCTGGTGACAATTGAACGGGTACCTATTGCACGTCAGTCGAGCCATGTAGAACAAAAACGAAACCAGAGGAAATTTCAAATACAAACAAAAGGTAACCAAACAAACAAAGTACTTCATATTTCTCGCTCAGTTAGTTATAGATGGTTATTGTAATGCAAATCAAACACGTCATATAGTGGTCTGGGTATTCCGCCCGCGCAAATTTTGTTTACACGCTAGCCATGGAAGCGACTAATATTAGAGTCTAGCAGCCTAAATGCCAAGCAAGTGATTTTTTTTTTTTTGGGGGGGGGGGCGGCCATAAAATATATCAACTGACATCGCCTTCGAGGACTTTCCCACAATTCACTAATAGCAAATCTAGATAATTCCAAATCTATGGTTGCAAATGTAAACACGTTCGGTTAAGGGAATGTCAGGCTTTAGTTTCCCAGTCAGTATTTGATTATGTTTTGAACGTTTATATTAATTTTCGTTTCATCATAATTGATATACCAGTGTTTATTTATCGTTCTCTAAATGTTTAGGAAATTCATACTGAAATCAGGGAAACACATCTCGACGATAATTTCCACAATGGTTGAAGAATCATTCTTGAAATTGTATGACTTGTATGGTTTTGATATTAAATGAAATAAAAGTACAAATTACGGAAAAACAAAAAGGAGAATATGTGGGAGGGTCGGTGCAGGCGCCGATCCAGCCGGTGGCAGGGGAGGGGGCCAAAGAGGGGGCCCGATTCGTGAGAAAATATTGAGCGGCCAAACAGTCAGCTGGTGGCGGGGGGGGGGGGGTGGGTAAGGACCAATATATTTGTTTTGCCCCCAAAATTTGCAAATCGCACCGGCCGATAATTCGCTCAGTGGCGGGGGGGGGGGGGGGGGGGGGGGGTAGTGAGCACTATTTTGTTTTCCTCGAAAATTCAAAAATCGCACCCCCCCCCCCCCTTGGGCACCAGGGGAGGGCAAAATAAAGGTTTTTGCCTGTTTTTTCCAAGGGGTGGGGCGCGGGTCCCCAGGGCCTCCTGGATCCGCCCCTGGGTGGGTGTGTACTTTACACGGGAAATGTGTTATGTTTGCTGTTCCAAACACACCAAACAAACTATCAGTGAATCCAGACGTCCCTTTTTTCAAGATGGAAATTCCTGACTCATTATCATATTTTAGTCTACCAATGACATTGTGGGCAATTGCTTTCTTGACCTGTAGCTGGAGAGTGAATCACCTTAATATTTTGTTTCTTGTAGATCATTTGGTATTTTGGTACAAACGATATGGTCTGATTGTCCATGTTGAAATGCAAGAGGGATTATTTACAAGCCTTTGAAATAATTATGTCATTATTACATCATGTAGGAAGGGGTTCTCTATGTTGAGTTGAAATAAAATCATCACCCGACATTAGCAGATTCTATAAGTTAAATTTATTCGCAGACTAACAATTTTTTGTTTAAGTGCTATGGAACCTATTATGTGTGTAGTGTCTTTCTTCTTCTTTGTTCGGAGTACATAAAGGATATGGGTTTACTCATGGAAGCTGGATTTGTCAAGAC
Source organism: Strongylocentrotus droebachiensis (assembly GCA_035222895.1). Taxonomy (NCBI): domain Eukaryota; kingdom Metazoa; phylum Echinodermata; class Echinoidea; order Camarodonta; family Strongylocentrotidae; genus Strongylocentrotus; species Strongylocentrotus droebachiensis. The sequence goes on from JAVYIG010000436.1 coordinate 185,027, forward strand.
AAGAGAGAGAGAGAAAGAGTCAGACAGACAGACATAGAGACAGAGACAGAGACAGACGGAAGAGTGACTTTGCCTGGAAACCACACAAACATATGCCCGTAGGATGGGTTAAAAGAAGAAAGAAAAGCACATATGAAAGGAATATTCTGAAAGGAAACGTACTTTGATTGAAATCATTTGTAATGATATTTCACGCTGGTAGGTTTTACATGAAGAAATTATGATCACTGATTGTATCCTGAGTAGCAGGGAAGCTCTCAAAAACTTGTTTGTCGAATAAATTCTAAAGAGAAAATTACAATAGAAAGCTGTTTTGGAACTTGAAGCATGTCCAAATTTGGGTATAACTTCGTTTCGCTTTGATGCAAACATTCCTGGCTAAAATCATAATCGAGAAAACTCAGACGGACGTATAACTGAATTGAACAATGTCAACAATATTTTCGCTTCTGTACATCTCATTAAACCTTATATTCAGGTCCACCGTCTTTGACAAGATTACAGATATGTGTATATATCATAATGTAATGAAATAAGTGAAACCTATATAAATGGACCTAGGATGTCTTTTAACCGTAAAGCTGATGTTGAATCCTAAGCGAAGGGCCAAAGTCAGAAAAGAGGGGTTTTCATGCCACTACCACACAAACTAAGCACACCTTGTTTATTTGAAAGATTTTACTTTAATACAAAATATATCAGAGGTGTTTCTTAAATATGTGTAGCACTTACTCCAAAATCGGAGGGTGGCTTTAAAAAGGCAGCCCTTTTGACGAAAAAAAAGTATTTAAAACAAAATGTTAAAAGGAAACCTTGAAAAAGCATGAGTTTGGTGTTGACACCAATTTCGACAGAATTGGGATTAGTTCAAATGGCAATTTTAAGTAAGAAACATGATTTGGCGTGATTTATTTTTGTAACATTTTTTTAAAATCAAAACCTTTATTTTCCATAAATCAGAATCAGAGAGGTGTATCTTTTCGTAACTTTCCAGGAAGTTGTCCATGAACAAGGAACATTTTGCTGAGGAGAGGATTATATCTTCCTTAGTGAAAAGTTATAGCAAACCAAATTTATTTACTTCACTTCTACAAAAATGACATTTATGTGTATTAACTGTATGTATAAAACGTATAATAGTGTATGGAGGACTTGTTTGGTGTTTTTAAGTCGAGTTTTATAGATAAAATTAGAGTAAAACCTCAAAAATGGGGTTGGTGTCATTTGATGGATAAATCAAATACCCTCAAGTTGATATCAATTTCATTGAGTTATGTTATGTTTAAAATATAAATTTCGAGACGAAAATGTGCTTTTTAGTGTGGATATTTTCCCCCTAATTTTGGCCAGTATCTTTGTATAAAAAACTATTTATAAATATTTTAGGAAGAGTATTAGATGGTGGTATGCAATATTTGAGTGATAAAGACAATAATGTATTCATATTTTTTTTAATCTAAGGCATAATTACATAAAATATGAAAGCAGTGAGTGAAAAGGGTAATTGTTGAACGGTTGAACGACATTTAGGCTATGGAATGATTCTCCTGAACCTAAACAGATTTAGGACTTAATCTACTTTTCAGTGGACCTCTCCATTTCCACTAAACATAAATCAAGTTTCATTTGAAATTATTCTACTTTTTATTTGTCATGGTATTAATTGAGTGACGGGGCAAATGGTAACATGGGAGTAGTCATGGTTACCCGAAAAGCTAAACTTGAAATTAATAGAGTAGAATGATTTTAAAGGGCAAGTCCACTCCAAAAATAACTTACTTTCAATAGAAGCATAAAAATCACACAAACAAATCACAAAAAGTTTGAGCAAAATCGGATAACTAATAAGAAAGTTATGAATTTTTAATGACATGAAAAACTTTGAAAATCACAAGACAAATTGGCAACTCACTCATGAGTCTGTGACGTCATTGCCTCACTATCCACTGTTGAATCATGCCTTTATTTCATATAAAAAGGAATACATGTTTACATTGAATACCAGGTCCATGTTCCCATTCCGAAACCATGGCAGGTCGCACTACATATACAACATATACAAACAATAATGCATTACAGTTACAAATAAATATCAATCATGCATAATAACAATTATATATTAATCATGTATAGTTACAATCATACATTAATCATTGATCCGTATACATTACATTCATATATAAATCATGTATAATAACAATCATTAATCGTGCCTGCATTAATCATGCGTAGGTTTGGCAACAAAAAATAATTAAAGAAAACAAATGAAGGGGATTATGATTTTTTGAGCATGTGGGTAAAGGCTCGGAGTAGGAAACGATGTAGGAAAATGGGAAAGAGATGAGAAAGTAGAGGGTACATTATAGGTTGGAGATAAAGTGTAAACGAGTGTAAATAAGTCATTCCACTAGGAATGGACGGAGTGGAAGAAAAGGATAAAGTAGGGGGCCGAGGTAAAGAGAGAAGAGGGGAGAAGAGGACAAAGAAGAAGAAGAAGACGAAATAGGGCAAAGAAGAAGAGGAAGAGGAAGAAGAGAGAGGAGAAGCGTTGAAGAGAATAGACTGTTAATTAGAGGTCAAGGTATTCCACATCCTTCCACTGTGATTCTTTTCTTGCATTGAATATAACAAAGGATGACACAACTGCGTACCTACTTATGGTCTGAAAGAAACTATTCGGGCGAAGAGGGACTGAACATTTCCTGAGTACCCACTTTAGCCGATTTGTGTTGTCCCTATTTATTTGCCCCCTTGCTCCTATCTCAATAGCATGGTATGTCACACTGTAACCATTGTTTCTTACTTCGGCCACAAGTTCTTTGTACCGGTCGAGCTTTCTCGTGTGAGCAGCATTAGTGTTTGTCTCAAAGGGCACTGTTAGTTCGATCATTAGCATTTGTTTCATTGATTCCCAAATAATGACGAGATCTGGGCGTTGAGAAGTTACGTAAATATGGGATGGGATGGTTCCGCCCGCAACGGTGAAACCCTGAATATCGGCATAAACTTGTTCGTGAGGGAGAGACTCTTTCACAGTTCGATAAATATACCTAAGAATATTGTTGTGCCTCCATTCGTATCTATCAAGAAATGTTGAACAGTTTGATAGAATGTGGTGAAGGGTGCCAGTGGTAAGTGGGCAGAAAGGACACTTGTTTGTCAGTCTTTTCCCCCACCTGTAAAGATTTGCGTATGATGGCAAAGAGTCAATACATGAGTTGGTTACAAAGCTTAATACTCTCTTAGGTAGATTGTACATTATGGATTTCCATGTGAGGTTTTCGTCTTCCAGAGTCAGTAGTTTCACAAACTGACCTTGGCAAAGCAATGGTTCAACGGACTTTTCCCAGTACGTTGATGCATCATCTTCTAACACATTTTTTACACTCTTCTTAACTAACTTCCATGAACTATTATTAACATCTACCGTATCCTCTACTCTATTAAGATTTAGTTGACATTGAACAATAGACGAGGTCTTCTGTGACCATCGTGATTCTCTTTCGAGAGTACAATCCAGTGCGTGGTTCACCAAGGAGTCCCCTTTGACTCTAGATCGTGTGAGTGCTAGAGTGTGGCTCTGCCAATATATATCGGACATCTGTGGTATATTCATACCTTGGGTCATATGTACTAAGGCAACATTTGCCCCACGGGATGGGATTCCCAGCCACTTTTTTACGAACCGTCGAGATAGAAGGTCGAGTTCGTCTAAGTTGGTCTTGTGGAGGGAATGGACTGTTAGAAGAAAGCGAACAGATGGTTGCATATATCTAGTATATATAGCCACCTTAAATTCAGGTCTTACCAATGATCGATCTATTCTTTCTAGCTTTGTTTTAATTTCACTGTGGACGTATTGGAAAACTTCAGATGTTTTACCACTGAAGCAAATTTGGGCCCCGAGGAAACGATGAGGTTTTTCTCTGAGTGTTCTAATACTAGTTTCATTGCCTAGGTAAAATGGGATCTCTCTTGGTGAACCACTGCTGACTGACAGACTACAGCATTTAGACGGTTTTAGTATAAGGCCCATGGATGAACTATATTGGTGCAGTTTACTGATTATCTTCTGATGTTGTAACTTATTGCATGTAATGAGATTAAAATCATCAGCGTAAGGTGTCGTTATCACCTTAGTACCATTTAGATTGTATCCATACTTATCCTTGAGTTCGGCCAAATATTCAAGTAGGGGGTTGAAACATGCGAGGAAAATAACAGGCGAGAGGGGATCCCCCTGGAATACACCTCTCTTAAACGTGAAAGGGTTTGATGACCAATTACAACCGACAATACTACCTTGTAGTTTGCTGTATAAATTCTCAATATACAATGAAACATTTTGCGGTACATCAAATCGTTTAAGCGAGTGTGAAATGATATCGTGGCTAACACTACCGAAGGCATCGGCTATATCAAAAAAGGTTATGTGGACGGTACGTTTTCTATACCGGCTATCTGCAATAATCTCTTGCACTACTTGATTGTGTTCTATGCACCCATTTATACCGTAAATGAAAGCCTTCTGAACAGATTTATCAACAAACTTGTTCTCTACGAGGTATTCAACCAACCGGTTCGCCAAAATTTGGTGAAATACTTTGCTCACGCATGAAGTGAGTGAGATCATTCTGAAATTTTCGGGTAGGGAAGTATCTCCGTCTTTGTGTATAAGGGAAACACGAGAGACAGACCAATTATCGGGTGGGTCATTACTTTCAAATAGTATACGAGAATACAAAGTAGCTAGACAGTGGTGAATACAAGGTACATTACGTAACAACCCATACATTAAGCAATCTGGACCAGGGGCCGAAGATGCTTTTTTCATCTGAAGAACTGATTTAACTTGCTTTGGTGTAATTGGATTTAGATTGAATTCACTTTTAGTGGGTTCATTTACGGATACATAAGGAAACCAGTGTAACTGATTAAAGTCCAATGTAACTTTCTGAGAGTACTTGCCAGGATAATACAAGTCTGCCGTCTCTTTTGTGAAAGAAGGTTTCGTAGAGTCCTTGTCCAGACTTCCATTACATACCGCTTTCGAGAAGCTCCAGAAGTCTCTACGATACCGTTTTTCCTGGTATTGTGAATCCTTTTCTGCTTTTCTGCTATCACTTTTCTTTTTCAGAAAAGACACTGCCTTTACTGCGTCCCTAAAGTTCCTCCTATCTTCTTCGGTGGCGTTTTTCCCATACGCTTTCCGTCGGAGGGCATTTTTCTTTTTCCTTGCGTCTGAAAGGGTCTTCGGATCATGCGCGATGTAGGATTCCGAGTTTCTGTTGCCGACGAAATCAGGCTGATCAGAGTAGTAATCGAAGACGATACTATTGAGGCGATCAGCTGCTTCTGTAGTAGTGATGTCACGTTGACATAAATCATGATGTAAAGGTGTGATGAGATCTTTTAAGTCAGAGTTGACCCTATGCCAATCATCAGTGGTGTAGGATGGGATGATGAAACGTGTGAACGCTCCGGCCTGGGCAAAGCAGAGGATTAATGTAAGAATGTGAAGTGATCCGGCTCCGCTCATTGTGTTCGCGTTGCCAATAGTAACGACAGTAACAATGACACTCGCTTAACTTGGGCGGGAGGTCAAGGCTTCAACTGGCTGTAAATAGCGGGTCAGGTCTCGGGCCGTGCACTGGACTATACCGATGGCAATTTCCACTGTGGTATGGCTGACCAACTTCTGAATAGGATTCGAATCCCGTTTAGGTCTTCCGTTGAATAAAAGGTCACTTATGACATGTAAATATGATGAATGATGACAAACGGACAATATAGTGCACAAAATTGTGGTCGGGCGCGGCAAAACACGGTAAAAAAATGCAAAATTTGCAGCGGTTATAACCTTACCTGTGTTTGCCGTTGCGCCCACTTTCTAAACATTGATGATATGAATATCCAATTTTCCCCCCTAAAAATCTTATTTTCTGACACCAAGCATCCAAGTTATATTGATAGAAATATGTTTGTGTGCGGATGCACTAAATATAGAGTACTTTGTTAAAGTTAAATCATACTACAATGTGAATGTTGATAAACTATTTATATAAAAGTCAATGATTATGAATATACAATATTCAGAAAATAGTATCAAAACTTTAAAGTTCATGAAAGATTTTTGAAATGGCATGCACGCAATTATGATACAAATCATATAACCTGGGCATGGGGAAAGTCAAGTTTTGGGGGATAAAAAGGGAAATTAATGGGATAAAAATATATAAAGCAATTGATAAAAAATGAGGCAATGACGTCACAGACTGATAACCAAATTGGCAATTTGTGTAGTGATTTTCTAAGTTCCACAGTTTTTCATACTTTTCCACATTAGTTATTCGATTTTACTCAATTCTTTTGCTCTGTTTCTCTTGTTTTTCTGCATCTATTAAAAGCAAATTATTTTTGGAGTGGCCTTAGCCTTTAAGCAGCAAAATTTAATTGGAATCTGAATTTAAAAAACAAACACACACACACACATTCATATAATTATACACTGTTGCTCATATAGTTGGAATTTTGTTTTTACCCCAATTTATGGAATTATTTTGACAATGATTTATTCCTAATAGATCTAGATATTAGTATACATTCTCAAATGTTATTGAATAATAATTTGCCAGTGTTTTTTTTTTTGCGTGACTGCTCAAGCATGTGTATGCTTCTATGCTTGTCAACTTGAGGACCTACGCCTATAAGTCATAAATAACAGTAATGAGGATTAATGTCCCCACAAAAGGGCACTAATATAGCACATCGACACGATTTTGATTCTGGGGCCTCACAGTTACGAGGCCATTGCTTTGTCACTGAACCATGACTGTACGCAGCGGGGACTAGGGTAGGAGGCAGTTCCCACAAATAAAAAAAAAACGAAGAAAATGCAATAAATTATCAATTCATTGCATTTTACCCCGGTCCCCAACATTAAAAAAATCCTCTTTTCGGCCATTCATTATGGCTCACGGCATGGGCACACACAATTTTTTTTCTTCAGTTGGTGAACCGGGGGGGGGGGGGGGGGGACTCAATGAATTATTGATAATTTATTGCATTTTAATTATAATCAATAAAATTTGAATTGAAGAAAAAATATTGTCAAAGACTCTGATCAGTATAATTTGGTAATTTTGCCCAATGCTATCAATAAACTTAAATTCAAATTCAATTTCAAATACTTCTATTGTTCTCCACCATTTTTTGATCTATTTCAAGACATAATCCTTATTAAGTCCATGCAAACTTTCTTCCCAGCAGTTCTTCCAGTTTCAGATTGAATGGATGGTAGTAGTTCTTAAGTTTGTCCAGAACGATCGGATCAACAGATGGATGCTTTCTACCCTTTAACTTGCTGCTGGGGCAGATTATAGCTGGATTCTTTTTACAGAATATGCCTCTTTTTTTCATTAAAATGAAACTTATATTCATCAAAGTATTTCGGTATCCCCAAAAAGTCTTCCATCTTATGCAAAATTGAGACGGGATCGCTTTGGAACACGCCCTCGTCGATGATCAAGAACTGCTCTCGAGGAAAGATACCGAACCATCTTCGGAGATGGACTTCGTAGAGACCATTTTCGACCACGGCGTTGTCGACGAAGACTTCTCCACTGGGCGTGAGGACAGTTTTTTCGAGTGAGTTGTTCAGAAAAGGCCATGTTTCTCCATCTGGGATTCGCGATCGTGGTTTAAAAAGACTCGGCCAAGAATAGTACTTGACGTGGACATAGTGAGACAATGCACGGATCACAGGATCTCGGATCATCACGATGAATTTGACATCCGGGAGGTTCTTCTTGATGAGGTATGGGGCGTCATGACTGAAAATATAGTTAGGGGTGTATTCCATGGTTAGCTGATACCTTGAAGATACAGGCATGAGGTTCTGGTACCAATTGAGACTTTCCTTATTGTGTATGTTCCAATAGTAAAGCTCCTTTGGGTCCGAATGAACGATGTTCAGGTGCATCTGCAGAAAATTGGCCATAGCACCTGTTCCACATTTTTGGACCCCGATTCCAATGATCTGAGGTAACCTCTTTCTGCAGTCTAAATTTCTAGAATCCACGGCAATACCGTTCAGATGACAATGCCTCAGAATATTCGAGGGTAACTCTCCTGCAGGTGTTCTGCGTTGGCTCAGCTTCTTTCTGTTGGATACCTCTGTTATATTCTGTGGGAATTCCATGTCATTTGATGTCTCCGATACTGTTCCAAGTGATATTCCCTCTTTGCCTTGGCCATGTTGGCGTGTCGTTTCAGTGAAGGTAAAATAGCCATGAAGTTTCCACAACAGTGAGTGACGCCTCGACGACAAAATCAGTAATGTCACTAACGCAACAAAGGAACACAGACGTAATGCCGTTACATATTTTTGTATTCTCATTATTTGGCTTGATTGGGTAACCTGGCAACTGTGAACCGTTAAATACAGGTCTAGTTTCTCTTTTGGTATCTCCTGGCGAATAACTACTTTATATAATGCTTCTTCCGCAGCTATTATATACGACTTATGGGTAAATATATTTTTCAAATAAATGTCACAACCTTGAATGTTTTTTGTTGTTGTTCTGGGTATCACTATCAGCCTCTTTCATCATGTACCACTTTTTTTTTTGTTCGGTTTTTAGATTTTGATGGGAGTTTTGGTTTGTGATTGTCGGATTGTCCCATGCGCTAAATTGTATTCTCATTTTCGACAATAACCAGAATCGTTCGGTGTCTCCTGTCTGATCCGAGAAATCTGCAAAAAAAGTTGGAAATATTGACAAAATTAGGTGATGAAAAGGCCGCAAATGCTGCGTTTAAATGCTTATTCAAATATTCGAAATCTTTGTTGCCAATTTCATGTAGGAAACAAGCTAGGGATGTTCGTTAGTACGTAAAAGATCCATGCTCAAAAGGCCATTTCGTAATGTAACCAAATTTATGCATAATATATTCCTTTGTGAAGCGCCTCGATACAAACTCTTTCATACACCTGTTACGAATAAAATGTATCTCAATAATCAGAATGCAAATTGCATACATTAGTTGTTGCTAGGTCGGACAAACATTATGGCTTATCCTACCAACTCATAACACGTAATGTATGTAATTCGCATTCTGAAGATTGAAATACAATTATTCATAACAGGTGATTGAACTAACTTGTAACGAGGCACTTAAAAAGATTGATGCATTGAAATTGATTACATTACGAATATGGCTTATTTCATAAAGCTTATCAGGACTGACAAAATTCTCAGCCAATCAAATGCAATGATTTCAGTAGCTTGTAACAGCTATTGTAACTTGCCATTATAGCAGAATTCATAACAAGTTTGTATGAAACAGGGCCCTAAAAAGAACTCAATTTATAACAGCGAAACAGTACAACCTGGACTTGATGCTGTAAATACAAGTGTTTATTCCAAAACAATCAAGAGCATTATTTGTTACAATATGTTAAAGATAAAGACCAGTTATAGTCATGCGATTGCATTGTGAAAGAAACGTTGTGGAATCGATCAGAAAAGGTTGATCATCTAGCATATAAGCATTGGTGTGTACTGCAAGGTTCTGGAATCATCAAAATGATAAGAAATTGGGCCCAGTCTTGGTAAAGTTACAAGCACTGTACTCAAAAAGATGTATATGGGACTACGCGGCACGTGCGCGATATCTATCAGGTCCAAATAGATATAATAATTTACCAAATATATCAATTAGTAGGCGGTTTCTCGGAAAAATTTGTATCATCACGTATTAGTCAAAACATATTCTTTCACATGATTGGTAATAAGAGCTTCCATTTCATTTTTTGAGAGGGAGGCGCTTCCAAAACTGGTCGAAAGACAGGGGAGCCCTAACTTTGTACAGTTACAACATCACTATCTTACACTTGCAACATAAGCCCTTCGAAGCCCCCTGGAGCCCCCGACCCTCCTCTCACACCATGCACCACCATCCAACATCTCTTCCTGCACTGAGCCTGCTCAGCCCATCCTTTTTCAAATAAGCACATAGTCCAAGGTGCTCATGAAAGCAATGTGGTTAGTTTTTTGTCGTCGAGCCGGGGACATCTATATTGATCAATATTTCATTGTCTTGCCCAATGTACGTCATATCACATCGACAACTTTTATTGGACCACACTGCCCGTTTAAGGTCAGGGGTTTAAGGTTAAGGTCTAGGAGTGGGTACATTGCTGTGACATATGGGTCTAGAGTGATACACGAAAACCTTGATGGAGTGGCAGGTAAAGGTAAGTAAATTTGATTATGAGGGAGGCGCTTCCAAAACTGGTCTTTACCTTTAACGACTGTATATCAAGCAACGAGTAGTCAGTGAGGAAGAGTGGTTTGTGAATACAATATGCAAATATAACGGGTTCGATTCCCAGCTACTCCTTTCCTCTTTCAGTATATAAAAGCGGTGTTATCGACAGAAAGAAAGACGTATGACTGAGAATCGGATACATGAGGAAGGGGGACATCAACATACAAGAAGATTGAGAAAACTAAATGATGCACTCCCAGTCTCCCATAATTATAGTAGTTATGACCTCATAATCAAATGTGCTTACCTTTAACTGCAAGTCCAACAAAATGTTCGTGTATCACTCTAGACCCATATGGCACGTGGTTCAATAAAAGTAAAGTAAAATCGTACTTCTGGGGTCTAAGTTTAAACCATTGGAACATATCAAATTCAGAGATTAGATAATTTGTATCTACGAAAGTACTCAAAATGTAATAACGTGATATGTGATTGGTCGTTACAAGCCGTAAAAACCACCCTGGTCGTTTTTCACAAGAGAAAATTATATCATTTTGTATTATATTAATGTTTTTTTGTGGAAAAGTATACTGTGTCCCTTCTATTTTATTATGGAAAAAGAAGAAGAAACCTTATTCATTTTGACTAGGGCATGTATAAACAGGAGATTCACGGCCAGCATTATGTGAAAACCATGGCTTTGAATCCAGGGCGCATTGTGCAGTACAATAGTATACAAATAATAATGTAAAGGCATTGTTGCATGGTAATAACCACAGAGAATCAAACAAACTTCTCTTTGTCAATACTCCGGTCTATCATTTTCGCGTTCAAATGTAAAAACCTAATAACGAGGTCGAATCTCCTATTTCCATAATTATAGTAAAGTAAGATTTAAGAAAAATACATTTAGTAACAATATGAGCATGTTTTAGTTAGGCATATAGTTCGGAACTAAATTAGGGGCTTGTTTTGAAAAGTATTACGCTTAAACAGGACATTGTTTCTTAAAACATAACGTAAATAACACCGTATTGATATACTTATCCATAAGTGAAATGCAAAAAAGCAGCATTGAGAACTGCATGGGGACCTGTGAGTTATAAAGTCATAGTGTAGGAGGGGTAATATCGGTATTGATTTCATCGACTAGTAGACCCTTCTTCATAAGTGACTGAGATCATAATGGTCTTTGATTGTCTTCATTTGTCTGAAATTAGTTGGGGATGATATTAATTTCTCCAGTCATCTGAATACGAATAAACGACAGTCCGTTTAACTTGTTTGAACATAACCGCTGGCATTCATAGATATCGTACTCTGTCAAAGTGAAACGAAGGTTGCAAAACACTGAAAACCAAATACATTGACATTGACTAACGAATCACATCGGAACGCCATTTTGCATTGCGAGGATTAATGTGAGTATAATTTATGATTATGAGTTATTTGGATTTAGAAGAAGGGAGCTTATTTCTACGTTTATTATGAGAAATATGTTGTTCAGTGATTTCGTCCGCGTAGATATATTACACAGTACCATATTGGGCATGTTGAATAGGGGCTTAGGACACACTACAGCTCGGTCTTGCAGTGTAGACTCTATAGTTATTTATGGAGAAGTGAAGTTACTTCCATGATTTTGTTTGGTAACATTACACTGTTCGTGTATATTAGTTATTACAGTCCACATACTAAGAATTTTTTTCTCTACGATTGGTCAAAATCACGTAATAAAAGATAGTTCGCCCATCATTGCTGGGAGAAGCAAAAAGTTCGTTACACTGTGTAGATAGGCTACTATCTACATAGTGTAACGCACTTTCACTGAAGATAGAAGTCCTTTCTACACAGTGCAACGCACTTTAATTGTATACGTTGCGTATTTGCTCTCCTCTTTAAGCGCTTGTTAGTGTTAGTACGCGAACTTTGGCCACGCGCGAACTATATGGTCACGCCACCATATACTGCATGCACTGTATGGTGGTGTGACCAAAGTTCGCGCGTGACCTAAGTTCGCTATCTCAAAAAATCAGTAAGATTACGAAAATCTGATATCACCAATCGAAAGAGGAACATAAAATTACCCAGAAGTGAAATTTTCTTTGGAATTGGGTACGAAATTGTGAAAATATTGACAAAAGATCGGCAAATTTTGCAATATTTTGCGTCCGTTCCGAAAAATGATCAACTTACCGATAAGGGTCTGAAAATCTTCAATTTGAGAGCAGATTTCCTCAAAATTGTAAGTAAACAGTGGTACTAACTGATTGTATGATATCTTGCCTTGCAAATTATGATATTACCTTATTTTTGATGGATCACACTTTTTGATAAATCAACTGTAAACCCCCGTGCGTGAAGTTAGGTCTCGTTGTTTTTATGACTTTTTTAGATGCAGCGCGCACGAACGATCGGACATCGAATTTTTAGATCGCGATATCTCCGAAATCCTTCGACGATAAAATTTTCTAGTTGAACTAATCTGTAGTTAAAAACTTCGCCGTCCCTTTGGTAATAATTAGTTCATTCACCTGTTATGAATAATTGTATTTCAATCTTCAGAATGCGAATTACATACATTACGTGTTATGAGTTGGTAGGATAAGCCATAATGTTTGTCCGACCTAGCAACAATCAATAAATTTGTGTAGAATATGAGAAATCGTAGTTCGAATATCACATTTTGTAATATGTTCTAAAATGTCCGCGAACTTTGGTCACCCCTTCATACGTATCGTTCACCGTTTGCTAGCTGTTTATTCATGACTTGTTGCTCTAAAATGACGGAAGAAGTGAAATGTTTCCGATGTGGAATATAAAGCAAATAATCACGTTTTGGTTTCAGGCGATGGCAAACTATCACTTCCGAGGCGATCTGGATGTAGCTATCTTTCCAAAGCGAATCACCTTCACCAACGGTAGTTATTTGCTCATTACAGTCCCATTTCAGGGCGCACAACAGTGTGACTAATGAAAGGAATTCCAGATTCAACACTGAATTGATGCCATCAGTACACATAGTTTATGAAGGTCATAGGGGTTTTGCACAAAAAATTAAAGATGAAAAAGGAATCATATTCCAGTGTTTGCTTTCCAGATAATTTCTAGACCCATTGAAAGACTGATTTACACCAAGTAAAACAGAGCTGGATTTGAAAATGGTCTCAAAAGGAAGATATATTCTTTTTATTGAGATTGTTTTTGTCTTTCTCGGTAATTCTCTCGTCAGGAGTGTGATAACAGGTGGGACTTAATTTGAATTATCAATTGAAATAGTCATATTTCAATGAGCGGTATAATTTATTCCATAATCAACATAGACATTTATTGTAATAAAAATGCCGGGACAACGAATTTACCACAGCAAGGTGTAACTTATAAACAATGCACTTTGTAAAGATAGCATTCATAGTTCCGATTATATATTGTTGAAAAACAAATATAAGTTAATTCTAAACGATATTAGTGATAATTTCATTTCCTTTTGGTTGTTATCCGAGTTTACCAACAATTAGGAAAAAAAAATAAAATATATGAAACAAAATATTTGATCATACAAAATATAATATATAATATCATACAATATCAGAACTCTCTACTGCGTGCAGATTTTTCGAACAGCTAAGCGGTATACGAGTAATAGACTGTGGGCTGTCTTCTGAAAATGTGAGCCATTTTTCAATTCCGTGGTCCACGAATCCGAACCACATACTTTTACTTGTTTCTGGGGTACTTTTTGGTGCTGATTTTGATTTTTCCACTTGCCAACCCCAAAAACTACAAATAAAAGAGATATTTGGTAATTTATGCTAATTCATGCAAAAATGTGATTTCGGCTTATGTATACGTTTTTGAAGTTGAAGAAGATGATTCTTGTATGTAAAAAGATAATTTGAGTAGAGATTAATGCAGTTTAGAATTTAAGCCTTGAAATATAGATGTTATTATGTATTTATTACAAGTATTAAAATAATGAAGATAAAATATGCAAATTTATGCATATATTTGTCCACTTGTTTTCACAGCATGAAACAGAGGAAAGGGAAAGTTATTTGTTGTTTGTGTAATGACACTGTTTTTTCAAAGTAATCCAATGTATCTTGTCAACACATTCACTCAACATTCAAACAAACAAACAAAAACAAAACACATCCACAAACACCAGCAACTTTCTTGTATTAATTTTGGCGTTACGAGTCAGTACATGTATATGTCTGAGAATACTACACTAATTCGCACACATCTTCACACCCTATCGCTCACACATTCACTCAAACAAAAAAAAAAAAAAAAAAAAAAAAAAACACTCACAAACACTAGCAACTTTCTTGTATATTACACCCTATAAAAGACTTGATACTAACATACACTGTATATGGCAAGGCACATTAAACTTTGATTTGTTTACACATTCATTTGGCATTTTTAATTCTCACAAGACTTGTGAGTTTGGGGCATGCTTTCAAATTTCTTCTACAAACAAAATCATTTCTTTTTATGTCAGTGCTACATGACTACATGTAATATACTTGACAATGATGATTCACATTTGCTTGTTTTGGTGTCGTATCAATTGTTCAAGAGAAGAAAAAAAACTTTTGCAAAGAGCAAAGATGATAACTTCAAATGGTTAAAAATATTCCACCCCCGCCCCCCCCCCCCCCCAAAAAAAAAAAGGGTTGAGAGAAGTGATTACATGTCTTTTACGGATGTCTGTTTGGCACTCTGCACTGTTCACTGCATTTCAATTTCTATACTTGTAATGCTTAGCATACTTAAAAGTTTAGAAGAAAAAACACCTCACAAACCAGATACTCATATTGACAAGTGAAAACACTTATAATCACTTGTAAGTGAGGATATTTACATAAATTTTGACACAAAACTTTTCTGAAATATACAGATCTTAGCATAAAAAGTATGTGTTCATGTCGTATACAGTAGCTGGATTGAGGACATAATATGTGTAAACAAGTCCTATACATAGATAAGTTAACATGTAGTATAAAAAAAGCATACTGGACATTCTTATTAAGAGTCTTATAAGAATAATAAGAATGTCCAGTATGCTTTTTTTATACTACATGTTAACTTATCTATGTATAGGACTTACCCATCTTGCACAGGTCTAATTGATACCACCGGTTGATGCCCTCCTACATTTAGGAACTGTTGTCACTATCTGGTCATCTTACACTTCCTCCAGGTGATTAATAAAGAAAAATAAGAAATACATGTGTTGACTTTCCTCTCAGACGTACACTGTATGTACTTACATTTCAAGTTACAATAAACATAATACAACATTTTTTCTTTGCTTTTGGTTTTCGTATTCACATTCTTGCAAAATTTCCCATTTCATTTAGAAGGAACCAATAATTTCAATACAATGCTACACAAATTACAAATGAATGTCTCACTGTGTTACATAATTAAGTTTTACACATGAGCAGCAACATGTAATCAAAATTCAATCCCCATTCGTATCTTTGAAATACTGCACTACATCCTACAACGTAACTGCAGTTATTGTATAAACAGGAATTTCTCATACTGTTGAGTTCATTTTAGTTGAAGTGTACATGTATAACAATCATTTACACACCAATCTGTAAGCTAAAGCACTTAAGTGAATTTAAGTGAAACAATTTCACAGTCATTTGTAAAAAATACGCTTCAAAGGTAGATTGGTGTTCAATGAGGATGCATGAAAATAAGTTATTGAGAAACAAAATCTGAAAAATGCACAAGAAAAAATCAGGGACACACAAATACAGTACAGCAAATGATAAATGCTTTCCAAATCGAATACTAGTAGCCCATGCTATTACTTTTCCCCGGCTATGCAGCATCAAAATGTATTGATCACCCAACACTTCTTGTCAATATAACGCAATGTACTTCAAACCAGGCCCCCCCCCCACTCAGTGTTATTTAGGGTACGCATATGCTTGTTCCCTCTTTTTGAAAGCACCCCCTATCTGAGGACTGCCAACATTTCCGAACCCCCCTTTCGCGGGCTTTTCGCGGGATTTTCCTGCCTAGGAGACCCCCCTAAATCATGAAAAATGCTCAATGTACCCCCCTAAATTCGGAATAATTTCTCAGGAGTCCAAAGAGATGAGAGAAAAAAAGAAAAAACACCCCCTTTTTAAAGAAATCTCCGGGTGAAAAGTTAATACACCCCTTTTTTTACAATTCTCAGGCCGGTCTTTGTCGCACGAAAAGTACCCCTTTATCGGACATTTTGGTAACATGATCGGGGTCCGTTCATTCTCGGAGTGGGGGGGGGGGGGCGGGACTTCAAATTGAGAACAGTTTTATGAAACTGCATCCTTCTGAGTTCCCCATTTCTTCTACCATTTCGCCTTTGGAATAATTCACAAGAAAACAATTTCACATGATGAAAACAATATGTGGAACATATACAATGTAGATCTAAGTCTATGCTATTTTAAAACAAATGTATTATTATTTCAACTTCTTATCCCATTTGCAGCTGTGGAGCATCAAATTACTACACAAAAGCAATCTGAATAATAAATACAATTAGGCTAATACAACATACATGTACCAACACGTAATTTACAAGGTGTCGAAATATTAAACTAAATGAACTTATTCACTGGATTTTTTTCCAAACAATGACACCCTTCCTTCTTACTCAAAATCAAAGTCTTCATTATCTTCATCTTCTTCTTCCTCTTCTTCTTCTCGCTCTTCAGCAGTTTCAGCAACTTGATTTTCACATCTTTCACAATTGCACATTTCAGTGCACGTACGGTATCATTATTGTTTGGCAGTCTTTCTTGCAATATCAGCTTCTCTTGAACCAGAAATCTTGATCTAGCGAAGGCAACAGTTCAGAAACTCTGACCATCCTCTACTCTAGACTGAAAAACTATGACTTTTCCATCTTGATCAGAACATAAATGCATACAACAAAAGGCCTTTTTGGTAGCAGACGTCACATCCATCCTTGTCCATGTTGTTTACAGGCTACAGCACACATGCAATATTTATGTAGAACAACCAACCTGAATCATATTGTACGAGCCTGCTCACTTTGCATGCATTGTGGACTGTCTGCTTCCCATACATAGACAAGCTACACACACGTACACACAACACAACATGCATGCATATGTACATGGACATGCTGTGTGTGTGGCTTGGCCCTGCATGCATTCAATGCATGTCCACGTACGGTCCATATACATGCTGTTCACTAATATTCATATACACTAATCATGGATAGTTTTTATTAATTTTCATTGTATTTTGTAAGAGCTGAGACTGGCAAGTGGTTTCAGATGTATTTGCATATTTTTAGCAAAATATTACAGCTGACAAAATGTGGTGCGAAATTGGGGGTCACGAAACAAGTGATTTTCAGGTGTCAGCCCATAGTCTATAAAACCTTTTACAGTATAAACACAAAAACAGGGGGAAATACGTCTGTAAAACGGTTCTAGGACACCAACCCTTGGACATCCACCCCCGGATAACCAACCCCAGTCAACTATACCCTAGGACAACTACCCCTTAGAGCAACCACCCTCTAGGACGACTACCCCTCGGGACAACTACCCCCGGACAACAAACCTTCCAGACAACTACCCCCCGGTAAACTATCCTAGGGGGTAGTTGTCCAGGGTAGTTGTGCGGGGGTAGTTGTCCTAGGGGCTGGTTGTCCTAGAGGGCAGATGTCCAGGGTGTGTCCGTATTCGCTGTAAAACGCTTACGAAAGTGAATTTGACTGCGCACCATCCATTGTTTGCATTTTCTTATCTGCGTGCATCTCACCCGAATTCAAATTAAACGTAATCGAGAGGGCCTGAATCCAAATGATCGCAAATTAAATACCCTCAATTTTGTATAACAAATATTACATGAATTAGTATCAAATTCCTTATTCATTAACAATAATACTCACATCCAAATTTAGAATTTTCCTCGTGTCATTATATTTTTACCTCGACCTGCGGCCTCGGTGAAGTATAACATCACTTTTCTGGTCCCTGATATTTTCAGACGGGGGGGGGGGGGGGGGGGCGGGGGCAAGAAGTATTGTAGTGTCGACAACTATGAATTCAACCCATTGAATTTATAGTTATTTGCGAGAAAAGTAAACTAAAATAGTTATGGACAAAGCAAGCGAACAAAATTTTTGTTCATAGTTCCTTTTGAATGGCAGTTTCAGACAGATGCATGTTAAATGTGTATATACTACACTGTTGGTCAAAATGGTGGAATAATTATTTTTACCCTAATTTATTGAATGATTTTGACAATGATTTATTCCTAATAGATCTAGATAATAGTATACATTCTCAGATATTATTGAATGACAATTGGGGAGTGTTTGTTTTGCGTGACTGCTAAAGCATGTGTGTGCTACTATGCTAATCTATTAGGGGACCTGTTAAAATCATTTGCATGAATATAAATAGATGCTTTGTGTCAATTAGATGGAAGATCTTTTCGAAATGTTGTTCTTAATTACAGCACGTATAGACTCAAGTATGTTTTCGTTTCAGAAGGACCCGTTGTCTTAACAAAAAAATCGCTATTTACAAGAATACAAAGATGTTTTGGGCCAATTTGAGAGGAAGCCTTTTTATTTTCCATCAAACTAAGCGAGAAGCAAAATCAAAATTGAGTATCATTTGAGAATTACGACACACAAAATATTGGGTCCCTCTTGCCAGGCGTGTAGCCTCCCCCCCCCCCACCCCCACACACAAAAAAGGCACAAGAAAAAAAAACATGGACAATTTTTGTTAAAGGAGAAAGAGAAAAAAATGAAAGAGAATTAAACAACGATAGAAGAGAGGTGCGAGAACATGAGGAATTGCATTTCTTTTAAAAGAATAATTGCATGTCTTTTAAAAGAATAATTGCATGTCTTTTAAAAGAATAATGGGATAACAACACAGTTTATACACTAAAGTTAATTTTTGCAAGTACTACTGGTGAAGTACTAGGCCACCGTCTGTGTGCATTGTGCAGCAACGAAGCATATACAACGTCTCGCGATGTGACAGATCACTTTTCTCTAACTTCTAACCAATCAGAAGGCCTCGTTTTTTTCAGAAAGTGCAGGTGGACATTAATGCGCCAAATGTAGTTCTCAAATTTCAAAAGATCCCTACTCTTGGAGGGGGTAGGAGAAAGCAATTTTACGTCATATTACTCCAGGAAGTGCCTGAAAAAGCGCTTAATGTGGTTCTAAAATTGCAAATGCTTCCTACTCACGGAGGGTTCGGACTCCCTCCCAGAACCACCCCCGCTGGGTTGCTCCACTCCCACGCCGCTGACGCCTCGCTCCATCATTTTTCATATATTTCACCCCATGAGATTTTGTGCTCTCCTGGTGAGAAATTCCTGGATCCGCCACTTGAAGAAGTGGAAGAAGAAGAAGATTGAAAAGAAAAAGGAGTAGGAGGATAAAGAGAAGAAAGGCAACGTTCTTTGATTTTCTACCAAATGTGTATGTTGAAATTGGTTTAGTGAGATATTCATTCACAGACAAACACAAAAACTTTGTTTTTCTTTTGTTTTACAGTTTAAACATTCAAAATTGTATGAAGTACGACAGTGAATCAAAATAGAACATAAAAAGAAAAAGCCATAGATAATTTTTTATAGGCCCATTCAAATAAATGTTAGTTGAATTGATATTCTGTGATAAGAATGATTGTACTAAAATGGAGAAAGGCAAAGGAAAAGAGAAATGAAATGGCAAGGGATCAAAGTAAAAAAGGACAGAAGAAAGAATGGTATATAAAAATGAAAGAGTTTTTTTTTTTTCTTAAAGTGAAAAACAGTTTCCTCTTGTGAACCATTTTCGTAATGACTCCGGATGACTCGAGTTCAGTTAATATACCGGGTCTACGTGCGGATCCACGGGGGGGGGGGGGGGGGGGGGGCTGGATTTTGTTTCTTCAAATATTTGTTAAATAAAAAAATGAAGAAAAAAAAATTAAGATAGTGATCACACAACCCCCCCCCCCCCCCCCCCTCCAAACTGAGCAAAACTAACGATCTGCGCGACTTTCAAATTCCCAGGGCCAAAAACGAAAAAAAAAAATTGCTACGACGGGCCATTCTTTAGTTAGGTAGCTATGGCCCTATGGAGCCACAAAATACAGATCATAATATTTCGGGGTTATGTTTGTTTGTTCATTTTGTTTGTTTGACTTTTGTTTTAAATGATTGATCTATAAAGATTTTAAAATAGTACGAACGCAGACGCGCTATTGTCAATAACAAATATACGTTATAGACACATGAACATTTCTTACCTTATTATTATTATTGAGGGTAATTGTCGATGGGGGGGGGGGGATCTTTTCATATAGGGGGAATTTTTTAGGGGGTGGAGGCAATCTTCCACGGCGGGTACTTGTCCTATAGGAGTTATTTTTCTGGATGGTTATTGTCCTCGGAGGAGGGGGGGGGGGTGTCCTAGGGGATGACTTTCGGGGGGGGGGGGGTATTGTACTGGGGGGAGGGGGAACTTTTCCGGTGGGGTTGCCCAGGGGGTAATTGTCCTGTCAGATACGATTGCAATAATATTGTGGCGAGAAAGCTTACTATTTTAAAGTCAAGACATACGCATTTTTATGTTTCCACTTTACTTTATTAACATGCAATTATGTACACTCTCGGATATGTTAGCAAAAACAAATTAAGATACATGTTTAAAAAAATGTGTGTAGAAAGACGTGAATGAATAAATGCAAAGTGATTCCCTTTCTGAGAACATTATACAAGTACATATAATTCTACTATTGTATCCTTTGTATCCTTGTATTCACCCTTACTAGGGTATTATTATGACACTTTTGTAATCTTGCCTGACTGCACAAGAATTTTTTTAACATTGCCTTGTATAAAATGTATTTAGTTGCTGATGAGCCCTCGGGCAAAACAGACTGTACAACACTTACTAATAAAGTTGAACCTTTTCAACCTCTATATCCATATAGGCCTATATAATAATGTTTATATATATAATTATGTACATATCCAATACATTTCGGATATCAATAACACGTTACAGTAGTCCTTCAAATCCATGAACATGGGAAATATATCAAAGAGAAATTCACCGACTTTCAGATGATTCAAGAATTTCTCAAGGCAATCAAAGAGCCTTTAAAGAAGAACGATTTTCCCCCAATACAGCTCGAACAAAGAGCATACACTTCTCACAACGTAACGAACAAGACTCCATTTCAGTTTCCCTTATTCAGGTGTACTGCGCACCAACTGACAAAGTCATTACAACACAGGCATTGATGGAAACGATCATTACAATATAGACATAAATGGAAAGAAATGTATAATAGAGTATAACTTGATAAGATGTAATAGTATAAACACTGTACAGGAGCATTTGATGTTTGAAAGATATAACTTGATATAAATTGTGGTTTTAGATAAGAATAAACCTTTGACATTTTATAAGATATCACATGGGCCTATATCCTATTCAGATCTACTGATCATAGAAATAAACATAAAAAAAACCTACAGTACATCATTGTGATGGGAAATACACACGCATTCTAGTGCTACTAAACATAACGATAATAATTCTGTAAATCGAGAGATGTGTTCCATCAAACGACATTTTCCAAACCATTTAATGAAAAATTCTCTTTGTCTTACTACGCCCTGTCTACACCTCTCTGTATTACTATCCGTCTTACTACAACAACTGTTGTATGCATGTCGTAAAGAAGTCTAGATTGCAGGTATACACAATGTTTGATCTTGATTAGTTTAATACAAGAATATTATTACGAGATCGAAATTACTAATTCCTCTCTCTTACTGCATGAGTTTGACAAGAAATGACAATGGTAATTGAATACAAAAATATAAACACGAGATAGGGTAGACTTTCTCTACATATACAGCAATGACAGTTACATGCATGTCAACACATTTTATATGAATACATAACAAGTATTGTCATGATTAGTTGCATAAAGAAATCAATATTTAAATGAGACAAGGCTACTAATTTCTTTCATAAATATTATATTTACATCGACGACTGTTACATACACAAATAGACTAGATTGTATGTATACACGATCAGATCACGATTTGAAATAAGAATATCACAAGGAGACCAAGGTGACAAATTCCTCTTTTTATTAATTTGTTTAATTTTTATACTATACATCAATAACTGTTTCATGCATGTCACAAATTAGACTAGATTATATCAAAGTAAGGTTCCTGATTAGTTGGATGTATCCGCACTGGAAAATACTGTAATAACAAAATATTTTAGGGTGATAAAAATAATAATAATAACAATAATAGCACGACATTTATGGTTCATGTGGTTATATGGTTTGAATGGATTTGTAAGAGAACATTGAGTAGACAAACTGTTTTTTCTTGTCACATCATAACCACATAAACTCTCTGCAAAATATAATTATACTTCATAACATTGTATTTTCTTTAAAACTTTTGGCCCGAATTCACAAAGGAGGTTTGTCGACAAACCTTGATTTTCGTACGTCATATGACGCGTTTTAATGCGTTTTTTTACAAACCTGGTTTGTAAAGAACAAAAGGAGGTTTGTCGACAAACCTCCTTTGTGAATTCGGGCCCTTATGTTCATGAAGCACGACAAACTCTCAGGCTATCTACCATGATCAAACTCTTCAGTGAAGTATTGGCCATACATGGCATGTAGTTCAAGATATAGAAGTTATTAATGATTAATTTAAATTATGTCAACTTAAATCCAATGTGTATGGATGTTTTTACTTCCATTTGACTGAAGAGCAAAACAAAACAAAACAAAAAAAATAATTCCAAAAAATAGATGATATGATGAATATGACATATTTACACACAATGCATGTACACTGTTCATATTATAAATTTATCATATTTGTGTACAACTTATCGAGAAATGACAATGTTCACTTCTTGACTTTAACGATTAGATTTAAACAAAATATGTTCAATACTTAATGTCGAAAGCAAGAATTTATTGGATACGACAAAAATAATACTAAATCTTGTCTAGATCGAGTACATACATTTATATACATTCTACACATGGTGTTTTCAACAATCTTTCTTGACAATGGATGACTTTTCGGTTAAACAGGAAAAAGTCGATACAAATTACTTTACCCGTAGTTCATGAAATCAATCCTGGTATACCAGAAATTCTTACAGAAAACACGTATCACGATGATGAAGGATATATCAACAGATCCTTACGGATAAGATTCCCGATGACCTTGTTATGAAAGTACAGTACAATATATTATCATCATCATTACAATATAGTCAATATGAGTTCACAGAAACCGGTTGAAATTGTCTGAAACAATCAATTTAGATTTGTTCAAAATCTTTTCGATCCATTTCATATTTCACATTTTACGTTCCACATTGTCAGTTCTATTTATCAGTAATGTACAATGAAAACAAATTGTGGGTACACAATAGTTCACAATTTGTTTGTAGTTACTTGTAAATTAAGGACTTAAGTAAAATTAGAAAAGGGGAAATGAAGAATCCTAAGGTAAAAGCATAGCCTGTTGGTTGTAGCGTGTATATCGTAGGTTCTTGGTTGTATTGCAAAGATTGTTTTAACATTATAACCCATCTTATGGTTATCCTATTTACATCACCAGGAACCCCCTTTATAAGATAATGTAAAATGGTAAGGGTTTACAAGCCGTCAAACTTGTGCTTACCTTGAAGCTTGAAATGTGATTGAAATAAGTTTCAGGTTTCAATATATTATGTAAACTTATGGTATTCTTAGTAGATGTCTTTCTAATCGGTGTGTTGGCTCAGTCAGTAAAGCGTCCGCCTCACGACCGGGAGGTCGTGGGTTCGAACCCCGTTAGAAGACGTTAAAAGACGGGAGTTGCTGCTACCTTGTTTGGCGTTCAACAATAAGGATAGAGCAACGTCGATCTGGCGCTGCCCAGTAGCTGCCGGGCTCACGATCAATTGGGCACAAAGAATTTCCATTTTCCGTTTAACTTAATAAAATTTGAAGTGGACTTTAAAAGATTATTATTATTCAGAAATGAATAAATTTCATTAATTGAAATCTAAACAAAACGACAAATCAATAAATTGCTGCCCTTAGCCATATGAGATTTTAGAGTCTTTTCGATGATACTGACAGCCTAATTAGTCAATCAAGACAGGTGTAAGGACGAAGGTATCTTTTTTTTCTATACCATGTTTCCAGATTTGAGGAGAAAATTAGTGAGCCATTAATTTGTTTATACATGTTTGAAAACATTTTATACCAGTAAATAACTTATGTTTACTTTGTGTTGCCTTGTTTCCTCTTATTCTTTGTCCGGATTTCTTTGTGTTAAATCTATCGTTCTATCTTTTGATTCCTGCTTTATACTGGCTTCCTTCTATATGCTCTCTCTCTCTCTTTCCCCTCTCTCTCTCTCTTTACTAGGATATAATATGATGTATTTGCAGTAAGCACAAATGCTTTGCTTAGGTCAAAGTACTTCGAAGAGGCTGCATAGAATCAAGAATTCGCCCCGAAAATAAGTCGACCTTCTCCATATGCTTCACCATAAGTATAAAGTTATTAATTAAAGGTATCGAGACAGGGTATAAGCAGTAATATTTGTATGATACTGTATTCTAAGCATTTTAACTTTATATATCCTTCAATTAGTTATTCGGGACTTTCGGGTAGCCTGGTTACCTCCACACTTGACAAGTTTCATTTTGAAGTCCGTAGTAGTCTTCTGCCATCATGTGGTCTCATGAGGGTCATCTTCCAACGTTGATACGTTGTTGCTTGACGGCCAAACCACATATTATAACCTTTGTCATCGCAACCTCTATAATAGTAATAGACACATAAGAATACCAGAAATGATATATACTGTATATAACGATGGTTTTCTAAAAATACGTACCGTTCAAATATGCAATGCATTTTTGCAGTTGAATTTGAAAGAGGTAAATTCGATATTATAAATAACCATAGTTTGATTTGATTACATATGATGTTCATTTATTCCATACATATCAACATATTTACATTTACTATCTTATAACTGTAGATGTAGGATAATGACATGGGTTATACAGAAATGGTGTAGTCTTAAGCATAAGCTTGAAGCGACGTCCTCTCGAAATGAAAATAGGAATACATACAATATGAAGCAATGCAGGGAAATTAGGTTTGATTTTATTTCCTTCTGCATTCATGTAAGTATAAAGTTGTTCGATAACAATACTAATATAAAGTAGAATAAAAAAAATTCTGACAATAAATCATAAATAAGTAAATAAGCAAATACATATAGGCCTATATATAAATTGTTATTTTCAAAAATGAAATGATAAACTGTTATAGATACTAAATTTCCTCAAACATTATAAAACATTGTAAAATTATTTGCGGAAGAAGGACTGTCATTGTAAACAGATTGCTTGATAATACGATAGCCCCAGACAAAACTCATGAAATATATTAACGCATTTATTTTAGGTAGTTAGGAGAAAGCAAGATAAACAACAAAAAGCATAGAAAGAGAAGGGACAGAGCTGGGAGGGAGAGAAAGTAACATTAATTAATTAATTAATAATTGGGAGGTGTACATATTATATATCAAGTCAAGTTGTGCATGTTTAAATAATCACCTTTTGACATTTACTATTCATGACAATAGGCACATTCTTAAAATAAATTAGTTTTAAATAAGTTAAAAAATAAGCTTCCAGGGATTGAAATTCATGTAGGTCAGATATCTAACGAGTAAATAGTTTGCAATCAGTTATGTAAAATTTATTTTTATGTTTTAACATTTAAATCCAATCAGTAAGGCGATGGATTCATTCAGATGTCTTCATTCGAAGAAGAGAGACATTTATTTAAAATGCTAGGATATCATTTAGTAGAACCAAAGTTAAATTTGAATTTAAATACTATTTGCAAGCAATTGTGTATTGATAAATCATTTTGTACAAGGATTACATTTCAGGCAGGGAAGATTTTACATTCATATTTTGTGGGATTCATCATAGAGAAGGCTACAGCTATCATGACCAAGGTAGCAGGCAGAGGAAGAGGAGAGACATAGTATAGGCCTACACTCCGTATTTATATCACCTATCTTAATATCATTATTTTTTCATGAAATTTTATTTGTTGTTGTTTTTATTCCAGGATTAAGAATATACAGGCAATTTGATTGAAAAATGCAAGCAACAAACAAGATAATGCCCTTTTAACATGTTTTGAAAAAAGCAGTGTGATTCGAAAGAATGTATTTCCAATGTAAACTCGTTTTTAAATTACTGGATATTGATATATTGTAAGAAGAATGTTTTATGTATCGACTTTTTGCTATGGTGCTAGTGATTCGTTGGATATTCTTTCAAATGCAGTCCTGTATATTCAAACACATGGATATTACTATATTGTAAGAAGCATGTTTAATCTTTCTACTTTTTCGCTACGGATTTAAGTAGAGTTTAAAGGAAACCTAAACCCAAAGAATAAGTGTAGGTATTCTGAAAAATGAGATGTATTCCTGCCCTTTGATGTACAATATTCCTTACGAAAATGTACAAGGTATATATAAATGAATATATTCCTGGCATGATGTGATGCCTGTCAGCATGACATGGGCGCAGCCATTTTCTTAAACATGTGACGTATCTGTTGAAGTTGTACATGTATCATGCACCAAGCTTTAGTTGGATTTTTTTTTAAAAATCAATAACGAAACCTTTACTTTTCAATGAAAAAAAATAACAACTGAGATGATAGAAATTATATTAGGTGAAAAATAAATAACAGGGGCACAATTGTAACAAATACATTTATAAATACTACACTATAGCAGTTGACAAATATATTTCATTTCAACCTTCAACCCAGAAGAGCACTAAATAATTTATGCAATTTGCGTTCTGGCAATTATAGTACAAAGGAAAATAACAGGTGAATGAAATGCTTCATCACCACACACGTCTGGGAAAGAAGCATCTATAAATTTGAATACATTTACTTGATAAACGACTTCGCATAGTACACATTATCAAGAAAATGGCGATGCCCATGTCGTGCTGAGTAACTGTACTTTATCTTTGCTTTATACCTCTCTCATTCACTTTGGTGGGGAATCTTACAGATGTATGGGTAATAACATAATAAATCTCTCATAATAAGTAAAGTTATTACTTGGGGTAAACTACACACTTGTATATTCAAACTCATGGATATTTCTATGTTTTAAGAAGCATGTGTTATCTTTCTACTTTTCGCTACGGATTTAAGTAGAATTTAATTTGCTGAGATGCATGGCTACATAGTCATTTGACACATTTTTTTAAGTAGAGATATAGATAAAGATACGGGAAATTTTGCGTTCTTTCATCAGACATTTAGGTCATGTCGCTTGGGACGAAGTGTAATGAGCGTTTTTCTTTATACCTCATAGACATGAAAGAAATTACCTTTCTCTATGTTTGTTATATTTTAGGTTCCGGATATCATTACACAGATCAAGAACAAACCTATTGCTAGACGTGATCATTTTAATCAGGCCAGAATAAGCACATTAAAGACAGGTTAAATTATACTCTCTTAAAAAAAAGAGTGAATTTTCAAAATCACGGACGTCACTCCTCTGGAGAGTGAAAATGTAGTGAAAATAGAGTGAACATTCACTCTTTTCTTCTTAGAGAGACCATAAAATCAATCGATTTTCACTCCTAAACAAGTGATCACGGACGTCACTCCCAAGAAAGTGAAAATAGAGTGAAAATTCACTTTTTTTTTAAAAGAGAGTATGTATTGTTGATTCTCGGGTACCGATTGGGCGGAGTTAAATATGGCTAATACAAAAAATAGCCTACTTTGAATCGATGGAATGCCAGAAAGAGGGAGAAAAATCAATCGAAGGATGGGCATGTAATCTATTGTTATATTCTTACCAGACCATGCTTCACGGTGATAGTCAGCTTGCCTTCACTGTTCAACTCAGAGATCAGTGGATCCAGATCCGCGCTGGTGCGACACAGATCCAGCCTATTGTAATAAAAGAGTACATTTCGGGGGGCACAATACATTATCTTCTGAACTAACCTGACGTACGATACTCTTTAAAAAAGCCATCAGAGATGACTTTGTATGCTATAAGGTATGAGAATAGATGACAATTCAATACACATCATTTTGCTCTGTATTTATATTGCATGACTGCAAACCATGGTTTCATAACTGTGTATGTAGGATACAGCAATGGTGTGAACATCATGATGAATAAAATAATTAAAGTATTGAATTTAAATTTATCTTAACAAAATAATATTGGTATTAATAAATCCTGAAATCAAAAGATCTTATATGCAACACCCTATCATCTAATCTTAAAAAATAGCCAACTCTGAGATGCATTCCAAACCTTAATGCCACTACCCTAACTAGTTTGGCAGTAATAACGATAGGTGGCTTGTGGGGCAAATTGTTTTGCTTAATAATCAATTGTCTTTGATAACAACATTCAAATGTGTTAAATTAACGCTAGTTTTCATCTTGTCATGCTTATAATCAGGTATCTAGGTTATATCAACATCACGTAAGCATAAATTATATGTCTTAAGATAAGGAAGAAATTAAAATTCACATTTTTATCTTAATATCGTTATAAATAATCGATTTGAACGAATCAAGTGCCCACCCCAATGGTCAAATGTTAGTGAACAGACTGAACACATTTTCTCACATAACTATGTAAATGAGCGTTCATCAAAAAGATAATAAATTCTGTTCTTAACTTGCCATGATCTAAGATCCCGGTTGAATATTTTCAAGTGATATTACCCATGCCATTTATACATTTTAATTTAACTATAACTAGTGAATTTCACATGATATGCAAATTATCTTCCACCATTAAAAAAAAAATGATATTGTCATCTTAAATTGCATCAAAGTCCACTCTGAAAACAATTCATGTATTGAAAGCTATGTATTATGGGTCTCCAGCATTGGTGGATTGATTTTCTGATTTATACATTGTAAATATTTAGCCATCATAATTATATGCAAATATAAATTCAAATTATAACTTTTGATTTTAATGCCACAAAATGAAAACTTAATTTGCATATTATGCATAAAGTACTGTTTAAACCCATCTTGAAATGTATTCACCCTGTCCAGTGGGAAAATGCCAGTATCCATTCCATTATTCGAACTGATTTAAGTGGGATCGTAGATGGCAGATTATGATAAAAATTTTGATATCTCTCTGCCTTAAGCTTTTTTGCATATTTTGCTAACATTAATCCTAACATGGATTCAAAAACTTGTCCACCTTTTTCATTGACTTTGAGAACATTGCACTGAACACTTGAATTGTTCACATTGGTTATTTACAACGATATTGAGATGAAAATGTGAATGTTAATCTCTTTATTGTTGTCTCTGAACAAAAAGCCAACAAAAAAAGCCTACAATTGCATTGGCTGGAATGAAACGTATAAGGCGCTATCTCGTTTTTCAGCGGCTGGTTCAAAATTATCAAACATTTGTGGGGCTCCACAAATATTAGGAATTGTTATATTTATGAATATTTCAGCCGTCTGTGAACCGGTTTCGATCAAAGATGATTTTGTCACTTAAATTGTATGTTCTTTCAAAGTTTGACACTCAGTTTTTCATTATCTCAACAAACAAAAATGTGGGTAGCGCCACAACACTTGCAACACAAACAACACTTGCACAGTATCTGCAGTTCACGTAACTTTACTCGTTCCTGGTAACGGACCTGTCGCAACGACAGGTCAACGCTGACTCACAGATCACAACTATATAGAACCTGTCCCAACGACAGCTAAACGCTGACTCACTGACATCTCTCACGATGTCCACATATATATTTCACAATTAACTATAACGCCCTCTACGTCTTACTAAATTACTGGACTAGTTATGCTACACAGCCCCTCCCCAAGTTTGGGCTGTCCTCGGACCACTCTTTAACAAAACAAAATAATACCACCTCGGAATAATCTTTCGAAAAAAGTACAAAATTACTTTAAAACTCCTTAAAGTACATGTATATACACTTAGATATAACAACAAAATGATATATGTACAATAGTAGATAAAGAACAAAAGAGGAGTAGAGAGAAACGGGAAAGTTTAGGAAAGAAAAGGTGCGGAAGGTATAGGACTAGACATGTAGAAGTATTGAAAACATGGAAAATATATGCTTATACATCTTAAAATAAAACATAACCCTCTTCTTTTTCTTCTGCTATCTAACAAAATACAAAACAATGCATCCCTGAACTATCGTAAATACGAAATATTTGCATAGTAACAATACAACATGAGTAATTTTTTATTCTTTCAACTTTGGCAAAGTGCAACATAAGAACTCGAATAGAGTGGAAGAACAAAAGAAGTAGAGGGAGAACGCATGAAAATATGAGTTTGAAGACAGACAAAGGGTGAAGGGTAGAAGCAATGCAGGATTTAAAATGAACAAGATAAGGCACAATTCATTACAGGTATAAGTAAAAAAAAAAAACACATTGGTTGGAATATGGCAAAGTACTGGCTGCTTAGTTTGAGTTTATGGCAAGATTAAATGAGTTGGGTCTTGGTGGATTCCTCTCCTATTGCTGACATGTGCAAGTTGGCTAGGAGCGTCCTGCTCAACCTTCGTGCTGACTTACACTCGCTTCTAACTAGAAGTCCGTAGGTCTGAAGAGTGCCACTTCGTAGGGTTTCAACCCGTCCACATGAATATTCAACTGCCGTACACTCGAGCGGATGTCTGCATTGGTTCCTACCCAATAGAACCTCAACTCCTCAAGCGAACCTTATCTCTGGTCTTGTTCATGCCAAGGTATCCACTAGACTTGCCACCAAGCAATTCCTTCACAACGACCTCTCGAAGCTTAGCTGATAAGACAACATTCAGTTATCCAATGGCCTAGGTCACTATTCCCATTTCCTGTCGAGAACGCCTTGCTTCATTTCCAGTTGGTCTCACTTCCTCCAAGGGCTTCTCCACCCTGGACTTTGAAGCCATTGCTGACCAATCCGGCCGGTCCCCTGACCGCTGCTTTGCTTCCAGAATCCACGTCGTACTGAAGGATCTTGCGCCTGGTCTTGGCTCATCTGCTCATTCCTAATGCTGGGTTCTATCGTAACTGTCCTTGCCTCCGCATAGCTATCTCGGGGTACCTCCACTTTCGGTGCTATACTTGTTTATCAGAGATTGCCGATTCCTTGAAGCTCCGCTTACACGCACTTAGGACAATTGGTCACTGCCTTCGCCTTCACACGAAACATTGGTAAGTGAGCGTCCAGAAAGGTGCACGGTTTTGAAGTCGCACTCTGCTATCACTTGCAGCCATCGAGCCATCTGTCCCTGCAAATCTCGGAAATCAACGAAGTGCCCCATGATCAGTCCTGACCTCAAATCTCTGACCATAATACCGGCAAAACTCCATACAGGCGCTATACTGACAAAATTCAATGTACAGACGCTATCACTATTTAAACAGGCGCTGTACCTTACATGTACATGCGCAATCCCTGCCTTCGCCTACACACAGGCGAAACCTCAGGCGCTATCTCTGCCTTCGCCTGCACACAGGCCAACCTCCAGGCGCTGTTCCTTCCACGTACAGGCGCAATCCCAGACGCCATCTCTGTCTTAGACTGTCGAAGATCCTCATCTCCAGGCCGAACCTCTGCTGCAAGCATCCTAATTTCATTCTCTATAGTCACTCGTTGAGCAGCCATTATAAATTGTAAAAAGACTCCATTCAGGCGCTATACGGCGCTATGTCTGCCGGCGCCTATATAGGCGCTATACCTCCAACGCGTAGGTGCTGTCACTGCCGGCGCCTATAGGCGCTATACCTAACACGTAGCTAGGCGCTCTCATTGCCCGGCGCCTATAGGCGCTATACCTAACACGTAGCTAGGCGCTCTCACTGCCCGGCGTCTATAGGTGCTATACCTAACACGTAGCTAGGCGCTCTCACTGCCCGGCGCCTATAGGCGTTATACCTAACACGTAGCTAGGCGCTCTCACTGCCCGGCGACTATAGGCGCTATACCTAACACGTAGCTAGGCGCTATCACTGTCGGGTGGCTATAGGCGCTATACCTCATACGTGTAGGCGCTGCCTCTCACTGCCCGGCGCCTATAGGCGCTATACCTAACACGTAGCTAGGCGCTCTCACTGCCCGGCGACTATAGGCGCTATACCTAACACGTAGCTAGGCGCTATCACTATCGGGCGGCTTTTTGCGCTATACCTCCTACGTTTAGGTGCTGCCTCTCACTGCCCGGCGCCTATAGGCGCTATACCTAACACGCAGCTAGGCGCTGTTACTTTCGGGCGCCTATAGGCGCTATACCTAACATGTAGCTAGGCGCTATATCACTGTCGGCGCCTATAGGCGCTATACCTCCTACGTGTAGGCGCTGCCTCTCTCTGCCCTGCGCCTATAGGCGCTATACCTACTACATGTAGGCGCTGTCACTGCCGCTCTTCCTTCGCCTACACACAGGCGGGTTCGCTGTAGGGGGAGTTCGTTCTGAGCTGCTACAGCCACGTTGCTTCAATCCCACCGCTGCCACCAGTGTGGCGTAACAGGGCTCTGCCGGGATAGCGTTCTGCCTCGCAGTCTGTCAAAACCCGGTCCACGCTCTCGACAATCATTCATCAACTATCTCTCAGTGGGCTCTCACAAAAGTATATCGTGTAAGAATAACGTGGACTAGCTCTCATTTTACTCACTCACGCAATCACTGAATGTCTGACAGGAACTCAAGAAACAACACTTGCACAGTATCTGCAGTTCAAGTAACTTTACTCGTTCCTGGTAACGGACCTGTCGCAACGACAGGTCAACGCTGACTCACAGATCACAACTATATAGAACCTGTCCCAACGACAGCTAAACGCTGACTCACTGACATCTCTCACGATGTCCACATATATATTTCACAATTAACTATAACGCCCTCTACGTCTTACTATATTACTGGACTCGTTATGCTACAATACATAGGTAATGTATTTATCGACCTGCGAAAAGCATTCGACACTGTCGACCATCAAATTCTTATGAAGAAAATGCATAACATTGGTATCAAAATATGTTTAGTCACTGGTTAGCTATCTAAGTGGAAGTCATAGCTATCTAAGTAGAAGAACATGTAAAACCCTTGTGAATCATTATCTTTCATCTTCCAAATTCATATCG
This sequence comes from Strongylocentrotus droebachiensis, assembly GCA_035222895.1. Taxonomy (NCBI): domain Eukaryota; kingdom Metazoa; phylum Echinodermata; class Echinoidea; order Camarodonta; family Strongylocentrotidae; genus Strongylocentrotus; species Strongylocentrotus droebachiensis. The sequence goes on from JAVYIG010000436.1 coordinate 218,599, forward strand.
TGTGGTCCTTCTTATTTATTATATACGTTCGTTAAAGATCTTGCCAAATATATTAAATTAAGCAGTCTAAAGTCATATGCAGACGACACAGTGATATATTACTTTGATACCTCAGTACGCAAAATTGAGTCAACTCTGAACAGTGACCTACTTCTATTACACCAGTGGATGAAGGAAAATAGACTAAGTGTATATTATGAATAAACTGTTTGTATGTTGATTGGTGGTCGATACATGCTGTCAAAAGAAAAGAACTTAATACATGTCAGCCTCTGTAAGACCAGAATGCAAGAAATGGAAAATGTCAAGTACTTAGGTGTCATTTGTGATGAGCAAATTAAATTGAACATTCACACTGATGAGATGGTGACAAAATAGGACAAATAGTAAGCTTTCTGGTAAATTAAGAAGCACCTCGAATAAATCTATAACAAAACTAGTATATAATGCAGTTGTTCTTCACAACTTCGACTACGGAGATGTTGTATATGGTTCGGCCTGTTAATATTTAATTGAAAGATTTCAAAATCGTGCTGGGCGTTTGATTTTACATATCAATCATGACTTTCATAAACCCAATTAAGTAATTCACAATGCCCCTAACTGGGAATCGTTACACGACATGATAAACTAGCATTTGCCAGCTTATGTGGGGGGGGGGGGGGACTTTCGCAGTCCTCTCATACAACTACCATTTCGTAAAGTTTAAGCCCTCATAACTGTGTGTTGTACCTTCTTTATATCCTTTAATTTAGTCACAAATTGAAGTCATGTTTGAAATTTATGTATATAGGTAATTCCATAAATTAAGGACCCACTTTGTGATATTTTTAGTGTCCCACTTACATAAGAAACCCACACGTATTTGTGGCTCTGAGTAAAGGCCTAAATAGTAGAGTGAGATTGTTAAGTAATTCTAGGTGTGAGGATGGAATATTATGTTTGGAAATTACTTTACAATATCACTCCACTATTCAAGCCTTTAATCAAAGCCACAAATACTTGTGGGTCCCTAATGTAAGTGGGACACCAAAAATGTCACAAAGTGGGTCCCTAATTAATGGAATTACCCATATGCTTTCTGGACTCCATGGAAGACCAGTAGTGTCGTGCCTGGCACAATTGAATATGGGTATATACTTGTATTGTATGTTTGTTTCCAAACGGAAAATAAATACTACTACTACTACTGTTGACTGTAACAGTCAAAGGTTACCAAAATATGTCGTTCCATAATGTGGTGTACGTGTACATTTTAAAGATATTTAATTATAATTTGGCAATCATTATCCTTGGAAATCAATATGAGACTCACTCTATGCTTGTCAGGTGTGGATGGGTCTTCATGAGTTGGATAATCTCAACTGTCTTCTTGGTGTACAGGTCAATGCATGTCATGGACAGCTTGGTGAGCCCAGGACATGATGCTATCACCGCCTTGCAGAATGACACGGGATAACTCAGCGTAGTAGACGATGTAAAACGCGAACCTCCCTGGATGTGAAGGTGAGTTAGATGGTGGAATGGAGAGCAGGCCATTGTGACGACATATGATGATATACTCTCCTCCGACAAGCCCAGTTGGAGTTTTTGAACTCGGGGACATGATGTATGAAGTCCAAGATTCCACAGACTGGACACATCCTTACCATCCACAGATAGCTCATCTACTGAGGTTGTTTGATGAGTCTATGAAAAAAAGAAACCGAGAATTATCGATGTTTTATCATAACTTAATCACAATTATAATTAATAAATGACACATATTTGGAAAGCTTAGACTCTCTTCTTTCATTTAATGCAACTCATTTGATGCATATTTCATGAGCATGAGTGATTAAAAGCAATTTGAAGAGAGGAAACCAAAATATCATTTGGCGGGTGGTATCTGAATTTTAAAAAGAAATTTACATTAATAGAAAGTTCAATTTCTGTCCTTTGAAATGTCACCTCAATCAGGAAAAATGAGCCAGGAATAACAAAGTTCTGTTTGTTTAAAGTAAGGCTTGCATTTCCATAATTTGATCAAACGAGTTCGTTTTCACTGGCTGCCTGCCGTAGCGACGAACATAGTTGATAAAAGACTTAACTCCGTTTCGTTGACGATCAGCCATGCACAAAAAAGACGAAAGACCTGATGCATGGCTGATCTTCAACGAAACGGAGTTAAGTCTTTTGTCAACTCTGTTTGTCAACAGCCCGTAGTATGTCGTCTTAACTTGATATCGAGGCAAAATACTTTCTGCAATTCCTAAATCATTCACATAGTCTTTCTGAACCCCTTCCTTTTGAGCTTGGAACAAAAAGAGGAATTGTCTTGGAATAGTAAAGATACATACCAGTATCTCTCTATTGTCCATTTCAACTCGACTGATATCCCTCAAGTTAAGTGACTGGAGGCGTGGTAACGAGAGAATGGAGTGTAGTCGAAATGGAGTTATTGAAAAACCCTTCATACTAAGCGTCTGGATCTGTGCAAAAGCAATTTATCAGTTCACAACAAAGTAAAATGCACGATGCTATATAACTATTGTTTTTACTAAAATAAACACCTTTTTAAATCACAGCTAAACTCAGATGAATCTGCATCTCAGTAACTTTATCATTCACTAAGTCTGATTATTTCGTCTCTATTTCTGCTATAGTTCAAAAGAATCAACATCTAATAATATTAAAAAAAAAACATTTTAATACGCATGGCTTGATTTAATTCAATAGAGGTATCTTTTCTTTTATCAATGGGATGACATTACATCAAAATGATATCTTCAAGAGAGCATGTTATACTTTTTCCCCTTTGTTTTCAGTAAGCTCAATCCATCTGTTTCTTTCAACGTGGATTAGTAAGCAATTTATTAATTATTCTAAATTCACTAGATACAAAAGGACACTCGCATGAATACATATTGCTTCAGATATCGTTTATTGGACAGGCACATGAGTTGACATTGTGCTTGCCATATTGTTGATATCAGGTATATTTTACACGACAATTGTGAGAACAGTCTTAGGCAATAGCTGTACTGATAATTTGGTCATGTGGAATACGGTTAAAATCAATCATGAATTTATCACATTAATCGGTTCTTAATTCGTTGTAAACGAGAAAAACATTATGATCCAAATACTCGTGCGGTGCATGGTAACATAAATTATTTATCTACTGTTAAAACTATTATTTGAGAAATAAATCAGAAGTATTTTTCATTTGATTATTTTAGTTAATCAATTATAATGAATTATTACCTTTATCTATGAAATCGAAAAGATGAACACCGCGGTATTATGTTTGGTTGTTCATAGTAGGCCTTTTAGAATCTAACATTTTTACATTACCCAATACACTATTAAAAGTACGTGGTCAAAAAATGACCACGTCTTGGTCGTTTTTAAAGGTGCATGGTTGACTACCAAAACGTGGTAAAAAAATGTCCACGTCGTGGTCATTTTTTGACCTCGTATTTTTAAGAGTGTAGTAACGAATAACCATCTGTCTATAGTCAATAATGATAACAAGTTATGTATCAAATACATGTGTGTTTAAAATAAAAAATCCTAGTGATTTTTAAGATAAATCTATATTTTTAATTCCATGTTTACATTTAGTGAGGGGGGGGGGCATCATTCTCCTAATAAATGAGTACGTAATGTTCCAAACTTTTCAATCCTTCAAAAAATGGGCAAACATTCTAATATCTCTATCTGATTATATGAAGATCTAAGAAATTGCCCAAAAAGATAAATAAATAATAAATACAAGAAAATAGTTTTCGAGAAAAACAGGGGCTGAGAAAGCGAAAGACAGATAGCTTGAGAGAGAAAGAGAGAGAGAGAGACAGAGAGAGAGGCAGAGACAGAGATATAGAGATAGAGATGGAGAAAAAAGGCCCAAAGAGAATTGGGTGTGGTAAAAAAAAGAAAGACGTTATTAATTATAGTTAGTTAGAAAAGAGAAACCAAAGATCATTCTATTCACATGATTTGTTTCCTTGTAAGCATGGCCAAACTATTTATTATATTGATATGAGAGTGCTCGTTTATAATGTGAATAAAACATTTCTTTTTAAAAAGTGTGAAAATACAGTTACCCCAAAAGTTGAATTTGAAGAATGCAAAATTATTTGAAATAAATTTCCAATTGAAATCTTGTTTGGTATACCTTTGATTTTGATGCCTCATAGGCCATCGTCGAGTATAGAGCAGAGACCTCTCGCGTAATGAGAGGATGCAACATAACCTAGATTTGCGTTCTTGTGCGTTAGATTCTCAATCTGATGAAGGGACAGGATGTGTTGAATAAAGTGAATAGTATTATCAAGTATAGACGACATATCTGATTTAAATATTCTTATTGGCATTAATGTAAATAAGTATCCTCCAGAAATAAAGAGAGAGAGAGAGAGAGAGGGAGAGACTGGGACAGAGATAGCGACATAATGAGAAATAGAGAGGGATAGAGAGAAAAACCGAGAGAAATGGGTCTGGTAAGAGCAAACAAAGACGAGATGAAGAAAGACAAACACATGTTATTACTTATAGAAAGTTAGCAAAGAGAAACACTGTCTTTCTAAGCAAACAGTGAAGTGTTAAATCCGTCTATTTACAATACACATGTACATTAAATGTCCTGCCACTACTGACCAAATCTAAATAATTTTTAAATATAGAATGCTAGATAAAATTTAAATGATAAATAATTGTGTACACGCTCTTAATGAATATATCATTATGACACCACAGTCCGTTCTATTCACATGATTTTTTTTCCTTGTCAGCATGGGCAAACTATTTAGAATATTGATGTGAGAGTGCTCGTGACTAACGTTTATAAATGATTTCTTTTTAAACAGTGTGAAAATACGGTTACTCCATAATTATGTTGAAATCAAAGAATGCAAAAAATAATTTGAAACAAATCGTTTCCAATTAAAACCGTGTTTGGTATACCTCTAATCTTGAGGCCTCAGAGAGCATTGTTGCGAAGAACTCTTCACCAAGCTTCATATAGTCCAGCTCCAGTGATCGAAGATTTGGCATGAAGCAGAGACCTCTCATGTAATGAGAGGATGCAGCAGAACCCAGATTCGCGTTCTCGTGCTTTAGCTTCTCAATCTGGTGATGTCACAGGATATGTTGATTAGAGTGAATAGTATTATCAAGTATAGACGACATGTCCGATTTCAATATATTCTATTGTCATTAACGTTACATTTCAACCTCTACTTACACTTTTACAGCAAGGGAAAGAGAAGGGAGAAAGATAGAGAGAGAGAAATGGAGAGAGGGAGAGAGAGAGAGACAGACAGACAGAGATCGGAACAGAGAGACATAATGAGAGACGGAGAGAGATAGAGAGAAAAAAACTCAAGGGAAATGGGTGCAGTAAGAGCTAAGAAAGACGAGATGAAGAAAGACAAACAAATTTGATTAATTATAGATAGTTAGAAAAGAAAAAATGTTTCTTTGTAAAGGGATTGTGGGACTTTGCCTCAGATTCCAAACAAGATCCTGGATTTTGCTCATGATGTAATCATAATCATAGACATATGTTAGGTTAGCCGGGAATACTATGACTTTTACAAGCAGATCGTCTATCTGATTATCGAGATATTTAAGATTGGAAATCGAAATTTCGAAAACCGTTTTCCCAACTGTTTTTATAACTCTACAGGCTATTGGGGGAAATCAAAACAGCTCACTCAAAGATGTCGCATTTTTGAGGTATTTCATGATCCTTTTAAATCGCAATTTTGTTTAGGGCTTTAAAATAACACCATGTCACAGACACTGACACTGATAACACGCATCTCAGATTCAACATTGTTAATGCATATGCCGCGGCGGCCGTGAGGTATAAAATATATACGGCAAATAGCAATATAGGGCCGCCGCAGCATTGCCACGATCCTATACGGTAGTGGTCACATAATATGTTAGAGTAGCCGCATGGCGTATTTTGAATTTTAGGAGATAGAAAATCTGCGGCTGCCGTACGGCCTTTGAAGTGATGACGCGCGGTCGTCTAAGGGCGTCCCTGCGGCGGCCATAGGTTTTTGACAAATACTGAGGCAGACACAAAGTAGCCGCAAGGTGCCCGCAAGGCGGCCGAATGGGGACCACACGGCAACCCTGCAGCCAGACTGATGCTATCGCTTCACCCCTGGAGTATAATACTCAATGCCACCGTACGCCCGACGTACGGTCACTGTGGAACCGCTCTACGGCATGGCTACGGCGTGTCTAATCGCTAAGGCGAACCTTGAAATGAAAACAGTTATAACTCCGCGTTATAATCCCACGTCGACCCGTACGGCCTGTAAAGATTGGGATACGCCTTAGGGTGACCCTGAGGCCGACGCAGATTCTCTACGGCCGCATCAAGTATCTCTCTATTTCGGGGGCGTACGGCCGCCGTATCCGAGCCGTAGAGCAAATGTGACCTAGGCATTACTCCCTTGTCAGCATGGCCAAACTATTTATGACAAGAGTGTTCGTTAGTGTCAGTAGACACAGGATGTTGTGAAGCGTCTAGTGCAGTAGTGTGTAGAAATAGATTAGCATAGCATAGTTTTGGCATAGTGCTTGTAATTTCTGCTTTCAGCTGCTGCCGCTGGCTAACCGCAAGGTGAAAAAGGGAGCCGAGTGCGTAAGCCTTCCCCTGCCAGTACATAGCCTCTCCTCTATCAAGACTCTTACAGTGCCTCCTCGCGGCAACACACGGTAACTGGGTATCGCACGAGATCCCAGGCAAAACTGTAAGGGATGTCGGAGTAGCTTTGGGCCCAAGAGATTCAGCGTGCAGGCCCACCTGTGTTTGGACATGCCCTGGCGCCCACCAACAAAGCTCCATCTATGGTTTAAATATCCCCACCTATGGGGAAATAAGCGGAGAGGTTGACTTCGTAGCCCAGTAAGGCCACCAACCTAGGAGTCGGAGCTCTGATGTAAAATCCCCCGTCCGACCCGCACCGGGCCAGCGTGGATGGGTAGGCCCACATAAACCAGCATGAAAGACACAAATAAGCAAAGGCCCCCAGTCCCAAGCAGCTCATTTGTTCCGGACCAAGGTGGCGGCCCGATAAAGCAAGGAGCAGGGGGTGCTAAGAATCCCTGGGTAAGGACAGGCCACCAATGGAAACTGGACATTGCAACATAATGTGAGATCACTACTTTCAGAAGAAAGACTACTGGAACTCGAGGAAGAACTACAAGGCATAAAGTGGGACATCGTTGGACTGGGTGAAGTCCGCAGACGAGGAGAAGAACTCACAGTACTGAAAAGTGGGCACCATTTCTACGATATAGGAAAGAAGAATAAGAGTGAAGCAGAAGTAGGATTCCTGGTACACAAAAGCATCGCCGGTAACATTTCTGAAATAAAACGGACGTGATGCAATGCAGTAAAACACAATTTACAATAGTCATGAGTGACTTTAACGCCAAGGTCGGGAACTTGGAGAGGAAGGAGAAGAGAGCAGGTCGACCCCTTTGGAAGTGGGCAAAAAAAACTACAGGGGCGACCGACTTCTTGAATTTGCCATTAGCAACAAAATGAAAATAATAAAAACTTTCTTCAAGAAAGGAGCATCCAGGAAATGGACATAGAAAAGCCCAGGCGGCAACACAAAGAATGAAATTTACTTCATATTAACTGATAATCAGCACATCATCCAAGGCGTGAAAACAATCAGCAAGGTGAACGTGGGAAGTGACCACAGGATGGTATTGGGCAAGATGAGAATCATCACCCGACTAGAGAGGCAAAAACTCCTAAAACCAAAACAAAGTAGCATCAACCTAGAGAGACTAAAAGAGAAGAGAACAGAATTTCAACTGGAGTTGAAGAACCAATTTCAACTTCTGACGGACAAATGCACAGACGAAGAAGGAAACAGATCTCTTGAAACATGGACTGATCTGCTAGTGGAAAAAACCCAAGGAAACCGCCATAAAGATCGCAGGGATAAACCAAAAAAGCCGTAAAAACAAGATATCAGAATCTACCAGAAAACTTATGGAAACAAGAAGGAACATGGAAGCAGAAGGCATAGGCATCCAAAATGTATAATACGTAGAAACATGCAAAACAGTAAGGAAAAAGCTACGTGAAGACATCCGTAGTAACAACACAACAATGATCAAATCTACATAGAGGAAAACAGAAGCCTGAATAAAACTTATCAGAAATTAGCACATGAAAAAAAAGAAAATTAGGAATAGATACTTTAACTAGGGGACCTACGCCCTTAAGTCATAAATGACAGTATAATGAGGATTATTGCCCCACAAAAGGGCACTAATATAGCAAATCGACACGGTTTTGATCCTGGGGCCTCACAGTTACGAGGCAATTGCTTTGTCACTGAACCATGACTGTACACAGCGGGGGCTAGGGTAGGGGACAGTTTCCATAAATATTCCAAAAAAAAAACAGAAAATGCAATAAATTTTCAATAATTTATTGCATTTTACCCCGGTCCCCAACATTAAAAAAATCCTCTGGAAGGCCATGCATTATGGCTCAAGGAATGGGCACACAGAGGATTTTTTTTATGTTGGGAACCGGGGTAAAATGCAATAAATTATTGAAAATTTATTGCATTAACTTTGTTTTTATTTATTTATGGAAACTGCCCCCTAACCTAGCTCCCGCTGCGTACAGTCATGGCTCAGTGACAAAGCAATGGCCTCGTAACTGTCAGGCCCCAGGATCAAAACCGTGTCGATGTGCTATATTAGTGCCCTTTTGTGGGGCATTAATCCTCATTACTGTCGTTTATGACTCACGGGCGTAGGTCCCCTAGCTTATAAGCTTAGTAGCATACACATGCTTTAGCAGTTACGCAAAACACACATTGTCAAATAATTATTCAATAAACTCTAAGAATGTATACTATTATCTAGATCTATTATTTTTTTTATTATTTTCAAAATAATCCCATAAATTGGGGTAAAACAAAAATATTCCAACTATGTGAGCGACAGTGTACTATTTATAGGATGAGTAATTTTATACATGCTTTTTTATTAATCTATATTATTTTTACACCGAAGTTCGTTATGCTCACATAATTTATTTCCTTGTCAGTATTATGGCCAAATAATTCATTGTATTTATATTAATATGAGAGTGCTCGTGGTTAATGAAACAAATTATTTCTTTCAAGTAAGTGTGACAAGACAGCCATCCCATAATATGTATGGTTTGAAGAATGTAAAACATATTTCGAAACAAATCGTTTCCAATTGAAATCGTGTTTGGGTATACCTTTGAGTTTGATGCCACAGTGGCCATCGTCGAGTAGAACTCATCACTCAGCCCTACACAGTCCAGAATCAGTGATCGAAGATTTGGCATAGAGCAGAGACCTCTTGCGTAATGAGAGGATGCAGCAGAACCCAGGTCTCCGTTCGTGTGCTTTAGCGCCTCAATCTGGTGATGGGACAGGACAGGTTGAATAGAATGAATAGTATTATGAAGTATAGACGACGTGTCCTACTTTATTATTGTCAGCGTCATCAATGTAACATCATCAAGCTCTTAATATACTTTTAAAGCAAGAGAAAGAGGAAGGGGAGAAAGAGAGAGAGAAACAAAAATACAAACAAAAAGGGAAATGGGTGTGTGGCAAGAGCAAGGAAAGACGAGAACAAAGCAAACCACTGAGATAAAAACAAACAATTTTTATAAAGGGAAACCCGTTTGTTCATGCAGAATAAAAAAGTTTATCTCTCCCTCTACAGTGTACTTGATATATCTCATTCAGACGTTTGACAAAACATAAATAATATTTATACCAAAATTGAAGTATTATTCTTAGGATACGAACCTTTAAAACGCGTTGTAATATACATTTAATTCATTGTGGCATTCGGGAAAGAGAGAGAGAAGCTGTTCAAGAAGAATACAAATGTTATATCTTTCTATCAACAGTGTAAATATCTCCTTGAGACTCTTAATATACTTTTAAAGCAAGAGAAAGAGGAAGGGGAGAAAGAGAGAGAGAAACAAAAATACAAACAAAAAGGGAAATGGGTGTGTGGCAAGAGCAAGGAAAGACGAGAACAAAGCAAACCACTGAGATAAAAACAAACAATTTTTATAAAGGGAAACCCGTTTGTTCATGCAGAATAAAAAAGTTTATCTACAGTGTACTTGATATATCTCATTCAGACGTTTGACAAAACATAAATAATATTTATACCAAAATTGAAGTATTATTCTTAGGATACGAACCTTTAAAACGCGTTGTAATATACATTTAATTCATTGTGGCATTCGGGAAAGAGAGAGAGAAGCTGTTCAAGAAGAATACAAATGTTATATCTTTCTATCAACAGTGTAAATATCTCCTTGAGACTATTGACAAATAATGTAAGACTTCTAAAATAAAAATGCGAAATTGAATTTATAGGATACGTGCTATACAAATCCGCATTTATATGACTGGATATCATGATGAGATTGAAATGCAGTCTATTTACATAATACACGATTCTTTTTAAATTTGTGAGAATACTAACACTTCAGCTATAGAGGGACTGCACCTTCCCTTCCCCCCCCCCTCCCCTCCACCCTCTTCCCCTCTTTACATACGCTGTTGCGAAAAGGCTACTTAATATGCAATTCTACTCGCAGGATGGGTCTCTTCTAGACGCTGGCGTACTGGTGGTCGTGAGGGTGGGGGGGGGGGGCTTGGTGCCTCTGCCCCTGTACAATTTATTGTATACATGTATAGCATGTATAGGTGGGGAGAGGTGTATTCCTGCTATCTACCTGATAAGTTAACGCCTATCATCGCTATTAGAGACGAAGGAAGGTGTGAATATTGAGCTTAGACTTTGATTAATTGCCTGTGTGTCCAAAAGTGTCCTTAATGCAACGTTCCAAATTAGAAAACGTAAAATAAGGTATATATTTCATTAAAGTAGAGGGGGTCGCTATGATGCAAATCTAGTCCACAGTGACACGCAAAGTCTCCTCATTTCTGCGAGGGGCTAGATGGTATTCCCCCCCCCCCCTCCTCCAAGGTCTCGCAGGACTTTGGTCTCGTCCCGTAACGATAGTCTATCATAATTTTTGGAGTAACTCTCCTCTCATATATCTTCTCTGTCTGCTTTTAATTATCAACATTTCCTCAACAGGAAACGGGATATCCTTTTTTATATTCGTGTATTACACCAAGCCGCTTACACTACAGGCTTATATAATATCGTGATTTTTTTTCTTTCAAAACGAAGAAAAGAGGGTGAAATATTATTGCAAAAAGATGCGGCAATTCCTAATAGACTAAAAGAAGCTTTTGTAAGTGGTCTCCCTACCCATAAATAAAAAGAAATTTGTAATAGCATTAATTGTTTAGTAAATACATGTAATAATTTAAAGTTATACAAGACAATGTAACACACCATTCAGATAGTGAGGTCATCTAGAAGTCAGAGTTTCACTATTGCAAAAAGGAAAATCTCCTCTCTCAGTCGATACGCCTTCTCGATTATTTAACAAAATGTAAACCGTCGGTCTACATAATTAGAGAGGACCGAGTCTCCATCACCAAAATTGGAAGGTCGCCCAAAGTAAAAGATATTTAAATGAGACCTATCCAATATGAATGGAGAGGAAAAAAGGTACATATTAAACTCATACCTACTATACAATAATGTGGTTCAAAATTTTCCATAGTACAAAACGTAAGTTTGTACTTTACGTAATTCACCCATGGAGTTACTATTCTGTGAAATGGTTATGAAAAGAATAGCTGCATAGACTTCTTATTTCGGAAAAGGGCGGATGTCCCCCCCCCCTCCGCCTTCATGGATTGACATCGGAGCCATTTCTGGATCGGCTCCCTCAACATGTTTGGTTAATACGCCACTGAGCGTGTGTGTGAATCAACAGTAGCGACATGAGAATTGTAAAAGTGTAGGGGAGCACTGGCGGCAAGGAAAAGCGTCAACGGAAAATGTCTTCCCATCCCGAGTGGAAAATGTCATGCGTCCCAGGGGCGGATCTAGCTTTTTGCTGAGGGGGGGGGGGGGGGGGTGACCCAATTTGTTTTAGGGGGGGTTGAACCCCCTGTGGAGTATCGTCCACGAGCCGCGTAGCTGCGAGGCGATTTTGTTTGTTGCTATTTTGAACCCCCATTAGTGTTTTCCTGGCATCTACTAACACAATGGAGTCCATAAAAAGTCTGACACATGATGACGTTTTTCTATGCACATCACATTTTCACTTGGCAGCCGAACCCCTTATCATACAATGTACCTATTATGGATGGACATTCATCGTTTTCTTAACGAATTCATTGTGATTGTCTACGTCAATGTCGTCTCAATAACATTCCGTAAATGTTTCTTCACTTTGATCTCATCATGGTCGCCGCCAAAAAGCCAGGACAGAATCAAGATAGTGATTTTAAACATGTTAATATACATGCGCAGAAGATAATAACTCGCTTAAATCATGGAAAATCGATGTGCAGTTCTGGTTTATAATCGGAAATTGTTGTTGAGTGTACTGTATTTTATTTTAAAAACGTGTTGATATCACCAGATATAGTTTATATTTGGATTGGTTGTGATTTAAAATCCCGTTTACCCCAATTTCCTCATAATATTCCAGAGTTACAACGCACAGGGCTTATAAAGATCATGGCCTTCTAATTGTTTTATAAGGTCATGGGTGTGTGCGAAAGTTTGCGAATCAGTAATAATACATTTCATATCACCCAAATCGTCTGCTTTTCAACTTTGCTGCTCCCTATTGGGGATGTTTTTATTTTAAGACACACTCTTACAGAGCACACCATCCAACAAAACCCAAGAGAGGGAAATTGCTACTTTGTAAATGACCGAAAATACTCAAGCGCATTCGTTATTGTTAAAACAGCTGAATGTTCTCATTAAGATGCACATAATCAAAAGGCGGTGACTATCATTGGATCAAAGAAATAATCACGTTGAACGTCCATCCGTAATAGGTCCATGATCATACTAACCGGTATGGTAAAGTGGAATGTACCATGTATATTATTGTGAGATTTTCAGAGTTATCATATGATAATATTTAATATTCAGATGGTCACTTATTACTCCCTTACATCGATTTTAGTTATACTTTGTATAATATTTTATATCATTTCATTTTTACAAATTATAGCCATGACTTTCAAGTTGCCTTTTTCGTTTTGTCTTACACAGTGTCACAATGGATGGACACTCAATATTTGACGAAATTGATGAAAAAAATATCTTAAAATATACCAAAACAGTATACCAAAACAGTGTACCAAAACAGAGACGAAGAGAAAAATGACAGAGGAAGATGCATATCAATGATAGGTAGAACAGAAATGTAAGGAAAAGAGGGTGGAGCTGCAGGAAGAGGAGAGCGAGACCATTTTACAAGACTTTTCGGTTGCTATAGACTTCTAACCTTTGTAAATAGAAGTGAACGAAATTATGAGTGTAAATAACCAAATTTTGTTCACGAATGAAATACTTTTCCTTATCTTATCAAGAAACAAATATTATGCATTGGATAAGAAATAATGATAATTATGATTTAGGATTCATGAAGGTTAATACAATAACCAGAAACCTTGGACTGTGAAGCTGCAGCAGACATTCCTGTGTAGAATTTGTCATCCAGGCGCTCGTGAATGTGCAACTCTCGTAAGTTCTGCAATGTAAAGAGTCCTACTGCTGCTGCTACATCAGACAATGATGCGTTACCTTCGGAGGACTCACTGACATCCAATGTTTCACGAATCGAGGAACTTCTTCTTATCTGTACAAGAAATGAATTTTACATTCGATCTATGAAATAATACTTTCAATAATTAAAATCAAACATACCATGCTAATGGTTTATTTTGTGAGAAAAATTCTTGTAGCATGCATTGGTTTGTAATAGGAAATTAACAAAAAACACCAAGTTATTTGTCTTGATGTCTTCACCATTAGGCAAGATTCTGACAGCCATGTATCATGAAAATAGCACGAATAAAAACACTAATTCTTATCATCACGAATCATGTAAGGTGATATGAATAGGACAAATCAAATTTAGACTTATCGGTCTTTTTAATTATCTGTAATAAGTGAACCTGAAAAGTAGATAGCTATTGAATAGCTATTCTATATTGAATAAAGAATGATCTATATTCTCTATAGTTCGTTTGATTGGCTCAGCTTTTTCTCTTTGTTTAATCCTGAAAGAGCCTTAAATCGTTTGATCTCTTCCTTTCTTAGTAAGTCGTTTAAATTTATATAATTTATGAGGAAGAGGCAAACGGTGACATGATTCACATGTGAGACTGATTGCACTATACAAATTGGAATACAGCCCACTATAAAGTGTGTCCCGAAAAAAACTATACACTTTTGAAATGGCTGCCAAATAACAAATATACGATTCTAGGGGGAAAAGTTATATATGTATGGAAAGCTCATATATATACTCAACTTTCATATGACACCAAAAGTTGCGAAAATAATTCATGCTCGGGTGAGCACTGCTCACTTTTGTAAAGGGTATGAAAATTTGGTTGCGCAGGAATTAGCCTTCCAATTTGTGAGAGGTAAATCCTTTGGAGCTTACCGAATTGAGGATGATATGACCATTGGGTTTGCTGAGTGAAATGTTTGGTTTATGGGATTAACATTTTATGCATGAGTTATCAGGAATTGCATTTTTTTATTGTAGCACTGTAACTTCCCTGGTAGACTCAGTGGTGTGTTCATGGGAGTCAGGATGGGGTGATGATACATGTTGTAATTTCCATGTTACAAACTGTTATTCTCTTACATCTGTGACTTTGAATAAAAACCTTCAACCCACATTTCAATTATTGTAAGATTAGTTGAACATCTCATTGATTTACTCAATACACAGGTAGGGATAATGTAAATTGAATATTCAAATACGGTTTGTTGACAAAAGGAATGTCCAAGATGTCGGCTACTTATTCTTCAGGTAAATGGTAACTGAAATGTGGGGTGAAGGTTTTTATTCAAAGTCACAAATGTAAAAAATAACAGTTTGTAACATGGAAATTACAACATGTACCATCACCCCATCCGGACTCTCATGAACACACCACTGAGTCTACCAGGGAAAGTTACAATGCTACAATAGAAAAATAAATTCCTGTTCCGTGCATAAAAGTTTGGTTTAATAAACCATGAAATTCACTCAGCAAATCATGAATGTATCATATCACCCTCAATTCGGTAAGCTCCAAAGGATTTACCTCTCACAAATTGGAAGGCTAATTCCTGCGCAACCTAATTTCCATACCCTTTACAAAAGTGACCAGTACTCACCCAAGCATGAATTATTTTCAAACTTTTTGGTGTCATATGAAAGTTGAGTTTATGAGCTTTCTATACATATAAAACTTTTCCCCCTAGAATCATATATTTGTTATTCGGCAGCCATTTCAAAAGTGTATAGTTTTTTTCGGGACACACTGTAGTACGTATATAATGACGACGTGGCAGTTCTAAATGATTATGGGTCAGAATGCTGGAAAGTAAATGTGTAGTTGGCCATTTGTTTGTTGGCAAATTTGCATAATCATACTGATTATGTAATCACCGAAAGCACACAAGATGTCAGTATTCCCTCGATAAAATAAAATTTACAATTAGATGAATGAAATGCAGGGGCGGATCTAGCTTTTTGCTAAGGGGGGGGGTTCGACCAAAATAATGACGATGCGGAGCATCGTCCACGAGCCGCGAAGCGGCGAGCCGATTTTTTTGGGGGTGTTTATTTGAACCCCGTAAGTGATGTTTTCCTGGCATCTATTAACACAATGGAGACCATAAAAAGCAGTGCATGATAACGTCTTTTTAAATCAAGTAACAGTTTAATACATAGTAATATCCAGAGTTATCATGTGTTTGGTTAAGTTACCAGATGAGTTGAATATCTTCTCACAATATTTGCACTTGAAAGGGTTTCTCTCCAGTGGCGTTCTTTTTTCTTTCTTTTTTTCTTTCTTTTTTTTTTTTTTTTTTTTTTTTTTGGGGGGGGGGGGGGGGCCGCCCAAGGGGGGGGGGGGGGGGTTGCAACCCCCCCAAACCCCCTCTAGATCCGCTTCTGAAATGAGATACGTCTACGATTCTATTCACGAAACTTACTACTTCCTTCCCTATTGATTCCAGTGTGAAGAATAAATCGGCGACTCTTGGAGTTGAATCCCATTGAGAAGCTAACGTAAGACGTGTCTCCGTATTCAGCAGGTTCCTGACGGGACCAATGGCTTTTGTATCATGACATTCAAAAGCACACTGAACGATGAACTTCATGTCACCAACGTCCTTGCATAGGGCTTTCAGGACCGACGTTCCAATTTCACCTCCATGAGCTGCAGTGAAGTACAAGACATATTCCAATGCTATGTAGTCCGTTAACAGCTTGTGTGTCAAGATTCTGTTGAATTCCGGACGATTGTGGTTATACAGCGATGCAAGGTATATGCTTGCGGTGTGTTCCTGCAGAAGCTTGTGAGGGAAACAGAACTCTTGAACGAATTGCTTTCCCTCTTGTTGTCTGATTTCCTTTGAGGCCCACCTCTTTTTCCCACTCAGAATCCCAATTTGACATGCTATTGCTGCAGCCTCACCGCAGGCTTCCATTTCCTCTTTGGTGAAGATGAGCTGATTTTTCAGCAACCCCTCAAAGGCTACACGACCAACCTTTGTAATGGCTTCAACAGCCTTCTCCATATGGCATTGATACCCTCCCTCTCTGTCAGTGTATCTTGAAGAATATTGTTCCCTCAGAGCGAAATCAATCTCTTTCATTAGTTGGGAGATTGTTTGTAGCTTCTCAGTTGTTTTGCGCTTAGATTCTTCTTCCCACATGTAACACAGCATACAGCAAAAGATTGGGAATGGTGCCATATACTCAGAAACGACACTGTTAGAGTTGATGAAGTTGATGAGACTGGATGCAGAAGCTGTGTCACTTTTGAAATACTGTTTGATGTATTCATATGTGTTTTCCTTCGTAAAACCCTCAACAAGAATGAAGGAGTACTTTTCATGGATTTTCGGAATGCTCTTGATTTGATCAGCTCCAAAAGGACGTGAACTAATGAGAACGGATGTGTTAATGAATCTCTCCCTTCTTGCGATCGAGACGATAGCAAGTTTACGGTTTTGACATTTTATATCTATTTTAGCCTCGTCCAGTCCGTCCAGTAAGATCAGAACTTTCCTTTGATTCTCCTTGATGTAGTTATCAATCCATTCCCCGTTAATCTCTGTGTCATCTGGGAAATGATTCATAATGATATCACCAAAGATGGAGCTATCTTCTATGTCTCGAAATGATTCGTGAAAGAGAAGGGGGATATCTTGGAGACATTTACCCATCGCCCAATCGAGGGCTATTTTTGCAAATAATGTCGATTTGCCCACACCAGCTTCTCCAAGAAAGGCTAACCGTGTTATGAATCCTTTCTCAGTCTTTGTTGTAATGAAATTGAACAGATCCTCATATCGAATTGCTTTTTTCTGATGTTTTGTACACCCTAACATTAAAATGAGACTGACGTAGATATGCTGCAGCCATGTGCGTGACTCGGGGTCCATAGGAGATACTTTGACCTCGCTAAATTCTTCGATATATCTATCCTGTAACTTCTCTCTTAATCGTTGTACTTTGTCAGGCATCTCACCGTGTTCACCTGGAAAGAGAGAGGATCAGAACAAGATGCAGACGAGCGTGAGGATGATGGGTCAGACATTAACAACATCTCACCGTAGTACAGGAGAGAGAGAGAGAGAGAGGGGGGGGGGGGGGGCTACATGTAGACACATTTGTTCACGCCTCCCCCAAATAGAGTACAAAACCGGAGAAATAAGAAAGGGCTTTCCTACTAGTCTATCGATTTAATCCAATTTAAATACGGTCAAGCCATTTTGCAACATTGTAGTACTAGTAAGTCATATAGCCCTTAAATCCAAATCAATTTTTTTGGTACCCCGCACAGTTCACGTTATTGGCTCAATATGTTCGTGAAGTTTCTTCGAAAACAGAGGGAAGATAGGCGTCAATCAGTGGACAATTAGGGGGCATCTGACAGCCCATCCTGACGTAAATCTTTGTCACTGACTTGTGTTTTGCAATGTCCATTCATACTACATCCTAATGACAAAGTTTGAGTCAGAATTAATGTGTAAGCAAAGACAGACCGGACGGTACCGCCAGACCAAAATAAGAAGCTCAATACTCCTTGTTCAAACCAATTTTATCTTCACAACTCTGTATAAACAGTAGCGTATATTTAGATTATAATGGTGCCCAGAGTAATCAATGAACCCCCCCCCCCCCACCCTGCCAAAACTTATCTACGTAAATTTACAAGCGAGGGAGCAAGGCGAGCAGCTTAAAGGTGAAATTCAAAGAAAATCACAAATATGTCAACTAATGTATGACTAGAAACTGGTAATCTAACAGATGGCCATCGTACAAATCTTTTGCTTATAAATACACAGGATAGGGGGGTAATTAGCAATCAAAGAAACCAGACTTTCAAATTGAAAACCCCTGGAATGATATTAAGGACGGCATTTGTTCCCTCTTGAAACGCCGAACATACACCGGTGTGTGCAGCTGAATATACAATGGCGTCTTATACCCCATTCACAGTGGTTTTGAAATTTGTAGCGGCGTTGTAGCGGAGCGGCGACACCGCCATAACACCGCTACAAATGCATTCACAGTAGAAAAGTTATCCCGCTGCAGCAGCGGGATAAATGTCATGTACCCATTCACGCTGCAGCGGGTGATTTTTATTACCTCCGTAACAAACACGTGTATGCATGGCTCATGACCCGCGAGTGACCCCGATATGACCGGAAATACTTCAGCGCGGGGTTTTCGATTGCTTGAAATTGCGCGCGCTAGCTGTACTTTACACACTCTTCCTCATGTATTACTTTTTAAAAAAATAGCATTTTTATTGCTTCCAGTCAGAATATTTTAATTTTTTGAAGTGTGAAATATTTTTATTTGGATAATTATAATATCTACATAATAATAAAATCAATTTGAATCCACTGGTTACTTTATTTCTATTTCACTTTATGTTCCCCATTGCTGGAGAAAAGAGGTCAGTGATAGGTAAGTAAACAAATCACAGGTGTTTGTCGCGGTGTTATAGCGGAGAGCCTTCACACTGAGTAAACACCGCGACAGCAGCGGGACTGTCCCGCTGCTGTAGCTAGGCGAACCTAGCGATAGTTTGTCGCGGCGTTATCGCGAGGCGGTGTTATCCCGCGATAGTTTATAACGGGTCCGAGCCTTCACACTGAAGACAACACCGCGACAGCAGCGGGACAGTCCCGCTGCTGTCGCGGTGTTTGAGGCCACTGTGAATGGGGTATAAGAGAAAGAACTCAAGAAAAGATGAAAACACAGGCACTGAAAATGTATGTGATGTCATGGGGCATCATGTGCTTGTGCAAGTCATGTCCATACTGTGATCTCACACATCTCAGCAGCATTCGGAGAGCTCTTCCGGTACTATGCCGAAGCTGTATATAAGCGTTTTGTAATTTATAATAATCATTACTTCGAATGTTTCCAAGCATTAAATTTTGATGACCTTGTCGAATCAAAGTTTCAACTTTGCAATAATGAAAATAAATTTAGTTTTTAAAATCAATGAATATCAACTTTAAGCAATTCACAACAGAGCGCAACGACAGAGTAGCAGGCCTGCGTAGGGTTTCGCTTTTTGTAACAATGATATTAAACTATTTTTCTATTTATTTCTCTTTAAGTGGTGAACAAAATTGAAGAAAAGTGGAAAATACAGTAAGGGAACAGAAAGGTAACCCAAGAGATCAGATTTCTTTTCAAACGTTGATTTTTTTTTTTTTTTTTTTGGGGGGGGGTAAAAATTGAATTCCATTTTAAACAATCTATGGGTAAAGCTTATATACGAGAGAGCAAAGCAATGAGAACTACACTTTGATTTTCAAGAATGGAACCACTTAAAAATGTTCTTTATGAAAGATTATATTCTAACCGTATCTAAGCTAATCTTCAAAGCTTTTGAAGACAACAAATTAGTTCACCTTTTCCTTGCAGACACGTCTCCTCTATTTCTTTGAAGCCCACCGCCTGGAGAGCAGTTCTAAGAATGGGAAGTTGCTTGGATGGTTCGACCGTCTCTGCCCAATTCTGAAGCAGCATCACATTACCATTACTGGTCTTTCTACCTCCAGCCCAATTTGTCTCCAATGCCCGGTTGATATCAGGAGTCTGGACTCCCAGCTCAAGACCAAGTCTCCTTACATCACCATCATCTGATATGGCTTTTGCTACTTTGATGATGACGTCATCGAATCCAAGTGTTTGCCTCGACGTTTGACCACTAGAAAATATATTATTTTTTTAAAACAAAATTAAAGCATTTCATACTTAAATTTAAACTACACATGTTATCAAGTCTCCTATTCATTGGATATCACTGAGTAAATATTCAAACAAAATATCCTGGTAAATCGTAATTTGTTTCTTGCTTGTTCTTTCAGGTCACCGGTATGCGAATTTATTATTTCACATAATTAACAATAGATTCATCACAAATGTTTATCATTAATTTCCATAATACACCACTATGTGAGCCAGTATTCTAAGATTTAATGGTAACATGTACATGTACATGTATAAAGACTTCAAATAAACTTAGTTATGTTAGTGTTGAGTTCAATTAAACATCAATATGCAATACTTAACCATTTACGTTTAGACCGAGAAGGATTCTACCTCTTCAACTGCAATGTCGTTCACTTAGGATATAGAATACGATCACTTTTGGTCTTTCAGTTATATATATATCGAAAAAATTATATCCTTTCTTAAATAGATTTCTTTAAAACCTGATCAAAACATGATTAAAGTAGACCAGCCAAACATAAAAAAAGAATCTAGAAAAAGATTCCATGACATGTTATGGTAATGCATGCAGAGTAATTTGCCGGGAAATACTGGAAAATATTCTTATGCGTACAAATTGTATTCAAATCTAAAAGACATGAATTCAAGACATGTTCTCCTGTTGACTTCACATGAGCTCTCAATATCACTGTACTACACACATGGGTGAAAACCATATCACTCTAAATAGTTTTGTTTTTTAATGTTCTAAAAGAATGTACAATCCAAAAATGAATTCATGTATTGAATTAGTACATCAATGTGCTATACACGTATTTAATTATGGTCAGGCCCAATTTTATAATGGTCCAAACTATGACTCAAGAATACAATGGTGCAAAATTAAATACCTATTTCTGATTAGCAAGATACAACACGATCACACAGATCTTCTTTCGAAAAACGAACTCAAATGTTTGGATTATAAAACACGTCATTTCAATAAGAGACGCGTAAGTAGTTATAATAGTGTCGTACTCAGATATGTAACGGGGGGACCCTCTATAGTTCACAGCACTTGCAGATTGGGAGGGGGGTCACAACTAGCTAATGCCCCCTATCCCTCCTGAAACCCAAATGTCATACCTTAAGTACACAACCACCCACAGATTTTCCCCTTTACAATTTGGAAACAAAAGGCACCTAGAGAATGGGGTAACTGTTCTTTCCTTTCTTTGCCTGCTTTTCAGATTTTGTTTGTACCCCAGGGGCGGATCTAGCTTTTTGCTAAGGGGGGGGTTTGACCAAAATAATGACGATGCGGAGCATCGTCAACGAGCCGCGAAGCGGCGAGCCGATTTTTTGGGGGGTGTTTATTTGAACCCCGTAAATGATGTTTTCCTGGCATCTATTAACACAATGGAGACCATAAAAAGCAGTGCATGATAACGTCTTTTTAAATCAAGTAACAGTTTAATACACAGTTATATCCAGAGTTATCATGTGTTTGGTTAAGTTACCAGATGAGTTGAATATCTTTTCACAATATTTGCACTTGAAAGGGTTTCTCTCTACAGCGTGCGTTCTTTTTTCTTTCTTTTTTTCTTTCTTTTTTCCTTTTTTTTTTTTTTTTTTTGGGGGGGGGGGGGCCGCCCAAGGGGGGGGTTTGAACCCCCCTAAACCCCCCCGTAGATCCGCGCCTGTACCCCCCCTCCATTCCTGGATCCTGTGACACTACATGTACATCTAATTACGAAAGTGGATGTGATATGTCGTACTGGTTCATTTACACGACTCTCAATCCGTGGGTTCAGGGTTCGCAAGACCTTAATCCACATTTTCACTCTCCACCCAGGTGCAAATGGGTATCCTAAAAACTACTGGGGTAAAACAAAGTGCAGGGCCTTCGGGATGAACAGCATTTATACTGATGAGAGGCTTCCCTGGGTTAAAAAAAATATTATTATTACCATAACCCTAACCTACATACACATTAAGTAGGACCTACACAAATAAAACACCAATTGACGCGAAGTTCATGCATGTACATGCATTTTTATAAATTCGGTATTATGTTGAAGGAAAATTGGAAAATATAAGATCGGCACCGTCATCAACGTCGTCGATTTGCAAGACTACATCGTCGATAGAGCAGATGCCGTTGGGCAAATGTCCTCTTCACTTATCAATTGAGGTTTTCCCTGAAAAGGTCTGATGGAAGACTGAGATTTGGAAGGATTGGAACCCTACCAAGGTTGATTGAAGTGTCATGATGTGTGGATGAATCACCAGTGACCACAATGGCAAAACGGACCTCGTTTCCATGTGAGCCACGTGTGATTCCACATATAGCTCCGTTTAGTCTTATTTGACAACGCCCCCTATCGTCAGAGTCATCAGCATAACATGTTAGCCTATGGACTTTTACACCAACAAAAAAAAAATCATTTTTTGGTTTAAACGAAAAGCACATCCACCCCGACGTACGTTATCACTAGCTCTGTCATTAGAACCCTTATGTCTCATTAACTTTTGAAAGTTCAACCACCGTAATTTCATCAAAATAGGTCGCAAGCTCGCCATTGCCTATATAACACATGTACAACAAGTCGAACTTTGGACTCAATTTACCACGCGATTGTAAGGTTATAAATCAAGCACACGAAGGATAAGAAGCATGAATTATCATAGATTAGTTCTGATTTGTTCATTATGTCCATTTCATCCAACCCCCCCCCCCCCCGCCGTAATTTTTCCATTTAGTATAGGCAAGCATTTTGCCGAGGTAAGCAAAAACATGAATATTCATGAGCGGTCAGACAATACAGCCTTTTGGTGCGTAACGTATAGTAAGCCGTATCGCTCTTAGAAGTGTAAAATGGCCGCCGCGCGTGCGAGCCCACTTCAAGCGTTATCACGGGCGGGAATGGGCGATGATCTGTCCAGGAGGTAGAGGTCAGTGGTTTGTGCTGGCAATGTTCCAGCGAGCGAAAATGAGACAACCGGAGCAATATGTACGCAGCTGCTATTGCAAGCGATTTCGTCTTTATGGACGATAAAGCTAGACCACATTGTGTACAAGTCACCAACCAATACTTGGAAGATAACGGGCTCGAGCGCATGGAGTAGCCAGCTCCACCAAGATCCCCTGACAACGAGCAGCTTTGGGACTGAAAAAAGATTCGTTGTACCTTGGAGGTTTGGTGTTATCATTTCTTTCCCTCTGAGATAAATAACGATTTACATTATATTTTAATTTCCACTGTACTCACCGCCATGTTTCACAACAGATATCGACAATCGTTTATTATTATTACTACCAATCGTTCATTCGCATGACATTTGAAAGAATAATAACCTGAACTACTCTTAAAAGTGATTTTACTCAGTCATCATGGACTTATGCTTAACGTATTTGTACCTTGTACTTGGCGTATCATCACTCGAGGGTTCAGTCATCTCTTCGGTTTTCTTCCTCTTTGCCATCGTGAATGGTATCCAGGCTGAGGAATATTGTCAAGATATAAATATAGATACATTATATATGATAAACAATCACAAACATGGAGCCCACCGTAAGGCGGTTCAAGGTTTGCCTGCACGGGGCATAGGTTCCCTAAAATTGATTGGTTCACTTACACATGTAAATTTTATAGATGTTTCTTTCCTGGGGATCTAACTGACGAGTTATTCCATTAACCTGTCATTAATGAATGAATTAAGATACTTAGAATCAGATCTAATTAACGTATATGTTGCTATGTCGGGCCAGCCTCGGGCAAACTTTCAGGTTGTCAAGACCAGTCTTTGTTTAAAGGTGTGGATGAAATTCGAATATGTTAGTGACAAATTTCATTTTTCCGAGACTTTGTTTGTACTTTCACTGCACCGGTCACATACACTGTCGCTCATTACAGTTGGAATATTTTTTTTTGAATCCTTTGTACGGCCATGCATTGTGGCTCAAGGCATGGGCACACAGAGATTTGTTTTCGTTTTGTGACCGGGGGGAATTCAATGAATTATTGATAATTTATTGAATTTTCTTTGTTTTTTATTTTATTTGTGGGAACTGCCCCCTACTCTAGCCCCTACTGCCTACAGTCATGGTTCAGTGGCAAAGCAATGGTCTCGTAACTATGAGGCCCCAGGATCAAAACCGTTTAGTGCCCTTTTGTGGGGCATTAATCCTCATTACTGTCATTTGTGACTTAAGGGCGTATAGGTCCCCGATTAGCATATTAGCATACACATGCTTTAGCAGTCACGCAAAACAAACACTGGCGAATTATTATTCAATAAAATCTGAGAATGTATACTATTATCTAGATCTATTAGGAATAAATCATTGTCAAAATAATTCCATAAATTGCGGTAAAACAAATATTTCAACTATAATATGAGCGACCGTGTATATGTGACAAACAGTCAAGGTGCTTTCAAACACACATTGCTTCACCAAGAAACACGTATATGGTGGTCAATTTATAGCACTGTTTAGAGCATGAGTCAAGTATTCTAGATATTTTTGAGAAAGTTGCAAATTATGTACAAGATCTTGGACAATGGTAAACGAACGAGGAAATTATTCTTGTTTGGATATGAGAGGTCCCGGTTTCCAATCCCGGATAGGTCTCTAAAATTATGGCGTAATCTTTTTTTGTGTGTGTGCCTCTAATGAGGTGTTTATTTATATTCAAAAATCAAAATAAAGTTGTGAGAACGAATACAACGCACAATGTTATCTGTAGAAATCACATATTATTTCTCAACTACACAATATTTTGCCATTTTAAGTGCTTGTTACAGTTTCTTTGGCAACCTCTGGTCAGGTTTTTTAAGCTCCTGATTTACAAAAATTCTGTTTTTGATTTCTTTTTCAAATACGTATCTTAGTTTGAAACGGTTTTCATTAAATCCATACTTATAACGGAATAACTAACATTTTGTATCTACCATCATTAAATGAACTATTGGACTTAAAGCCAGTGATTTAACAACAGTGATTCTTCCAAAATATTGTGAGGTTTCCGATCCTCCAGTTATCCAGGAGTTTCTGTAGTTTGGTCAATTTATTTTCCCAACTCAATTTTGTAGCATAATATAAGTCTGCAGATAAATATTCTAAGTACTGTACAAGAGGTTCTGTTGACCAACACAGATCAAGGTCGAATAGAGACCACCTTTTCTTGTCGTCTCCAATCCAGAAAAGAACAATTTTATCTTTATTTAATTTCGGGCCTGCGACTTTTCCAAATAAGTCGTTTTCATCTATTATATTCTCCAGAGAATTGTTTATTTCTAACAAAGAATAAGGTGTCGTCAGCATATTGTAAAATTGTAAGTGTAGAGTGGCACCCTTTAAAATCAAATTTCTGAATGATATTATTTTTCCTAACTCTATTAGCCATGAATTCAGCTGCCAAAAATGAACAGTAATGCTGAAAGGGGACAGCCTTGACGAATCCCTCTCTTAACTGGGAACGTTTCTGATATCCATCCATTTACAATGACTGAACTTGAAATGTTCGTGTAAAGAACTACGACCCACTTTCGAAACGACGGACCAAAGTTCAATTTCTCCAAACAGTTATTTACAAAAAGCATGTCAATAGCATCGAATGCTTTTCATAATTGCTCCAGTTACAACATTGCTTGTGTTCGGGTAAAATCTTGAGCAAAAGCCTTTGGCACCGTAAAGTTTAAAGGAACTTTAAAACGAAACGAAAATGAATACATTTTAACAACCTCTTTCAATGTTCCCTATTTTAAAGGCTACATTCTACAGGACCGACAATACAGTGCGTCCCAGAAAAAACGAAACCGAGAAGTATCGATGTTTTATCATAACTTAATCACAACCATAATTAATGAATGATACATATTTGGAAAGCTTAGAGTCTCCTCTTTCAGTTGATGCTACTCACGTGATGCATATTTCATGCATGAGTGATTTAAAGCAATTTGAAGCAAGGAAACCAAAAAGTAATTTGGCGGGCGGTATCTGAATTTCAAAGAAAAATTCATATTTCTAGAAAGTTCATTTTCTGCTCTTTCATATGATACCTCAATCAAGAAAAATGAGCCAGGAATAAAAAAGTTCTGTTTGTTTAAAGTAGCCCTTACATTTTCATAATTTTAACAAACGAATTCGTTTTCACTGGGTGCCTGCCGTAGCAAAAAGCAGATTTGACAAAAGACTTAACTCCGTTTCGTTGACAATCAGCCATGCATGAAGACTCTCGTCTACGGCTAATTGTCAACGAAACGGAGTTAAGTCTTTTGTTAATTTCGTTTATTGATACGGCAGGCAGCCAGTGAAACCGAATTCGTTTAATAAAATTATGGAAATGCAAGCACTACTTTAAACTAACAGAACTTTGTCATTCCTCACTCATTTTTCTTGATTGAGGTATCATATGAAAGAGCAGAAAATGAACTTTCTAGAAATTTTTCTTCGAAATTCAGATACCGCCCGCCAAATGTCTTTTTGGTTTCCTTCCTTCAAATTGCTTTTAATCACTCATGCGTGAAATATGCATCATCTGAGTAGCATCAACTGAAAGAGGAGGCTCTAAGCATCTTAAATATGTATCATTCATTAATTATGGTTGTGATTAAGTTATGATAAAACATCGATACTTCTCGGTTTCGTTTTTTCTGGGACGCACTGTATAGGTGTTGTGTGCCATGTGACAACTTTTTGAGGGTTCGATAGACTAATGACCCACGAGACCGATATTTCCTGTAATTCCGTATGTATGTATTTGTTTTGTTGTTCTTGTGCACTGTCAGTCTATATACTGGGATGACACATTTTATCAAGGATATTTATGCACAAGTATTATAATTGGATGTGATGTTTCATCTTTTTGTATAGATATGTAATGCCTTATATACACTCTACTCGGTGGACTGTCATTAATTTGATGATTTTCTGGGAAATACTACTACATTTAATACTATAATTCTATTATTCCAATTCGCCAACAAAATCGTTGAATTATAAAGATGGTCTAGACTTGCATGGATATCAAATTTTCTATTGAATTGTATTAAAATATTCCACAAAGATGAAAACAAGCCAAACGGTTTTTGAATTTAATTGTAAATACTCTCGCTAAAAACAAGTTGACATAGATCATATTAAATTGCTTTCAGGGTGCTTGCGATCTTCAATATCAAACGAAAGCTGGAGGATATAAGGACAATCATCTGACATAAACCAAAGTACTGAGAAAGCAGCACTGGAATAAAGTAATACAAGGAGACTATGAAAATACTTATAATAGTTTGGACATATTTTTAAAATATGTATAACATTTCACGTTTTGTACGAATTCAAGAAGAATTGTAAAAGTTATAGCATTTTGTATTCATAAGCTATTGCAAGTGTAACAGACTTCAGCTTCCACTGGGTAAAGTGGTGTCACCTGTGACTCATCCGTTTGAAATAAATTATATGGTTTTCTGAAAAGTTGTCCAGACTCTTGGCCTGCTAGCTTGCATGGTATATCCTCTAAGCCTGCAACCGGCTAAAACAACAATAACCACACTTACAGCAGCAACACCGTCTACAATAATCTAAATGCAAGCATTTTGATAGTAACAATTAGGAACTACATCTAAACGATATTACCCCACAACTTTTGATGAACATTCATGTAAAAAGAATGAAGCAGGAAAAAAAGTCAAAATACCCGGGCGTAAAGTAGGCCTAGACCCAGTGGCGGATCCAGCCGCCGGGAAGAGGGGATGGCCCAATCCGTGAGAAAATGTTAGTTGCGACTCAGCCACCGGTGAATAAGCGGGGGGGGGGGGGGGGGGGGGGGGGGGGGTATGAGGCACTTTTTTGGGGGTCCAATTTTTCAGGAAATATTCTGCGCCGACTCAGTCAGCTGGTGAATAAGTGGGGGGGGGGGAGACCACTATTTTTTTTTTCTCACCTAATTCGTGAGATTTTTTCTTTTTTTAATTCTTTTTTTGTTGACAAACGCTCTGTATGTTTCATGTACAAGACCTGCATGTCGCTCTATTTATTCATGCAAATCTCTTTATTATTGAACATCTTATGCATTAAGTATGAGCAGGTGTTTTGTTTTATTGAGTATTCTAATATTGGGCTATTGATGAATTTGTATATTGTTTTACTCTGCATTGTAATTGCATTATGTAATACAGGGCTCTCTTGCAAAACAGTTATTACGTCCTGAAGATACCACCCTGTATAAAATTATGGAACACATTATAAATAAACGAATGAACGAAATAAGATAAATACTTCTAGATGTAACAGTATCCATTGTCAATATTCCATGATAAGTATTCCGATCTTTACTTGAACTTTAGTACCTATACATTGTATATGACATTACATTACAAAATAAACCTCATAAGTGAATCCTAATCCCTTCATAAGCTGGACAAACACCTTTCATGCATCATCATGGAACATTGGGCTCAAAAGTTTATGCAAATAATGCAAATTGCCCGAATGTTGAAATTGCTCTTTTATGACATGAGATCACGAATCATCAAAACGATCATCAACAACGACAACAACAACAAATCTTCAACGGAAAGACATTAGCGAGTTTTCTCTCAGCAACTTAAGCGTTGGTCACATCCCACCGTGCGTGTTTTTAGTCCGTACGGTTTTTGGGGAGGCAACGGCCGCCAAGTTTTCTGAAAACGTAGGGAGGGAGTGGCAAAGGCAGGGAGGGAGTACCGGCAAAGCACGTCACACGCACGGTGTAAGTACGTGGCCCGCATGCCACGCCTGGCCGTGAGCGGTTGCGTGCATCGTACGTTGCGCACGTGGTAAGTGCGTTGTACGTGCTTACAACGTGCCTACAACGTGCTTACAACGTACGGTATCCGTGCGGTTGCCACGTTATCTTATGGAGGCCGTACTTACACGTGCTGCTCACGTACGGTGTCCTTACTCACTCGCACGTTGTAAGTGCGTGCACGTGCGATGAACTCGGTGAGTCGGGGTATATCGGAGTATATAGGACGACATTCCCTTTTTCTCTAGAAGTCCCAGCTGCTGCTGCCTCAAGATGCCTTTTGGCCCCCAGTCCACCGCAGAGACTCCGGGTTCTGATGCTGCAAGAACAGCTTTAAGTGGCAGCGCATGAGCACGAAGTGGTATTACTTGCCTTGATACGGGAGAGAGAAAGGCAACAGAGACGCCGACGCAGGAGATGGTGGGTTCGCCCATGGATCGAGAGGAGGAGGCTTTTCGGGCAGTACGAAACGTTGTTCCAAGAGCTAGAGCGTGAATCGCGGGGGGACTATGTCGGATACATCCGAATGGACCCCAATCTCTTTGCCGAGCTCCTGCTCCGAGTGACCCCTCGAATCACCTAGTGCCCAAGGTATGTGTCTTCATTTCTGCCATAACAAATCTTGTTTTGCTTTGTATTTGCTTTAAAATGTTGTCTTATTTCTATTGGAAGCTTCCCGTCGCTCGTTTAAGAATGATTTCTCTGACAAAAGGAGCAAATTTCCCGCGATCGACGGGAAACATATCGCCATCAAGAAGCCAAATAAAAGTGGATCGCTCTATTACAATTATAAGCGCTTCTGTTCTGTGGTGCTCCTGGCCATCGTGGATGCTCCTTCTTGTAGTGCAAGGTGGGGGCCAACGGCCCTTCCTCAGACGCAGGCGTGTTCAACGAGTCCACCCTCCGGGGGGCACTGGAGAACAACACCATTGGATTCCCAGCACCGAGAACGACCAGTTGGCCTTTTCCTGTGTCACACCCCCTTCTTCATGTGACCCCTTCTCCGATCCACCAGCAGCACGGCCCTCCTCATGATCAGACTCTTTGGCGTCACATCTGAATCTTTTTCGCTCCTCCTCTCCTCTTCCTCCCTGGCCCTCTCATCTTCCGCGGCCCGTTTCTGTTGGGCCTCTCTGGCCTTCTTATCCGCTGCCTTTTGAGCTGCAGATGCAGCTGACCCCTTATTTTGTGTCTTCTTCGGCGCCATCTTGGAGACGAAATGTTGGCACTCTTCCGTCGGCTCGGCTTTTGTATACTGCATAAATCAGTGCGCACAGCGTGCGTTGTAAGTTCGGAGCACGTGCTTACTCGGTACGGTCCACGTGAGTTCTGCGTGCTCATTAGAAAGTTGAACTGGGGAAGTGGCGGGTAAGCACGGACCAAGCACTTATTACGTGCGCAGCACGCATGTGCTAAGTGCGCCTTCCGTAGAGCAAGTGACCGTGGGAAACAAATCTAAAAACGCACGGAGTCAGTGCGTTGTGCGCTCGTTGGCAGTACCGGGCACGCACGTCACGCGCACTGGGGGTGAATCGGTAGCCCGAACGCAGCGAAAGTTCCTCGTGCACTAAAAGTGCTACGGTGTGTCTGCGTGCTCCCAAATCCGTACGGAGGCGGTACTCACCACGTACCGATTCCCAAATTTTGCCCACGTTTTTGCACGTAGACAGCACGCACTTGCAAGTATGGCGGGATGTGACCACCGCATTACAGACCTTCGCGGACACAGAGCACTCAGGTTTACGGCCGTCGCACACAGACCGCCCTCGATACAATACGTGGTTTCGCTTTTCGGTGAATGCGAACGTATCTCTACGGAGGTATTGCATTTGCAATTGCCAATAGGCAATTTTCGTAATGTAACCAAATGTAATGCAAACGTCTTTGTGAAGTGCCTCGATACAAAATATTTCATTAACCTGATAAGGACAATAGTATTTCAATAGACAGAATCTAAACTGCATACATTAGTTGTTGCCAGTTCGACAAACATTAGGGTATATCGCAAGCTCATTGCGGACAGAGAATCTGCGGTTCGTGTGCAAAATCGGGAAACTACTATGGTAACAGCAGGGTGATCGCTGAGGTACTGAAATCAAAAACGGGTTTTGGCCAAATCTACGGGCGTTCTCAATGACGCCCCAAGTGAATAAACAGCCAATCAGCGAGCTTGTACCAAAGATGGTGATGAGAATTTCGTCGTCTTATAACGAAGGATAGGGACTTTTAGATTCGCACGAAGACAATAGGTCTATGCTACGATCGACGTCCTGTTAAAGCACTGCCGTGAATGGAAGTACCACGTATCAGTCCACGCAAATCTAAAAGTCCCTATTGACGAATTTTAACGGGCGGATCTAGCTTTTCTCTATTGCGTGGGCGAGGGGGGGGGGGGGGGTTGACATTTGAAAAATCGCGCCGACCAATATTTCGCTTAGTGGGGGGTAGGGAGCACTAAAATTTGTTTTCAATTTGAAAAAAGTGTCAACCAATATTGGGGGGGGGGGGGGGTAGAAATTAGCACCTTGGCCAGCCCAAGGGGGAACTAAACCTCTTAACCCCCCTAGATCCGCCCCTGACACGAATGACTCTTCGGTGAGTTTTTTTTCTTCCGATTATTGTTTCTGAACAATAACAACATGAATATGGATATAACATGAAGTGTTTTAAAACTTGATGAAATTTGATAAAAAGCCGTTTTGTGGCTTGGTCGAGACAAGTTGTGCTAGTCGTGTAGTCCCATCTGTACTGTATTGCGTGGAAGGGAATAGGCCATTTTCGTAATGTAATCAAATTTAATAAGTTCAAGTTCAAGTTCATTTATTCAAAACCACACAAAACATGATGTAATCTTTTACATGAAAAAGAGACTGGTAATAGTACATCATTAAGTGAATGGTTTTAGGACCCCTGTAGAAGCTAAGCTTGTGAGCGGGGCCCTATAGTCAACAAAATACATACATTAACGATATGGCAAGGTGAATAAAAAGAATGTAATGTTTATACAAGGGATGGAAACAAACTAAGCTACAGAATATAGAACACAAACAAATATTCACACACACGCGCGCACCCACACACACACACACACACACACAGTCCTTAGTGGTCTATAAGCATTTGAGAATGAGAAATTATTAAGATACAAAGTAGAATTATGTCAGTCTTCCAAGTAGGTACGTTTTAGATAACCTTCTAAACCTAGAAAGAGTTGTACTATTTTTTATATCATCAGGCAAACTGTTCCATTCTTTGATGCAAGAGATATGGAAGGAGGTCAGAGTGATATTAGTTCTTGCAAAAGGCTGATGAATAAGACCCCTTTGACGTGTATTATAATTATGAATTTGTGAGTTTTTACGGAATAAATCTTTTAACGTACATTCATGAGGCATAATCTGAAGTTTATACATAAACAATATGCAATTGATTGACACAAGTCCACTTAGTGGTAACATTCTTAATCGAAGGAACAATGGAGAACTTGGATGTCTATAATTAGAATTAGTAATAAGCCTTATTGCCTTCTTCTGCAATACTCTTAACTTATCAAGATATGACTTAAAAGTGTTTCCCCAAGCAACATTACAATATGTCAAATAAGGAAGAATAATACTATTATATAATGTTATCAGCACTCTTTCAGGTAAAATAAATTTCAATCTAAAAATGACACCTACACTTCGAGACAACTTAGTGCATACAACATCTAAATGATTCTTCCAAGATAAATGCTCATCCATAGTTAACCCTAAGAACTGAACATTTTCACTAAGCGCAACATCATGGCCTCCAACATTTAGAAAAGTAATACCATCTGGAAGCTTTTTACCCTTTGAGCGAAAAATAACACATTTGGTCTTTTGAACATTCAACAATAACTTATTACAACAATACCATGCATACAGTTTCTGAATCTCTTGATTTGCAATTAGTAATAAATCTTCAGCCTTCTTATCAACCAGCAGCAAGCTGGTATCATCAGCAAACAGGGAGTATGAGAATAATGTTGACGAGTGTATTATATCATTTATATAAATTAAAAACAACAGGGGACCAAGAACAAAACCCTGAGGTACACCATTATTTAATAGAAGCAAGTTGGGAACTACTACCATCCACCACAACAAATTGAGTCCTGTCAAACAAATAGCTTTGGA
Source organism: Strongylocentrotus droebachiensis (assembly GCA_035222895.1). Classification (NCBI taxonomy): domain Eukaryota; kingdom Metazoa; phylum Echinodermata; class Echinoidea; order Camarodonta; family Strongylocentrotidae; genus Strongylocentrotus; species Strongylocentrotus droebachiensis. The sequence continues at coordinate 251,952 of JAVYIG010000436.1, forward strand.
ACCAAGACAATGCTACACCACGTATTCCATAATGCTCTAGTTTCCTGAGGAGGATACCATGGTCAATGGTATCAAACGCCTTAGATAGATCTAAGAACATCCCCAGACAATACTTGTCTCCATCAATAGCTTTTATGATATTACTTAATAAATTAAACACACCCATTTGTGTGGAGAAGTGCTTACGAAAACCGCACTGCTGAGGAATCAAGATATTCTTTTTAGATAGAAACTCATTTAAGCGTTTATAAATTATTTTCTCAAGAATTTTAGAAAAGATTGATAACAGTGCTATTGGCCTATAATTAATGACATTTTTACGGTCAGATTTTTTATATACTGGTACCACTTTAGCTACCTTGAGTTTATCTGGAACAACTCCCTGAGATAAAGACATATTAAAGATTTTACATAAGGGATCAATAAAAAGGTGAATGCACTCCATTATAATTCTAGGTGAAATATCATCAGAGCCACTAGATTTAGATGGTTTCAAAGATGACACAATATCAATGATCTCAGAGTTTGAAGTTGGTTTTAGAAACATAGATGCATTATCTTCACGCTGTTTCATATAATCACGAAAAGATTGTGGTACTTGAGGAATATCTGTACTGATTTTCATGGGTAGACCAATGAAATGTTTATTAAAACTTTCAGCCTTATCCTTGGCAGATGATAGGAGTACTCCATTACAATCCATCTCTTGAGGAAGTGAATGCCTATTTGACCGACCTAACAATTCATTGATATGAGACCAAGTTTTTCTTATATCACCTTTAACACTGTGGAACAAATCATTGTAATAATTTTGCTTGGCTATACGAAGAGTATTAACCAAGACATTCTTATAATCAACATATTTCTTTTTATTCTCAGCTGTTGGTCTCTTGACATAATTACCATAAAGCTTATGTTTGCGGTTTATTGAGTTCAACAAAACATGAGTTACCCAAGGCTTTTTACATTTACTCTTTAATGTTACCTCAACTAATGGGAAACATAAATTATATAATTTTAGAAATATTTGTAGAAAATGTTCATATAGATCATTGACGCCTTCCAATCAATTTCAGTCAAATGTTGCTTGAACCTAGAGATTGTTTTATCATTTATTTTCCGCTTCAAAACCTGTCCATCTCTCTTAACAGAACTTACTACAGAGACCTTTTTTATACAAAATATAGGCATATGATCTGAAATATCTGAACATATTACACCTGAGGTAAACTCATTTTGAATGCAGTTTGTGAAAATAGTGTCAATCAATGTTGCACTAATTTCAGTTATACGGGTAGGTTAAGTGACAAGAGAAAATAATCCAAATGAATACATAAAATCAACAAAATCTTTAACACTATGATCATTATTATAATTCAATAAATTGATGTTGAAGTCACTCATTAAATATATCTCCTTATTTTCTTTACTCAATATCTGTAGCTGATGTTCTAAATTTTCAACAAAGGATGTACTATCAACGTTAGGAGCCCTATATACACATCCAACAAAAATCTTTTTACTGAAGCTTGTTATTTCAACAAAAACAATTTCATACCCTGAATTTGACCCAGATAAATCTACACGTAATTTAAATTCCAAATCATCTTTAATGTACAAACATACCCCACCGCCGATCTTTTCTGCTCTACATATATGGACAAAAGAATAGCCAGGTATCTGAAACATATATATATCAGTTGTAGATTTAAACCAAGTTTCAGAGACACCTATTACAGAAAAATCATGCTTTAAGCAAGACGACAATTGTAACAAATCATCATAATTCTTACATAAACTCCTGGCATTTACATGCAAAAGATCAAAATTTCCAAGTAGATTCTGTTGAAATGCACCGCAGTCAACATATGCACAATCTCTTAGCATTATGTTCAAATCTTCTTCAACAATGGTATCCATTATTAATTATTTGGAAAACCAATGGCACAACAAACTCTCTACACATACAAGTCTTGAAAAAGACTACTCAAGATGGACCTATCAAACATGCACACAAACAGCACACATGCATACATAACAAAGCACACACAGACATTCACACACAAAAAGACACACACACAATACATGAATATGAGTAGATATAACAAATATAAAAACAAAGGTAGCGGTAAAGATACACATAGTGAAAGAATATAGAAAAATAGGATGAATAAGAAAGAATAAAAGGATGGTGAGGAAAGAAGTAAAAACAAAAAAAGTCAGAAATCTTTGGAGATTACAAGGCATACATGCATAGATGCAGCCAGGAGCATAAATACGTGAATAATGTAATCATGTTCACGAAATAAAGGTCTATCTCAGCCTTCTTAGGTCTTCAGCAGAGTTAATGCCCTTTTTATCACCGGTTTCGGTGAGGGCAATAACTCTGCCATCAGTTGTCCAAGCGACCTTCACTTTGCTGCAAGTTTTTGCCTGCTTAAGAAGGTCAGCATTGGTTCGTGTGAGGTCCTCTTGAATTGACTTCCTCTGGCCTGCCAGCTTCCGTCGGTTTTGTATTATTTGCTGGCGCTTCCCGTATGATGAAAAAGTGACAATAATGATGGGTCGGGGATGAGGACGACGCCCCCCTGACGTTGGCTCCCGATCTTTCATGCCAACCCTATGGCTCCGCTCAATGTCCTCTTTTGTGATGGGGACTTGAAGAATGGTGTTGGCGAGGTGCAGGACGACTTCATCGGTGTTTTCCTTCGCAGACTCCTCTAGCCCGGTGAAACGGAGACAGTTCCTCCGGGAGTACTGCTCCTGATCATTTGCAGCTCGTTGCAGGGATTGGATGGTCACTGATTGCTTGCAAACCTCCTCCTGCAACGACTTGAACTTTTTCTCCTTCTCACGAGCAGAGGACTCAAGGTCAAGAACTTGACCTTGAAGGGTCTCAACGGCAGATGCAAGTTCGGCTAGGCGCTTTTCCACTGCCGTTCCAACCAATGACAAGAAATTCTCGTTGGAGATGAGATCAGAGATAACCCCTGATATTAGATCTTGCTGGGACTTGTTAGCCTTCTCTGCATTTACAGATAAAGATGATCTAGTATTTGATGAAGGGCTGTCGGCCATGATGGGAATAAACAACTGGAGAGACAAGTCTCAAAGTGAAAGCAAATTCCTGAGTGATGAGTAATGTGACCGCCAGTTCCAAGCCTAATGTAGTGTGTGTGCGTGTGTATTACTCATACATGCGGTTACACTGTAGCACATGATAACTAACACAGATTTCCACAAATGGGGCAGTGGTGAGGCAGTGATGAAATGTGGAGAGACCGTCAATTGAACATTTGAAAAGTTTACTCACATAGTCCACATCATTATTAAATCCTAAATTGATCAGGCTGCTCCTGGCTGCTCTAAAGGATGATCTTCAGGTATTTACATAATTAATTTGTCCTTTGCTGCTGGAAATCCAGTGAAGAAGAGAAGAGTAGCATCATTCCCTTTGACGACATATACTTTTGGGGAAAACATACATACGTCTTTGTGAAGTTCCTCAATACAAATTATTTCATTCACCTGTCTAGGGTTCGCAATAGTCAGAATGCAAACTGCATGTATTAAGTGTGGCAACAACTAATGTATGCAGATTGGATTCTGTCTATTTAAATACTATTATTATTATCAGGTGAATGAAATAGTTTGTATCGAGGCACTTGATTCACTTGGGGCGTCATTGAGAACGCCCGTAGATTTGGCCAAAACCCGTTCTAGATTTCAGGGCCTCAGCGGTCATCCAACTGTTACTATAGTAACTTCTCGATTTTGCACACGAACTGCAGATTCTAATTCCGCAATGAGTTTGCGAAAATTGCCTATTTTTAGGTACATTAAATGTAAAGTCCACTATCGAACCGGGGATGGGGGGGGGGGGTGGGGGAGGGTCGAGGGTCGCTTCCAACAAGATGATGTTCCAAACATTACCAGGTCCAAAATGCCTTATCTTTTCCCAGGTATAAACAAACAAAACTTAAAACATGCTAATGTGGGTATAGTCCACCTTCTCATCATTCTCACAAGACTAACAAAATTTAGTCGAATTGTTTATGATATTTACTAAGGGTTAGGATTTCTGCAATATTGGCTATTTCAATTCAATTCAATTTAATTTATTTGTCCATCTTTAAAAAAGAACAAATATAACACAGTATTGACACATTGTATTAAAATAATAATCTAAACATAAAAATGGAGGGATACCCTTAATAAGCAGCTTGCTTGTAAGCAGGGCCCCGGTATATAATATAACATTTACAACTTTGTTAAAGAAATTTATAAACATTTGAGAGAATTATAAAACAGCAAAATTATATATAAATCTCTCGCTTAGATCAACAGATTTTAGAGGTAACGAGTCAAAAATGATATATATAATATATAGAGAAATTTATAAACATTTGAGAGAATTATAAGACAGCAAAGTTATATATAAATCTATCGCTTGGATCAACAGATTTTAGAGGTAACGAGTCAAAAATGATATATATAATACTCACTCTTTGCCTAGATCCTGCTGAATGCGAAATGAATCGTGGAATGAGACGTCGAGTCCTCTCCTCAGAAATATCTATCCAATTATAGCCGAGCTAAACGGATTTACACATAATCTTACGCAGTTGAATTAAATGTAACGGGCAACAAGTGACATCAGAGTTCTCTTCCAGAACGTGTTATAAAGGCGTTTACAATGTAACTTTCGCAAGATAAGAGCAGAGTTTGTCTCTGTGTCATGAATCCAGTTTGGCAGATGACAAAACATGCAGTGTTTCGAGGAAAATGATCTAGAAATCAGTCTTATGCAATTCCCTTTGCACAAATGTGCTTCTTTCCATCAGATTCTCATGAAAATGTGACTTGGTATCCCGTATCAAATGAAAAGCAAAGGCTGCGTGAGTCCGTATTTCACAGTCTGGCGACAATTGAACAGGTACCTATTGCACGTCAGTCGGGCCATGTACTCCAAAAACGAAACCAGAGGAAATTTCGAATAACAAAAGCTAACCAAACAAAGTAATTCATATCTCTCGCTCAGTTAGTCGGTCCTGATTATTGTGATGCAAATCAAACACGTCATATAGTGGTCTTGGCAGCGTTTCATGAAACCGTCATATTAAGTACAAGTTCACCAACAGCCCATTGAAACGCGTGTTAAACTTAATTCACGCCTTTCAATGAGATGTCGGTGAACTTGTACTTATGACGGTTTCGTGAAACGATGCCCAGGGTATTCCGTCCGCCCAGCAAGTAGAAACTGTAGTCTCTACCCATGCAATTTTTGATTTTTGATTTTTGATTTTTGATAATTTTTTTTTTTTTTTTTTTTGGGGGGGGGGGAGGGGGGGGGGCATAATATATATCAACTGCCATCGCCTTTGAAGACTTGTCCCACAATGCACTCATTGTAATCTGGTATACAATTATAGCAAATCTAGAAAATTACAAATCTATGGTTGCAATGGTAAACACGTTCGGTTAATAGTGTGGTACGGTATGTCACTGAAACAGCTCCCGTAGGATTTTTTTTTTTTTTTTCTTTTTTTTAATCATTGGGGTCCAAGCTATCAGAAATTGATGGGGTTCATATTTCCCCGAAGACACCCAATTTCCCTATTATATGGACCCCCACGGAAGTGAAGGAGGGGTCTGAAAATTTGAACCCCATCACTTTTTGGCCAATTGGGACCCTTTTGAAGCCAAAACAGCAACAACAAAAAAAAATCAACTTTGGCAAAAAAATCCAACGGGATTACGTACCATACCGCACTATATGGAAATGTCAGGCTTTAGTTTGCCAGTCAGTATTTTATTATGTTTTGAATGTTTATATTCATTTTCGTTTTATCATAATTGCTATACCAGTGTTTATTTATCGTTCTCTGAATGTTTAGGAAATTCATACTGAAATAAGGGAAACACAACTCGACGATAATTTCCACAATGGTTGAAGAATCATTCTTGAAATTGTATGACTTGTATGGTTTTGATATTAAATAAAATAAAAGTACAAATTACGGAAGAAGAAAAAAGGGAGAATATGTGGGAGGGTGGGTGCAGGCGCCTATCCAGCCGGTGGCAGGGGAGGGGGCCAAAGAGGGGGCCCAATTCGTGAGAAAATATTGAGCGGCGAAACAGCCAGCTGGTGAATAAGCGGGAGGGAGGTAAGGACCAATTTTTTTTTTTAGTGAGCACTATTTAAAGTTAACATTAACGTGTTTTTGCCTGTTTTTCCCCAGGGGTGGGGCCCGGGTCCCCAGCCCCCCCCCCCCCCCCCCTGGATCCGCCACTGGCACTATGAACATGACGAACAAAGAAAGCGGACAAAATATACAGTTCCTCAGGTAGACAAAGGAACATCCCTTCACTGCTATTGTGTAAAAAGGTGAATATGCATGTGACACCTGTTCTACACATTTTTACATAATAGCAGTGAAGGGATGTTCCTTTGTCTACCTGAGGAACTGTATATTTTGTCCGCTTTCTTTGTCAGTCATGTTCATAGTGTGGGTGGGTGTGTACTTACACGGGATATGTGTAATGTTTGCTGTTCCAAACAGATCGAGCAAACTTTCAGTGAATCCAGACGTCCCTTTTTTTCAAGATGGACATTCCTGACTCATTATCATATAGTCTACCAATGACATTGTGGGCAATTGCTTTCTTGACCTGTAGCTGGAGAGTGAATCAACTTAATATTTTGTTTCTTGTAGATCATTTGGTATTTTGGTACAAACGATATGGTCTGATTGTCCATGTTGAAATGCAAGAGGGATTATTTTGAAACTCTTTAAATTTGATAATTTACAAGCCATTGAAATAATTTTTTCATTATTACATCATGTAGAAAGGAGGCTCTCTATATGTTGAGTTGAATTAAAATCATCACCCGACATTAGAAGATTCTATAAGTTACTGTATTCGCAGACTAACAACATTTATAAGAAAAATGTTATATAGAACCAATATGTGGGTAGTGTCTTTTCTTTTTCTTTTTTCTTTGTTTGGAGTACGTAAAGGATATGGGTTTACTCATGGAAGCTGAATTTGTCAAGGCAAGAGAGAGAGAGAAAGAGTCAGACAGACAGACAGACAGAGACGGAAGAGTGACTTTGCCTGGGAACCACACAAACCTATGCCCGTAGGATGGGTTAAAAGAAGAAAGAAAAACACATATGAAAGGAATATTCTGAAAGGAAACGTACCTTGATTGAAATTATGTGTAATGATGTTTCACGCTGATAGGTTTTACATAAAGAAACTATGATCACTGATTGTATCCTGAGAAGCAGAGAAGCTCTAAAAAACCTGTTTGCCGAATAAATTCTAAAGAGAAAATTACAATGGAAAGCTGTTTTCGAACTTGAAGCATGTCCAAATTTGGGTATTACTTCGTTTAGCTTTGATGCAAACATTCCTGGCTAAAATATTATACGAGAAAACTCAGACGGATGTATATGAACAATGTAAACAAGATTTTGGCTTCTGTACATCTCATTATACCTTATATTCAGGTCCACCCTCTTTTACAAGATTACAGATATGTATGTATATCATAATGTAGTTCATGAAATAAGTAAACACCTATATAAGTGGACCTAGGATGTCTTTTAACCGTAAAGCTGATGTTGAATCCTAAGCGAAGGGCCAAAGTCAGAAAAGATGGGTTTTCCTGCCACTACTACACAAACTAAGCACACCTTGTTTATTTGAAAGATTTTACTTAAATACAAAATATATCAGAGGTGTTTCTTAAATATGTGTAGCGCTTACTCCAAAATCGGAGGGTGGCTTTAAAAAGGCAGCCCTTTTGACGAAAAAAAAGTATTTAAAACAAAATGTTTAAAGGAAACCTTGAGAAAGCATGAGTTTGGTGTTGACACCAATTTCGACAGAATTGGGATTAGTTCAAATGGCAATTTTAAGTAAGAAACATGATTTGGCGTGATTTATTTGTGTAATATTTTTTTTTAATCAAAACCTTTATTTTCCATAAATCAGAATCAGAGAGGTGTATCTTTTCGTAACTTTCCAGGAAGTTGTCCATGAACAAGGAACATTTTGCTGAGGAGAGGATTATATCTTCCTTAGTGAAAAGTTATAGCAAACCAAATTTATTTACTTCACTTCTACAAAAATGACATTTATGTGTATTAACTGTATGTATAAAACGTATAATAGTGTATGGAGGACTTGTTTGGTGTTTTTAAGTCGAGTTTTATAGATAAAATTAGAGTAAGACCTCAAAAATGGGGTTGGTGTCATTTGATGGATAAATCAAATACCCTCAAGTTGATATCAATTTCATTGAGTTATGTAATGTTTAAAATATAAATTTCGAGACGAAAATGTGCTTTTTAGTGTGGATATTTTCCCCCTAATTTTGGCCAGCCAAGTATCTTTGTATAAAAAACTATTTATAAATATTTTAGGAAAAGAGTATTAGATGGTGGTATGCAATATTTGAGTGATAAAGACAATAATGTATTCATATTTTTTTTATCTAAGGCATAATTACATAAAATATGAAAGCAGTGAGTGAAAAGGGTAATTGTTAAACGGTTGAACGACATTTAGGCTATGGAATGATTCTCCTGAACCTAAACAGATTTAGGACTTAATCTACTTTTCAGTGGACCTCTCCATTTCCACTAAACATAAATCAAGTTTCATTTGAAATTATTCTACTTTTTATTTGTCATGGTATTAATTGAGTGACGGGGCAAATGGTAACATGGTAGTAGTTATGGTTACCCGAAAAGCCAAACGTGAAATTAATAGAGTAGAATGATTTTAAAGGGCAAGTCCACTCCAAAAATAAGTTACTTTCAATAGAAGCATAAAAATCACACAAACAAATCACAAAAAGTTTGAGCAAAATCGGATAACTCGTCCTTGTTTTCACGAAGTGACGGTAGTGAGGAAAATCGTAACGCAAAGTGAATGCAATTTTTTTTCACTACCGTCACTTCGTGAAAACAGCGACGAACTAATAAGAAAGTTATGAATTTTTAATGACAGGAAAAACTTTGAAAATCACAAGAGAAATTGGCAACTCACTCATGAGTCTGTGACGTCATTGCCTCACTATCCACTAATTGTTTTCTAAACATTGATGATATGAATATCCAATTTTCCCCCCTAAAAATCTTATTTTCTGACACCAAGCATCCAAGTTATATAGATAGAAATATGTTTGTGTGCGGATGCACTAAATATAGAGTACTTTGTTAAAGTTAAATCATACTACAATGTGAATGTTGATAAACTATTTATATAAAAGTCAATGATTATGAATATACAATATTCAGAAAATAGTATCAAAACTTTAAAGTTCATGAAAGATTTTTGAAATGGCATGCCCGCAATTATGATACAAAATCAAGTTTTGGGGGATAAAAAGGGAAATTAATGGGATAAAAATATATAAAGCAATACGTGCCTTCACGGTTGTTTCATCGCAAAGCATGCCGGGACATAATTCTAGTCCATTTTCACCTTCGCCGTGATCAGCTGTCCTGTTGCAAACAACGGGATTCTTATATCGAATCAACATCATAATCTTGTACATAATCCGCTATTCTGCAGTGATTTTCTTTCAATCCAGTATCATTTGTACGGTAAGAAACCGAAGTTTGTGGTTATTCATTTTTATGACTAATAAAGCTGATAATACAACGTAATGAGAGAAGGCCGGGATCCAACTTTAGTAAATGTAGGCCTAGATGGATCCGGGCTAACTCGGACCAGGGGACAACTCGGCCCAGCTGCAAAAACGGTCATTTTTTGTCATTTTACCCTAACTCTAACCCTAACTCTAACCCTAACCCTAACCCTAACCCTAATCCTAAACCTAACCCTAAACCTAAACATGCAAAAATGACCGTTTTGCATCTGGGCCGAGTTGTCCCTGGTCCGAGTTAGCCCAACTCCGCCTAGATCTAGTCCCGTATGTTCAAATGTGTGTGCATTTTAAGTAGACTGATTGCCTTTTAAGGCTGCTAAACACTTGTGTTTTAGGTAGAAATGTACAGTAACATGAGATTTATGTCTCATGAAATATGAATAGACTTTCTAGATCCTATAATTGATAATGGAATAGGGTCTACTAGAATGGCCGACAGTTAGAAAGTGATTGCAATTAAGTGTAAACAAGTAAAAGAGGCCATGAAATCGATAGAGGCCATGAAATCGATAGATTTGTCGATCTGGATCTGGATATAATAGTCTGATATCGATGAGCTCAACTTGAGCATCTACTAGTGTTGAAGAAGTGATAAGGATTCCTTTGTTACAATCATTCTTGTGGTCACAAACTTAATATGATTGTCTTTTCCTTTTATTTATCAGTTGCAGCATCATCGAACACGATGGCCGATGAATCAGAAGATATAACGTAGATGTTACGAGGGAGCTCATTTCACAATGGACAACATAAGTGTTACGTGACTTTCTACAAGGAGGAGACTCAACCTTGGACATTGAGGAGTCATTTTTGTATGGGTGTTCTCTGCCTTGACGCTGGGGGGTAGCTGTTCAGCCATCCGGGGTAGACACTGTGAGGAACTGGACAATGGATGGATTGGGGAGGGGGGGGTGGGGTAAGCATGCAGAACTGGCCTACTATGTTTGTATGTACCTACTGGATAAGGACCCTCCATCACTAGAGGGAAAAATAATGAGAGACTACAAAGAGGGGAAGCCAGGCATATAGTTATTTTGCCTTGTGAAAAAATTAGATTTAGCCCCTAAAAAAGTGTTCCTTCAGGTATCAAATGATGACAGGTGAAACCTCACAATTGTAGAATTATTATCTGTAATGTGATTTCTAAACCATGTGACAGCCAATGGTGTATGTTGTAAAGGTATTGTAAAAGGCATTGTTTAACAATGTTTAACAATGTTTAATCCGAGAGGGACGTATGGCCCTACGTACTACCAGTGTCTGTGATATGGTGTATTAATACTGAAGCCCTAACAAAATGGCGCTTCAAAATGATCAAGAAGTGCCTCTAAAAAGTAAAAATCTTTGATTGACCCCTTTTACCATACTCGTTTTCCCCAATAGACTGTAGTGTAATGAAAACCGTTTGGCAAACACAAAATTTGGTTTCGATTTCCAATCGTTAATATCTTGATAATCAGACAGGCGATCGGATTGTAAAAGTCATTGAGTTCCAGACTGACCTAAAATTATCATTGCAGCATGAGCTAAATCCAGGATTTTGTTTTTGAATCTGAGAGTAAGTTACCGGATCCCTTTAAATGTGTTTGCATTAAAGGTGGTGCCCCCCCCCCCGATTCAGTGTTATTGAGGGTACGCACATGCGTGTTCCCAGCACCCCCCCCTTTTCAGCATAAGTCTCGTGTGTAAAGTCAATACAGGTAGATTTTGTTTCTTTGTTATACAAGCCTTTTCAGCACCCCCCCCCCCCCTTCTCAGCAAAAGTCCAGTGTGTAAAGTCAATACGGGCAGATTTTTTTCTTTGTTCCGAGCCAGAGATTTTAGGAACACGCATGCGGTACCTCCGTTCCCGGAGTGGGGGGGGGGGGGGCGGGGGTGGTACTACTTCTTCATAGGATGTCAACTTATATGCATTGCATTAAACCTGTTGATATTGATCTAACTTGTATTCATCTCATGGTTATATTTATTTTATCAATAAAATCAAACAACACAGAGAGGGTTGTAGATGAGTACTAAGTGATCATTACTGTATGTAGGACGCTGAGTTGAAGTTATTCATGATTTATTCAAGTGAGGAAGGTCAGACAGATATATATTTAAATATTTAAGCATCGAGAGAGATGTCGATGCTTAATGAAAGAGAAAGAGTGATAATAAGGAGAGAGGGGAGAGAAAGAGACAGAGAGGGGAGGGAGAGATAGAGAGGGAGAGCAAGAATTAGGTGTGAAGAGGAAGATCAAGAGAACGAGAGATTAAATTTTACAAAAATACCCTTTTCCATGTACCTTTACTTAATTTATATTATAATGTAAACGATATTGTGATGGTCTTTGCTTAATTTTAGTTTGCATTCTTTCCTCTAGCTTTATCTTCTAATTTACTATTCTAATTTAGTAAATGTTTGTATAAATATAATTTTGATTTCTATCTCTTCCCCTATGTCATAGCCTCCATTCTTGCTCTCCCTTCCTCATGTAAGTCTATCTCTCTTTCATCACGATCATCATCATCATTTCAAAACTGTATTAATCAATCTATAATACTCTTTATGATTGATCAATACAGTTCTTATAATATATGACCTTTATGTACAAACAATAAACCATATGATCACAATAAATCAAAAGTGTTAAGAACAATTATTCAAACTCTATGGGCAACAACGTAATCTCCATTTTCTCCTCCTCGTTCAAATATTGGCTTCTTTTTCATTCTTTACTCGTGTTACTTCTCTATATCTCTGACTATACTCACAAGAAAGGAGAATCAACGGTTTGACATGAAACAGTCTAGAAAATGAACTAAATTTATTCAAGTATCAAATGATTTTGAATTACAGACAGCTTTCTCCCACGAGATGAAACAAATATCTCCCTAACCAGAAACTGGCAAAATAACTAAATGCCTTTCCCTCTTTTTAGTCTCTCATTCTTCCCTCTAGTGATGGAGGGTCCTTATCCAGTAGGTACACACAAATGTATCTATACATAGTAGACGACCAGCTCTGCAGTCTGCATGCCTTTCTCCCCCCCCCCCCCCGCCCCCAATCCGTCCATCGTCCAGTTTATCTCTACCTCGGATGGCTGAACACCTACCGCGTCAAGGCAGAGAACACCCATAAAATAATGACTACTCGATTTCCAAGCTTGAGTCCCCTCCTTGTAGAAAGTCACGTAACACTTCTGTTTTCCATTGTGAAATGAGCTCTCTCGTAGCATCTACGTCATCTTCTGATTCATCGGCCATAATGTTCGATGATGCTGCAACTGATAAATAAAAGGAAAATGAAAATCGAATTTAAGTTTGTGACAAAAGATCCCTCATCACTTCTTCAACACTAGATCGTGTATCAGACGCGTACGCAGGGGGGGGGGGGGGGGGGGGTTCGTGGGTTGAACCCCCCTCCTCCAATTTTGTTAATGTGTTTGTTTTTGAGGAAACCCCCCCCCTCACTTTTTTTAATAACAAACATAAATTAAACATTTTTTGTGCTAAAGGGTGACCCCAAAAAGGTGACCTTACCCCCCACCAACTGAACGAAATATCGGTCTGCCAAATGTTCATATTTTCGGGGGAAAAAAAGAAGAAAAAAGTGCTCTTACCCCCCCCCCCCCCCCCAGCTTATTCACCGGCTGGCCGAGTCGTTGTGAAATTGACTGCGCGATTTTCAAATTTTACCACCCCCCCCCCCTCGAAAAAATCTTATGTACGCCCCCGTCATGTAGATCCTCAAGTAGCGCTCATCGATATCAGACTATTATATCCAGATCCAGATCGACAAATCTATCGATTTCATGGCCTCTTTTACTTTTTTACACTTAGATCCTAGATCTAATTGCAATCACTATCTAACTGTCGACCATTCTAGTAGACCCTATTACATTATCAATTATAGGATCTAGAAAGTCTATTCATATTTCATGAGACATAAATCTCATGTTACTGTACATTTCTACCTAAAACACAAGTGTTTAGCAGCCTTAAAAGGCAATCAGTCTACTAAAAATGCACACACATTTGAACATACGGGACTAGATCTAGGCCTACATTTACTAAAGTTGGATCCCGGCCTTCTCTCATTACGTTGTATTATCAGCTTTATTAGTCATTAAAATGAATAACCACAATCTTTGGTTTCTTACCGTACGAATGATACTGGATTGAAAGAAAATCACTGCAGAATAGCGGATTATGTACAAGATTATGATGTTGATTCGATAAGAATCCCGTTGTTTGCAACAGGACAGCTGATCACGGCGAAGGTGAAAATGGACTAGAATTATGTCCCGGCATGCTTTGCGATGAAACAACCGTGAAGGCACGACCGTATCGATAAAAAAATGAGGCAATGACGTCACAGACTGATAACCCAATTGGCAATTTGTGTAGTGATTTTCTAAGTTCCACAGTTTTTCATACTTTTCCACATTAGTTATTCGATTTTACTCAATTCTTTTGCTCTGTTTCTCTTGTTTTTCTGCATCTATTAAAAGCAAATTATTTTTGGAGTGGTCTTAGCCTTTAAGCAGCAAAATTTAATTGGAATCTGAATTTAAAAAACAAACACACACACACACATTCATATAATTATACACTGTTGCTCATATAGTTGGAATATTTTTTTTTACCCCAATTTATGGAATTATTTTGACAATGATTTATTCCTAATAGATCTAGATAGTAGTATACATTCTCAAATGTTATTGAATAATAATTTGCCAGTGTTTTTTTTTTGCGTGACTGCTCAAGCATGTGTATGCTTCTATGCTTGTCAACTAGGGGACCTACGCCTATAAGTCATAAATAACAGTAATGAGGAAGGATGTCCCCACAAAAGGGCACTAATATAGCACATCGACACGGTTTAGATTCTGGGGCCTCACAGTTACGAGGCCATTGCTTTGTCACTGAACTATGACTGTACGCAGCGGGGACTAGGGTAGGAGGCAGTTCCCACAAATAAACAAAAACGAAGAAAATGCAATAAATTATCAATTCATTGCATTTTACCCCGGTCCCCGGGGGGGACTCAATGAATTATTGATAATTTATTGCATTTTAATTATAATCAATACAATTTGAATTGAAGAAAAAATATTGTCAAAGACTCTGATCAGTATAATTTGGTAATTTTGCCCAATGCTATCAATAAACTTAAAATTCAAATTCAATTTCAAATACTTCATATTGTTCTCCACCATTTTTTGATCTATTTCAAGACATAATTCTTATTAAGTCCATGCAAACTTTCTTCCCAGCAGTTCTTCCAGTTTCAGATTGAATGGATGGTAGTAGTTCTTAAGTTTGTCCAGAACGATCGGATCAACAGATGGATGCTTTCTACCCTTTAACTTGCTGCTGTGGCAGATTATAGCTGGATTCTTTTTACAGAATATGCCTCTTCCTTCATTAAAATGAAACTTATATTCATCAAAGTATTTCGGTATCCCCAAAAAGTCTTCCATCTTATGCAAAATTGAGACGGGATCGCTTTGGAACACGCCCTCGTCAATGATCAAGAACTGCTCTCGAGGAAAGATACCGAACCATCTTCGGAGATGGACTTCGTAGAGACCATTTTCGACCACGGCGTTGTCGACGAAGACTTCTCTACTGGGCGTGAGGACAGTTTTTTCGAGTGAGTTGTTCAGAAAAGGCCATGTTTCTCCATCTGGGATTTGCGATCGTGGTTTAAAAAGACTCGGCCAAGAATAGTACTTGACGTGGACATAGTGAGACAATGCACGGATCACAGGATCTCGGATCATCACGATGAATTTGACATCCGGGAGGTTCTTCTTGATGAGGTATGGGGCGTCATGACTGAAAATATAGTTAGGGGTGTATTCCATGGTTAGCTGATACTTTGAAGATACAGGCATGAGGTTCTGGTACCAATTGAGACTTTCCTTATTGTGTATGTTCCAATAGTAAAGCTCCTTTGGGTCCGAATGAACGATGTTCAGGTGCATCTGCCAATTGGCCATAGCACCTGTTCCACATTTTTGGACCCCAATTCCAATGATCTGAGGTAACCTCTTTCTGCAGTCAAAATTTCTAGAATCCACGGCAATACCGTTCAGATGACAATGCCTCAGAATATTCGAGGGTAACTCTCCTGCAGGTGTTCTGCGTTGGCTCAGATTCTTTCTGTTGGATACCTCTGTTATATTCTGTGGGAATTCCATGTCATTTGATGTCTCCGATACTGTTCCAAGTGATATTCCCTCTTTGCCTTGGCCATGTTGGCGTGTCGTTTCAGTGAAGGTAAAATAGCCATGAAGTTTCCACAACAGTGAGTGACGCCTCGACGACAAAATCAATAATGTCACTAACGCAACAAAGGAACACAGACGTAATGCCGTTACATATTTTTATATTCTCATTATTTGGCTTGATTGGGTATTACCTGGCAACTGTGAACCGTTAAATACAGGTCTAGTTTCTCTTTTGGTATCTCCTGGCGAATAATTACGTTACATAATGCTTCTTCCGCAGCTATTATATACGACTTATGGGCAAATATATATTTTTCAAATAAATGTCACAACCTTGAATGTTTTTTGTTGTTGTTCTGGGTATCACTATCAGCCTCTTTCATCATGTACCACTTTTATTTTTTGTTCGGTTTTTAGATTTTGATGGGAGTTTTGGTTTGTGATTGTCCCATGCGCTATAATTGTATTCTCATTTTCGACAATAACCAGAATCGTTCGGTGTCTCCTGTCTGATCCGAGAAATCTGCAAAAAAAGTTAGAAATATTGAGAAAGTTAGGTGATGAAAAGGCCGCAAATGCTAATTCAAATATCCGAAATCCTTGTTGCCAATTTCCTGTAGCAAACTACTAGCGATGTTCGTTAACACGTAAAAGATCTAGGCCCAAAAGGCCATTTTCGTAATGTAACAAAACTTATGCATATATTCCTTTGTGAAGCGCCTCGATACGCATTCTTTCATTAACCTGTTACGAATAAATGTATCTCAATAATCAGAATGCAAATTGCATACATTAGTTGTTGCTAGGTCGGACAAACATTATGGCTTACCCTACCAATTCATAACACGCAATGTATGTAATTCGCATTCTGAAGATTGAAATACAATTATTCGTAACAGGTGAATGCAATAACTTGTAACGAGGCTCTTAAAGCCCCACTGTACTAATTGTAGCTACTTGCTCCCTCTATATAGAAAACAATGCCTAATCGGTGACCATTGGTCCCCCATGATCCTCGTTTTCTTATGTTAATTGAGAGCTGAGTTGATGAGATAGCCACCTGTCAGTGACCACCCTGGGTTGTCTAATCCTCCCTAGCCAAACTAGTACAGAAGGCCTTTAAAAAGATTGATGCATTGAAATTGATAACATTAATAATATGTAAATGGCTTATTTCATAAAGCTTATCAGTATACTGACAAAAATTCTCAGCCAATCAAATGCAATGATTTTAGTAGCTTGTAACAGTTGTGTCTTGCCATCAGCAGAATTGATAACAAGTTTTATCAAACAGGGTCCTAAACAGAACTCAATTTATAACAGAGAAACAGTGCAACCTGGACTTGAAGCTGAAAATACAAGTGTCTATTCCAAAACAACCAGAGCATTCTTTGTTACAATATGTTAACGACTGTATATATCCAGCAACGAGTAGTCAGTGAGGAAGAGTGGTTTTGTGAATAACACTGGTCGTTTTACAATAGGGACTTTTATATTAGGGACTTTTAGATTGAGTGAACGAGAACACGACGAACGCCGACTGACCATGCGTGTCAACGTACTTAACTGCCCATGTTGACTACAATTAGAAATCTTTTAGATTGCACTCGACGATATACATGCATGCAGGAAGTAACACTATGAACATCACGGACAAAGAAAGAGGACAAAATGTACAGTTCCTCATTCCACCCTCAACAAAAGAACATCCCTTCACTGCTATTGATATGTAAAAATGTGTAGAACAGGTGAATATGCATGTGACACCAGTTCTACACATTTTTACATAGCAGGGAAGGGATGTTCCTTTGTCTACCTGAGGAACTGTATATTTTATGCGCACGCGGCATACTAGTACCTTGAGCATGTAAAGGCGCTATATAAATATCAATATGTATGTATGTGTATGTACTAGATTTAGGAAAATCAAGGTTGACGCATTCTCGATCGCCGACTGAGACGACGTAACGCATGCGCAGTGCCTTAACATGACGTCACACGTTGCAGTCAAAGCTGTTGACGTCCAAATCTAAAACGGACGAGAACGGCGTGAATGTCCACTGATCATGCAAGTCAATGGCAAGCCGTTTTAACATTTATTCCTATATTTCTTGATATCAAGAATTCGATTCATGATATCAAGAATTACCATTGCTATACAACAGAAAATCATTTGTTGATATCAAGAATTTTATTCTTGATAATTATCAAGAAACAGGAATAAATGTTAAAACGGCTTGCCATGGACACGCATGATCAGTAGACGTTCAATATAAAAGTCCCTAATCATGCAAAGATTACGGGTTCGATTCCCAGCTACTCATTTACCCTTTCAGTATATAAAAGCGGTGTAATCGACAGAAAGAAAGTGGTATGACTGAGAATCGGATACATGAGGAAGGGGGACATCAACAGACAAGAAGATTGAGAAAACTACATGATGCACCCCCCCGCCACTCCTGGAACGGTGGGACCGCATGCGTGTTCCCAAAATCTCCGGCTCGTAACAAAGAAAAAGATCTACCCGTATTAACTTTACACACCGGACTTATACAGAAAGGGGGGTGCTGGGAACACGCATATGCGTACCCTAAATAACACTGAGTGGGGGTGGGCGGGACTCCCAGTCTCCCATTATAGTAGTTATGACCTCATAATCAAATTCACTTACCTTTAACTGCAAGGCCAACAAAGTTTTCGTGTATCACTCTAGACCCATATGGCACAGCAATGTACCCACTCCTATACAATGCATGAAGTCTAGCCGTAAACGGGCAGTGTGGTCCAATAAAAGTTGCGATGTGATCTGACGAACAATGGGCAAGAGAGTGAAATATTGATCAATATTGATGTCCCCGGTTCGACGACAAAAAACTAACCACATTGCTTTCATGAGCACCTTGGACTGAGTGCTTTTTTGAAAATGGATGGGCTGAGCAGGCTCAGTTCAAGAAGAGATGTTGGATGGTGGTGCATGGTGTGAGAGGAGGGCTGGGGGGGGGGGAGGGGGGCTCCAGGGGGCTTCGATGGGCTTCTGTTGCAAGTGTAAGATAGTGATGTTGTAACTTGTCTAAATATGTTGTTCATTCATTGTCACATTTAGCTTTCCTTAGACTGCCCACTTTCATTTCCTAAATTCTTCTCCCTATTCGGTTACTATTGTCTCTTTTTTCCTTCTTTTTTGCCAGGTGGTGGGAGGGGGGGGGGGCGCTTTCCTTTTTTGTTTAACAAAGGTACAATTTACGTAACCATTTTAATTTTGTACCTGTTTTTTTTGGCTAGGGGGGGGGGGGGGTCAGGCCCATCGGGCCTTCATTGTGGATCCGCGCCTGTTCATAATAATACTTTGTCTCATCAAACTTCTTTGCAAATGCAGGGTCCTTTGTTTTATTATCAAACTCCTAACAAAAACACGTGTGTACATTAATTTTGCATGTCTGCAAGGCCTGTTGAACATATTGAAGAAAGGTACTAAAAAGTTAGGGCTCCCCTGTCTTTCTACTCCATCAAAGAACGAATCGGTTATTCCGTCAAAGACAAACCTCCGCCATTTTCTCCTAATTGTTCTGCATGGGTTGTTTGGTGTTTGTGACAGTACAATACGACCATTGTGTGGATTGAATTATAATTCTTCAGAAAATGCTCGAGTCCATAAGTTTCTCCATGGCATCCAAGTTTGTGATGATCCCGCGCTCGATCGGGTAGACGAAGCCTATATTATACAATATACATGGGCGTAAATCCTTACGTAATACCTATTGTTCAGGGGGGTGAATGAATAGATCATCCCCCCTGAACAATAGGTATTACGTAAGGATTTACGCCCATGCTAGTATATAATTATATGCCTCACTTTTTCTGGGCCTCCTCTCCGACATACACAGGTGCATGTCCTATGAAATGAGTTTAGCAATCTATGCGAAAACGTCGAAGGTAGAAATGGCGTCATATAGCTAGGATAGTTATACATTCTTTTACCGGTATTCCTGAAAGCGTACTTCTGGGGTCCAAGGTTTAAATAAACCATTGGAACATATCATATTCGTAGATTAAATGATTTGTATCTATACGAAAGTACTCAAAATGTAATAACGTGATATGTGAGTGATCGTTACAAGCCGTAAAACCACCCTGGTCGTTTTTCACATGAGAAAGTTATATTATTTTGTATTATATTAATGGTTTTTCTTAGAGAAGTATACTGTGTCCCTTCTATTTCATTATGGAAAAAGAAGAAGAAAACCTTATTCATTTTGACTAGGGCATGTATAAACAGGAGAATCACGGCCCGCACAAATCTTTCACACAACAAAAACCATGGTTTTGAATCCAGGGCGCATTGTGCAATAGTATACAAATAATAATGTAAAGGCATTGTTGCATGGTAATAACCACAGAGAATCAAACAAACTTCTCTCTGTCAATACTCCGTTTTATCATTTCCGCGTTCAAATGTAAAAACCTAATAACGAAGTCAAATCTCCTATTTTCACAATAATAGTAAAATAAGATTAAAAAAAAAAAATCAGTAACAATATGAGCATGTTTAAGTTAGGCCTAGATCTATAGTTCGGACCTAAATTGAGGGCTTGTTTTGAAAATTATTACGCTTAAACAGGACATTATTCCTTCAAACGTAAGGTAAATAACACTTATCCATAAGTGAAATGCAAAAAAGCAGCATTGAAAACTGGATGGGGACCTGTGAGTTATAAAGTCATAATGTAGGAGGGGTAAAATCAGTATTGATTTCATCGACTAGTAGACCCTTCTTCATAAGTGACTGAGCTCATACTGGTCTTTGATTTGTCTTAATTTCATCTTCCATATTTCACTTATATACGGCTAATGAAATTGGGTGGGAATGATATTAATTTCTCCAGTCATCTGAATACAAATAAACGACAGTCCGTTTAACATGTTTGAACATAACCGCAGGCATTCATGGATTCTGTAGGGCCATGCATTATGGTTCAAGGCATGCCCACATAGAGAATTGTTTATGTTGGGGGTCGGGGCAAAATGCGATGAATTATTGAAAATTTATTGCATTTTCTTTGAATTTTTTGTTTTTATGGGGGTGTCGACGTACCCTAGCGCCCCCTGCGTACAGTCATGATTCATTGGCTAAGCAATGGCCTCGTTATTGTGAGCCCCCAGGATCAAAACCGTGTCGATATGCCATATTAGTGCCCTTTTATGAGGCATTAATCCCCATTATTGTCAGTTATGACTTAAGGACGTAGGTCCCCTAGTTGATGAGCATAGTAGCACACACATGCTTTAGCAGTCACGCAAAACAAACACTCCCCAATTGTCATTCAATAAAATCTGAGAATGTATACTATTATCTAGGAATAAATCATTCAATGATTTTGACAATTTGACAAAATCATTCAATAAATTGGGGTTAAAAAAATTATTCCACCATTATGACCAACAGTGTACATGCATAATGTATTCGTTTATTATGGTTGATGATTTCAATTCATAAATTTTGAGAAAAATATTCTATAACTTGTGAGGTCTTAACAGCATTTTTTGTACATTATTTACCTTGAAATTATTTCCTCAATTCAGTCAGTCTTTGGATTTTTCTTATGGTTGGAAATATTAAACCAAACTTTGATTTCTTGTTAAAATCATTTGCATAAATAGAAATAGATGCTTTGTGTCAAATAGATGGAAGATCTTTTCAAAATATTGTTCTTAATTACAGCACGTATAGACTCAAGTATATTTTTATTTCAGAATGACCCGTTGTCTTTTAAAAACAATTAATCGCTATTTACAAGAATATAAAGATGTTTTGGGCCAATTTGAGAGGAGGCCTTTTATTTTCCACCAAACTAAGCGAGAAGCAAACTCAAAATTGAATTTAATTTAAGAATTGCGACACACAAAATATTGGGTCCCTCTTGCCAGGCGTGTAGTCCCTTCCCCCCACAAAAAAAGCACAAGAAAAAAAAAGACATGGAATTTTTTTGTTAAAGGAGAAAGGGAAAAAAATTGAAAGAGAATTAAACAACGATAGAAGAGAGGTACGAGAGCATGGGGAATTGCATTTCTTTTAAAAGAATAATTGCATTTCTTTAAAAAATAATAATGGGATAACAACACAGTTTTAATACACTCGAGATAATTTTTACAAGAACTATTGGTTAGGTACCAGGCCACCATTTGTGTGCATTGTGCAGCAACGAAGCATATACAACGTCTCGCGATGTGACAGATCACTTTTCTCTAACTTCTAACCAATTAGAAGGCCTCGTTTTTTTTCCAGAAACTGCCGGTGGACATTATTGCGCCAAATGTGGTTTTTAAATTTCAAAAGATCCCTACTCTTGGAGGGGGTAGGAGAAAGCGTCATGTTACTCCAGGAAGTGCCTGAAAAAGCCCCTCCCAGACCCTGCCCCGCTTGGTCGCTCCGCCCCCTCGCCTCTGACGCCTCGCTCTGTCGCTTCACTCCATCATGTTTCATATATTTCACCCCATGAGATTGTGTGCCTCCCCCCCCGTAAGAAATTCCTGGCTCCGCCACTGGAAGAAGTAGAAGAAGAAGGAGATTGAAAAGAAAAAGGAGAAGGATGAAGAGAAAAAAGGCCACGTTCTTTGATTTTCTACCAAATGTGCATGTTGAAATTGGTTTAGTGAGATATTCATTCACAGACAAAGACACACACAAAAAAAATTGTTTTACAGTTTAAACATTCAAAATTATATGAAGTATGACAGTAAATCAAAATAGAACATAAAACGAGAAAGCCATAGATAATTTTGTATAGGCCCATTCAAATAAATGTTAGTTGAATTTATATTCTGTCATAAGAATGATTGTACTAAAATGGAGAAAGGAAATGGAAACCTCTTGTGAACGATTTTCGTCATTACTCCAGATGACTCGAGTTCACTTTATATACCGGGTCGACGGACCATTCTTTAGTATAGGGCCCTATGGAGCCATAAAATACAGATCATAATATTTCGGGGTTATGTTTGTTTGTTTATTTTGTTTGTTTGACTTTTGTTTTAAAAATGATTGATCTATAAAGATTTTAAAATAGAACATAAGGACGCAGACGCGCTATTGTCAATAAAAAATAGGCCTAGGTAGACACATGAACATGTCTTACCTTATTATTATTATTGAGGGTAATTTTCGATGGGGGGGGGGGGGGGTCTTGTCATTGGGGGTAATTTTTAGGGGGTGGAGGTAATCTTCTACAGGGGGTACTTGTCCTATAGGAGTTATTTTTCTGGATGGTAATTGTCCTCGGAGGGAGGGGGGTGTCCTAGGGGATGACTTTCGGGGGGAGGGGAAAGTTTTCCGGGGGTGTTTGCCCAGGGGGTAATCGTCCTGTCAGATACGATTGCAATAATATTGTGGTGAGAAAGCCCGCTATTTCAAAGTCAAGACATACGTATTCTTTGTTTCCACTTTACTTTATTAACATGCAATTATACACTCTCAGATATTATTAGCAAAAACAACTTAAGATACATTTTTTTAAAAATGTGTGTAGAAAGACGCTAATTAATCAATGCAAAGTGATTCCCTTTCTGAGAACATTCTACAAGTATATATTCCACTATTGTTTCCTTGTATACACCCTTACTAGGGTATTATTATGACTCTTTTGTATTCTTGCCTGACTGCACATGAGTGTATTTAACATTGCCTTGTATAACATATATTTAGTTGCCGATGAGCCTTCGGGCAAAACAGACTGTACAACATTTACTAATAAAGTTGAACCTTTTCAACCTCTATATCCATATAGGCCTATATATGTATATATATATATATATATATTTATGTTTACATAATCAATATATTTCGGATATCAATAACACGTTACAGTAGTCCTGCAAATCCATGAACATGGGAAATATATCAAAGAGAAATTCACCGACTTTCAGATGATTCAAGAATTTCTCAAGGCAATCAAAGAGCCGTTAAAAAAGAACGATTTTTTTTCTCAATACAGCTCGAACAAAGAGAATACACTTCTCACAACGTAACGAACAAGACTCCATTTCACTTCCCCTTATTCAGGTATACTGCACACCAACTGACAAAGTCATTACAACACAGGCATTAATGGGAACGATCATTACAATATAGACATACATGGAAAGAAATGTATAATAGAGTATGAATTGATAAGATGTAATAGAATAAACACTGAACAGGAGCATTGGATGTTCTAAATATATTATAACTTGAAATAAATTGTGATTGTAGATAAGAATAAACCTTTGACATCAATTGATAAGATGAAATAGTATACACACTGTGCATTGGATGTTTGAAATATATAACTTGAAATAAATTGTGATCGTAGATAAGAATAAACCTTTGACATTTTATAACGGATATCACATGGGCCTATATCCTATTCAGATCTACTGATCATAGAAAAAACATAACTTACATTGCATCATTGTGATGGGAAATAGACACGCATTCTAGTGCTACTAAACATAACGATAATAATTCTGTAAATCGAGAGATGTGTTCCATCAAACGACATTTTCCAAACCATTTAATGAAAAATTATCTTTGTCTTACTACGCCCTGTCTACACCTCTCTGACATGTATTACTATCCGTCTTACTACAACAACTGTTGTATGCATGTCGTAAAGAAGTCTAGATTGCAGGTATACACAATATTTGATCTTGATTAGTTTAATACAAGAATATTATTACAACGAGATCGAAATTACTAATTCCTCTCTCTTACTGTGTGAGTTTGACAAGAAATGACAATAGTAATTGAATACAAAAATATAACCACGAGATGGGGTAGACTGTCTCTACATATCTCTCTCTCTCGGCATCTGTCTGTCTCGAAAGACAATAGAATATTGCGCTATATAATTGTACTAGTTTCTTGGTGTGCAGCTCCTGCTGTGACTGAACAGTCCAATCCTAGAGAGGCAGGTCCTGTTGCAGTTGCTGCAGATAAAAGTCATTTGTGGCTGTGCTGTTGAAGCCGTAGCTAGCTGCTGTCTTTGTTGTTGTTGTTGTCTTTTCTCCTCCCACTGTTCTACTCTCCTCTGGTCACTCCTCTGTATACCCGTCTTTACAACGCGTCTCCATTCAGGACGGTCTGAAGCATATGCTTCCCAGTTTGTAGGGTTGATTTCACTGGCCTTCATATCCCTCTTGCACACATCCTTGAAGCGGAGGACAGGTCTTCCAACAGCCCTGGTCCCGGTCGCTAACTTTCCATACATTATATCTTTTGGAATGCGGCCGTCTTCCATTCGACTGACATGACCAAGCCATCTCAGTCGTCGTTGTGATAGAAGAGCATAGATGGTCATCATGCCTCCTTTCTTGAGGACATCCTTGTTTGGAATGTGGTCCTGCCATTTGATGCCTAGAATTCGCCTCAAGCAGCGGAGATGGAAAACGTTCAAACGGCGCTCCTGACGTGCATACAGGGTCCACGACTCACTGCCATACAGGAGAGTGCTGAGCACACAGGCCTGGTAGATCTTCATTTTTGTGTTGGTAGTTAGTAAAGTGTTCTTCCAGGCACGCTTTGAAAGTCTAGCCATCATGGTTGCTGCCTTGCCAATACGTACGTTGAGCTCGGGATCGAGGGAGAGGCTGCTGGATATCACGGAGCCGAGGTAGGTGAAGTTTTCAACCACTTGGAGGGTGTAGTTTCCAATGGAGATGTCGGGAACGTTGCGTACATCCTGGCCCATGATGTTTGTTTTCTTTAGGCTGATGGTCAGGCCAAAGTCTTCACATGCTTCTGAAAAACAGTTAATCAGCCTCTGTAGAGCTTCCTCAGACTGGGATGCCAAAGCCGCATCATCTGCAAATAGCATCTCTCTAATCAGGATGCTCCTCACTTTCGTCTTCGCCCGAAGTCGTGCAAGATTAAACAGTTTTCCATCACTTCGTGTGTGTATGTACACGCCATCTTGAGATGACCTGAAAGCGTGTGATAGCAGCACAGAGAAGAAGATCCCAAAGAGCGTGGGAGCAAGCACACATCCCTGTTTCACTCCGTTCTTGATTGGGAAGGGGGTCGATGTAGAGCCGTCATACTGGATGGTGCCCTGCATATCGTCATGGAAGGATACAATCAACCTTAGCAGTGTAGGTGGACATCCTATCTTCTGTAGCAGATTGAAGAGGATCTTTCTGCTGACTAGGTCAAAGGCCTTTGTAAGATCGATGAAGGCAATGAACAGTGGCTGTCTCTGCTCCCGGCTTTTCTCCTGCAGTTGTCGAATCATAAATATTATATTTACATCGACGACTATTACATCCATGCCACAAATAGACTAGATTGTGTGTATACACGATCAGATCACGATTTGATATAAGAATATCACATCGAGACAAAGGTGACAAATTCCTCTTTTTATTATTTGTTTAATTTTTTTTTTCTTTTTTTCTATACATCAATAACTGTTTCAGGCATGTCACAAATTAGACTAGATTATATCAAAGTAAGGATCCTGATTAGTTAGATGTATCCGCACTGGAAAATAATGTAATGACAAAATATTTTATGGTGATGAAAATAATAACAATAATAATAATAGCACGACATGTATGGTTCATGAGGTTATATGGTCTGAATGGATTTGTAAGAAAACTTTGAGTAGACAAACTGTTTTCTTGTCACAGTTTAACCACATAAACTATCTGCAAAATATAATTATACTTCATAGCATTGTATTTTCTTTAAACCTTTTATGTTCATGAAGCACGACAGACTCTCAGGCTAACAACCATGACCAAACTCTTCAGTGAAGTATTGGCCATGCATGGCAAGTAGTTCAAGATATAGAAGTTAATAATGATTAATTTAAATTATGTCAACTCAAATCCAATGTGTATGGATGTTTTTACTTCCATTTGACTTAAGAGCAAAACAAAACAAAAACGTAATTAAAAAAATAGATGATATAATGATTATGTCATATTTACACACATGTACACTTTTCATATCATATATTTATCATGTTTTTGTACAACTTATCAAGAAATTACAATGTTCACTTCTTGACTATAACGATTAGTTTTAAATAAAATATGTTCAATAATGTCGAAAGCAAGAATGTATTGGATATGACAGAAATAATACTAAATCTTGTCTAGATCGAGTATATACATTTAAATACATTCTACACATGGTGTTTTCAACAATGTTTCTTGACAATGGATGAATTTTCGGTTAAACAGGACAAATTCGATTCAAATTATTTTACCCGTAGTTCATGAAATCAATCCTGGTATACCGGAAATTCTTACAGAAAACATGTATCACGATGATGAAGGATATATCAACAGATCCTTACGGATAAGATTCCTGATGACCTTGTTATGAAAGTACAATGCAATAAATTATCATCATTATAATATAGTCAATATGAGTATGCAGAACCCGGTTGAAATTGTCTTAAACAATCAATTTAGATTTGTTCAAATTATTTTCGATCATTTTTTATGATCATATTATTTTCATTTTTCACATTTTACGTTCCACATTGTCAGTCCTATTTACCTGTAATGTAATGATAGTAGCAATGAAAACAAATTGTGGGTACGAATAAGTTCACAATTATATTAAATCACTTTTATTTGTTTGTAGTTACTTGTAAATTATGGACTTAAGTAAAAGTAGAAAAGGGGAAATGAAGAATCCTAAGGTTAAAGCATAGCTTGGTTGTAGCGTGTATATCGTCACTCTTGGTTGTATTGCATAGATTGTTTTAACATTATAACCCATCGTATGGTTATCCTATTTACATCACCAGGAACCCCCTTTATAAGATTATGTAAAATGTTAAGGGTTCACAAGCCGTCAAACTTTGAAATGTGATTGAAATAAGTTTCTGGTTTTACTATATGTAAACTTATGGTATCCTAAGTAAATGTACTTCTCCCCCCCCCCCCCCCCCACTCCGTGAACGGAGGATACCATGCGTGTTCCAAAAACGTCCGGTAAAGGGGTACTTTCACGCACCAAAATCCGGCTCGTAGTACACCAAAATCCAGGCCGTATTGACTTTACACACCGGACTTAGGGGGTGTTTTCAAAAGGAGGGAACATAATGCATATGCGTACCCTAAATAACACTTAGTCGGGGGGGGGGGGGGTACTTCTATTAAAAAATGAATAAATTTCATTAATCAAAATCTAAACTCAAGACAGGTAAGGGCTAATTAGGTATCTTTTTTCTATACCATTCTTCAAGATTCGAGGAGAAAACTAGTGAGCCATTAATTTGTTTATACATGTTTGAAACACATTTTATATACCAGTAAATAAAAAGATGTTTACTTTGTGTTGCCTTGTTTCCTCTTATTCCTCTTCTCTGTCTGGATTTCTTTGTGTTAAATTTATCGTTCAATCTTTTGATTCCTGCTTAATACTGCCTTCCTTCTATATGCTCTCTCTCTCTCTCTTTCTCCCTCTCTCTCTCCCTTTCTCCCCTCTCTTTCTCTCTCTCTCTTTCTCTCTCTCTCTCTCTCCCTCTCTCTCTATCTTTCACCCCCCTCTCTCTCTCTCTTTACTAGGATATAATATGATGTACTTGCAGTTTAAGCACAAATGCTTTGCTTAGGTCAAAGTACTTCAAAGAGGCTGCATAGAATCAAAAATTCGCCCCGAAAATAAGTCGACCCTCTCCATATGCTTCAACATAATTATAAAGTTATTAAGTAAAAGTATCGAAAAAGGGCATAAGCAGTAATATTTTTATGATACTGTATTCCAAGCATTTTAACTTTATATATCCTTCAATTACTTATTCGGGACTTTCGGGTAGCCTGGTTACCTCCACACTTGACAAGTTTCATTTTGAAGTCCCTGTAGTAGTCTGCTGCCATCATGTGGTCTGATGAGGGTCATCTTCCAACGTTGATACGTTGTTGCTTGACGTCCAAACCACATTATGACCGTTGTCGTCAGTCGTCAAACCACTCCCTCTATGATTATGGACACATAAGAATACCAGAAATTATATATACTGTATATAATGATGGTTTTCTAAAAATACGTACCTTTCAAATAAGCAAAGCATTTTTGCAGTTGAATTTGAAAGAGGTAAATTCGACATTATCTATTTAAATAATCATAGTTTGATTTGATTTCATGTGATGTTTAGGCCTATAATATGTCTCTCCTCTTCCTCTGCCTGCTACCTTGGTCATGATAGCTGTAGCCTTCTCTATGATGAATACCATGCACAAAATATAAATGTCTCAATATAATTATTTTTTCATGAAATTTTATTTGTTGTTGTTTTCATTCCAGGATTAAGAATATACAGGCAGTTTAATTGAAAAAAATGCAGGCCACAAACAAGATAATGCATCTTTCCAATGTAAACTCGTTTATAAACTATACTGGATATTGCTATATTGTAAGAAGTATGTTTTATGTATCGACTTTTTGCCATGGTGCTAGTGATTCGTTGGAATTTCTTTCAAATACACACTTGTATATTCAAACTCATGGACATTCCAACCTTGGCAAAAAAGGAAAACAGCATGATTGGAAACTTCTCAGCACTGACAACCACCTACAGAAGCTATACAGCATTGAAGTCCGCAACAGGTTCCAGCCCCTAGAGAAGGAGGAAGAGGAAGAATCAGCTACCGAGAGGTATGAGCGATTCATAACAGCGCATAAGGAGGCTACTGAGAAAGTTATCCCAGTGAAAAAGAAGACAAGAAAGTTGCATTTTCCCAACGATACACGTGTAATTAGTGCTAGAAATAAAATCAATAAAGCCTACATGGAGTACCAGAAAGATACAACAGATGAAAATCGACAGATCTACAAGCAAGCCAAGCAGAACCTTGAGGAAGCATACAATGTAGTTATAGAAGAAGATCTTGATAGTAAACTAAAAGATGTGGAGAGAGCGCATGCCAACAGTAAACATGGGCAGAGCTGGAGACTCATTAATGACATAACTGGAAGGAAAGCATCCCCGAAAGGGCAGTTAAAAGGAGACACACAGGAAGACAGGGTCATAAACTGGTTCAACCACTTCAAGAATCTTCTTGGAAGCCCTCCTGACATAGATGATGAGGATGAAGAAATTCTGCCTATACTAGAGAGTCTGAACATCAAGACAGGGCCATTTGATCTGAAAGAATATTCAAAGGCAATAAAGTCACTAGTAGAAGGGAAGAGCTTTCATTGGGGAAGATGGCATACCACCAGAGGTTCTAAAAAGATTTGACCTTGATGAAATCATTCTGAGTTTCTGCAACAACGCTCTGATCAATGAAGAAAAGCCTCACCAATGGTCCATACTGAACATCGTACCAATACCAAAGTCTGGAGACCTGAGCCAAGGAGGAAATTATCGAGGAATCAGTCTAAGCTCCATCGTGGCCAAAACTTTCAATTATAGATTGATTTTGAACAGGATCAGACCTGTACTTGATAGTCACCTGAGAACCAACCAAAATGGATTCAGAGATGGAAGGACCACAGTGGGACATATTTTGGCACTTCGCAGGCTTATAGAAGGAGTAAAAGAAAATCAACTCCCGGCTATTATCACATTTATTGACTTTCGCAAAGCTTTCGATACCATCCACAGAGGCAAGATGTTGAAGATCCTTACTGCATATGGCATACCGGAACAACTGGTGAATGCTATTGGCAAGATATACGAGGACACCAAAGCAAAAGTAATATCACCTGATGGAGAGACTGACCTCTTTGAAATCATGGCTGGTGTGCTTCAAGGTGACACGCTTGCACCTTACCTATTTGTAATAGTCCTCGATTATGCCTTGCGAACAGCTATAGACGGCCATGAAGAGGAACTGGGATTCCAACTGGAAAGAAGGAGAAGTAGGAGAGTTGGTCCGGAAATCATAACAGACCTAGATTTTGCCGATGACATAGCCCTGCTATCTGAGGAATTAGAGCAAGCCCAAAAACTCCTGAGCAGGGTGGAGACATCGGTAGGCAAGGTCGGGCTCCGGATGAATTCAGGCAAAACCAAGTTCATGTCATTCAATCACAGGGAGATCATCACTATAAAAACAAATGATGAAATTCAGTTGGAGAATGTCCCTGATTTCAAGTACCTGGGAGCACTGCATGATGGTGAGCACAGAAAAAGATGTGAAAGCTCGTAAGGCTGCAGCATGGAGAGCGTGTAGTAAGCTTGGAAGAATCTGGAAATCTTATCTTCACAGGCAGTTCAAACAACGTTTGTTTGTTGCTAAAGTTGAATCTGTGCTGCTATACGGCTGCGAAGCATGGACAGTTACAACAAAGTTGGCAAAGGAATTAGATGGTTGCTACACCAGACTTCTTAGGACAGCATTCAACGTGCACTGGAGTCAGCATATGACAAATAAGGAGCTGTACAGGAAACTACCAAAAGTATCAGAAAAGATCAGGGAAAGAAGACTACGTTTTGCAGGCCACAGCTGTAGGAAAATCAATGAACCAATATATCAGCTTCTACTCTGGAAACCAAAACATGGGAAGAGGAAACCTGGAAGACCTCATCTTACCTATACAGACCTACTCAAGAAGGACACGGGACTTGAACTGTCAGAGATAAAAGCAGCCATGCTGGACAGGAATGTGTGGAAGGCCATCACAGCTCGGGCAGTTGACCCGACTTAAGCAAGTAAGCAAGTAAGTAAGCAAGTAAGCATGGACATTGCTATATTGTAAGAAGCATGTTTTATCTTTCTACTTTTCGCTACGGATTTAAGTAGAGTTTATTTTGCTGAGATGCATAGCTACATGGTCATTTGACACATTTCTTTGAATAGAGCTATAGTTAAAGATACTGGAAATTTTGCGTTCTTTCATCAGACATTTAGGTCATGTCGCTTGGGACGAAGTGTAATAAGCGTTTTTGCCTTATACAAGTCATCATGGATATGAAAGAAATTACCTTTCTCTATGTTTGTTATATTTCAGTTTCCGGATATCATTACACAGATCAAGAACAAACCTATTGCTAGACGTGATCATTTTAATCAGGCCAGAATAAACACATTAAATAAAGCTTAAATTATGTGTATTGTTTATTCCTGGGTACTGATTGGGCGGAGTTAAATATGACTAATACAAAAAAAGCCTACTTTGAATCGATGGAATGCCAGAAAGAGGGAGAAATATCAATCGGAGGATGGGCATGTGATCAAGTATTATATCTTACCCCATGATGCTTCACGGTGACAGTCAGCTTGCCTTCACTGTTTCCCTCAGAAATCGGTGGATCCAGATCCGCGTTGGTACAACACCGATCCAACCTATTGTAATAAAGCAGTACATTTCGGGGGCACAATACATTATCTTCTGAACTAACCTGACGTACGAGATGTATGATATAAGGTGTGAGAATAGATGACAATACAATACACAGCATTTTGCTCTGTATTTAGATTGCATGACGGCAAACCATGGTATCATAACTGTGTATGTAGGATACACCAAGGGTGTGAACATCATGATGAATAAAATTAATTAAGTATTGAATTTAAATTTATCTTAAGAAAATCATATTGGTATTAATAAATCCTGAAATCAAGAAATCTTCAGATTATGTAAAATATTTTAAAATGTTCTATACAGCACCCTAACATCTAATCTTTAAAAACTTGCCATGCTCTAAGATCCCAGTTGAATCAGTTCAAGTGATATGATTGGTATTGCCCATGCCATTGAACATGATTGATACATTTTAATATTACTATAACTAGTGAATTTCACATTATATGCAAATTAGCTTCCACCATTAAAATTTCAAAAATTCGACATTGTCATCTTAAATTGCATCCAAGACCACTCTTACAACAATTCATGTATTGAAAGCTATGTATTATGGGTATCCAGACATGGTGGATTAATTTTGATTTTAATACCAAAAATTAAAAAAAAAAATTGCATATTATGCATAAAGTACTGTTTCAGCCCATCTTAAAATGTATCCTTCTTTTCAGTGGAACAATGCCAGTATCCATTACATTATTTGAACTGATTTAACTGGGATCGTAGATGGCAGATAATGATTTAAAAATCTGCATTTTTATATCTCTCTGCCTTAATTTTGTTTGCATATTTTGCAAACATTAATCCTAATATGGATTCGAAAACTTATCCAACTTTTTCATTGACTTTGAAAACATTTCACTGAACACTTGAGATGTTCACATTGGTTATTTACAACGATATTGAGATGAAAATGTGAATGTTAATCTCTTTATTGTTGTCTCTGAACAAAAAACCAAAACCCTACATTGGAATTGGCTGGAATGAAACGGAAAAGGCGCTATCTCGTTTTTTCAGCGGCTGGTTCAAAATTATTATATTTGTGAATATTTCAGCCGTCTGTGAACCGATTTTGTTCAAAGATGATTTTGTCATTTAAATTGTATGTTCTTTCAAATTTGACACTCAGTATTTCATTATCTCACTAAAAATTATTTTGGGTAGCACCCTCTTTACCAAAACTCTACTATCGCTATAAATTGTCTCAAACTTTTAGTATGTTGGTTAGAGTATTACATATATTCCTAGTTCACTGAAATGGGATAAATTCTTTTGCATTTTTTTTGAAAAATTAAAAAAAAATTATTGGTCTTAATGGAATATCAGTATTTATCTTGAAATTAGGCGCCATTGAAATTGTTCCCACCCTTACTTACTTATTCAACAAATCAATGAAAACTGGAAAATTCCCGAATCCTCGGAAAACAGCTCAGATTGTGCCTATACATAAGAATGGCGATAAATCCTCCCTTGGTTAGTTCAGGCCAATTACGATATTGCCCTATGTGTCAAAGATTTTAGAACGAGTTGCACAACACCAATTACTAGAGAACTTGCATAAAAATTATATTTAATGTAGGGAACAGTCTGGATTCAGACCTAAGCATTCAACAATATCTACCCTAGAAGGTCACAGATGATTGGCTTCAGGCCATGGACGATTATTAATACATCTCTCTCTCTGTAAGTGCCATATCGTTTGACTTTGGCGATCATGCTGTTCCACAACCCTCGGCTCCTAGCCTTCTGTATTAGTACCACTCCCAGTTCTTTCACTCCTCTCTCTTCCAACAATTTCTGCAGACTGTCCATCCAAAGTATCCTCCTTCTTCCCCTACTCCTTCTTCCCACAATTTTCCCTGTCAAAGCAAGGTTCTCTAAGCCTTCTTTACGTGTAATGTGACCCATGAACTTCAACTGCCTAATCAACATCTCACGTATCATTTTCCTTTGCACTCCAGCTCGTGTAAGAGCTTCCTCATTACTAACTTTGTCAGTCCAGGGGATTTTCATCATTCTTCTTAGAAACCACATTTCGCAACTTTCCAAACGCTTTTTAGTATCAGAGGCTAAAGTCCATGTTTCACTACCATACATAAGTACTGGGTAGATGTAACAATTCAATACCCTTATTCTGGTCCTCATACACATTGTTCGATTTGTCAGAATTTTGCCTAACTTTGAAAATGCAGATTTAGCGAGAGCTATCCTTCTCTTGATCTCTGTCTCGCATCTGGCATCTTCGGTAATCATGCTGCCGAGGTAGTTAAATGAGGAGACTTGTTTAATAGTCTGTTCTTTCAGTTTCAAGTTACATTTTGGACTGCTCTTCTTGGATACCACCAGGCACTTTGTCTTGGTATAGTTGATCCCTAGTCCCATTCTCTCACTTTCTTTTACAACTACATTCAGGAGTCTTTGGAGATCTTTCTCTGATTCAGAAAATAAAACAGTGTCATCAGCATATCTAATATTTGTGATTGAATGACCACCCACTTGTATCCCATTTTCATCTTCCAATTCTCTTAGAATGATTTCACTATACATATTGAACAGGTCTGGCGACATAACACAACCCTGTCTGACTCCCCGTCTGATGTTGATATATTCACTACACTCTCCTTCTACCCTGATGCATGCAAACTGATTCCAATATAGACTTTGTAGCAGTCTTAGATCTTTCCTATATATATCAAGCTTTCTCAGCTCTTCAAAAAGTTCTGAATGTCTTACTTTATCAAAAGCCTTTGAATAATCAATAAAACACATGTACACATCCTTTTGCATTTCGACTGCTCTCTCCGTTATATTTCTAACCACAAATATTGCATTTCTTGTGCCCGCATCCTTTACAAAACCAAATTGTTCCCTTCCGATCATGGGAGTTATGCTTCTTCTTGCTCTCAAAAGCAGAATCCTCAAAATAATCTTAGTGATATGGCAAATAAGGCTGATTGTCCTATATTGCTCACAATCCACGGCTCCCGGTTTCTTTGGGAGAGTAATGAAAATGGATCTGCCCAATTCATCTGGAAATGTTCCGTCATCATATATTTTGTTGATAATTTCTGTTAATCTATCAACACCATATTCCTCTAATGCTTCAAACATTTCAGTGACCACTCCATCTGGTCCAGCTGCTTTGTTCTTCTTCATCTTTGACATTGCCCAACGGACTTCAGATTTAAGAATTTTCTCCCCTTTGACTTCATCTGCAAAACTCGGCATTGCTTCCCTACTATCCTCAAAAAGTTCGCCAATGTATTGCGTCCACCTACTCATTTTGTCCTTCATTTCAAACAGGATTGACCCATCTTTTCCTTTGATACAGCCAGGGTTTGAACAACCAGACTTTTTACCTGAGATCTCGTTTATTCTTTGGTAAACATTACTATTCTTATCGAATTGATTTTCAATTTCTACACATTGTTCGTTTAGCCAGCTCTCTTTTGCCTCATTACATTTTTGCCTAATTTGTTTGTCTAGGTCCCTATATTTCTTGCATTGTCTATTTCCAATTTTCTGTCTATCTTTCATCATTAAAAGAATCTCCTCTGTCATCCATTTGTTCCTTCTTTTTCTCTCTTTCGTCGGCACATACTCTTCCGCTGTTTCTACCAGAATATTTCTCATCGTCTCCCACGTGTTTTCTTCACCTTCATCTATGAGCAACTCAAACCTATTCTTTACTTGTACAGTAAATTCTTGACGTATGTCCGGTTTACTCAACTGTTTAAAATCCATTATGTTCACAACTTTTGGTCTCTTGAGTTTCTTTAATTTGCACTGAAGTGTACATATCACCGGCACATGATCACTTCCGCAGTCAGCCCCTGGATATGTTTTTGATTGTTTCACTGCTCTTTTAAATCTACTATTTATGGCAATATAGTCTATCTGGTTTCTGACGATGTCGCCAGGACTCTTCCAAGTGTATACTCGTCTAGGGTGTTCTTTGAACCAAGTATTAGTGATGACCATGTTCTCCCCCTCACACCACTGAACCCATCTGTCCCCTCGTTCATTCCTTTCACCAATTCCATGCGGACCTACTGCTTTGCCCTCTATACCTTGACCGACTTTAGCGTTCAGGTCTCCCAGGACAATGACAATGTCATTCGATTTGCACTGAGATTTAGCTTTATCTAAGGAATCATAAAAGGTGTCAATAACTTCGTCAGCACTATCTGCCGTTGGTGCATAAACCAATATGATTGAGATGTTAAAAGGGTGTCCCTGTAATTTCACTAGGAGCACCCTATCACTTACACACCAGTGTCCCAACACACTCTTTGAGATATCTGGATCCAGCAGTAACCCCACACCTCTTTCATGCTTTTCACCTCCTGCATAAATCAATCTGTACTCATCTATCACAAACTCGCCGTTATTCAGCCATCTTGTTTCATTTAGTCCTAATATGTTGACATTTAGCCTCATCATCTCTTGTTTAACATTTTCCAGCTTGCCGCTCTGATACAGTGTTCTCACATTCCATGTTCCAACTCTGATGGTATTCCTATTGCGAACAGTAGCTGGCTGACGGTCGGGGCCCACCTGTCGCCCATGGGACACCCTACCGGGCGAGGTGCTTGTACCTTGAGGTAGACGAGCCCCCTTCACGCCTTTGGCTTTTGCTTTAGAGTTGTGGTTCATCATGATTGTTCTTGGAAGAAAATAGTGAAGTGGTTTTCCGTTGCCTTCTTCACCGCAGTAGTTAGCCGTATCTGGGATTATCCAGCACGCCAGTCATTATCAGAGGTTCACCGTTGTCCTAAAAGGATCTTCCGCCGAAACACTCCTACTGCATCGCTGCTGCCCAATGCAGAGCAAGCTAGGCTTATTTAAAGGCGGCCTAAAATCGCCTTCCCAATTCAACGTCTTAGGGGATGCAAGTTTTTATTGGTCCTACTGGTGCCACCCAGTACCACCACCAGCCCCCTGATGTTGAATGGTCCCCTTTTAGTCGCCTTTTACGACACGCAGAGGATACGTGGGGGGTATTCTTGACAGGCCCACCCCACCCCAGTAACAGAAACAGTGGTATATTACTCTGATACCTCAGTAATGTATTTGTCGACCTGCGAAAAGCATTCGACACTGTCGACCATCAAATTCTTATGAAAATAATGCATAACATCGGTATCAAAATATGTTTAATCACTGGTTAGCTATCTAAGTGGAAGTCATCAAAGTGGAAGAACATGTAAAACCCTTGTAAATCATTCTCTTTCCTCTTCCAAATTCATATCGCGCGGGGTCCCGCAAGGGCCGCTTTTAGGGTCCCTCTTATTTATTATATACGTTCGTTAAAAGAAACTTGCCAAATATATTAAATCAAGCAGTTTAAAGTTATATGCAGACGACACAGTGGTATATTACTCTGATACCTCAGTACGCAAAATTGAGTCAACTCTGAACAGTGACCTACTTTTATTACACCAGTGGATGAAGGAAAATAAACTAAGTGTATATTATGAATAAACTGTTTGTATGTTGATTGGTAGTCGATACATGCTGTCAAAAAAAAAAGAACTTAAGAAATGTCACCCTCTGTAAGACCAGAATGCAAGAAGTGGAAAAAAAATGTCAAGTTCTTAGGTGTCGTTTGTAATGAGCAAATTAAATAGAACATTCACACTGATGAGATGGTGAAAAAATAGGGCAAATAGTAAAGCTTTCTGGTAAATTAAGAAGCACCTTGAATAAATCTCTATCAAAACTAGTATATAATGCAGTTGTTCTTCACAACTTCGACTACGGAGATGTTGTATATGGTTCGGCCTGTTAATATTTAATTGAAAGATTTCAAAATCGTGCTGGGCGTTTGATTTTACATATCAATCGTGACTTTCAAATACCCAATTCAGAAATTCACAATGCCCCTAACTGGGAGTAGTTACACGACATGAGAAATCAGCATTTGCCAGCTTATGTGGGGGAGGACTTTCGCAGTCCTCTCATACAACTACCATTTTGTAAAGTTTAAGCACTCATAACTGTGTGTTGTACCTTCTTTATATCCTTTAATTTAGTCACAAATTAAATTCATGTTTTATATTTATGTTTATGGGTAATTCCATAAATTAGGGACCCACTTAATGACATTGTTAGTGTCCTACTTACATAAGGAACCCACACGTATTTGTGGCTCTGAGTAAAGGCTTAAATAGTGGAGTGAGATTGTAAAGTGATTCTTGGTGTCAGGGTGCGATATTATGCTTGGAAATCACTTTACAATCTCACTCCACTATTCAAGCCTTTACTCAAAGCCACAAATACTTGTGGGTCCCTAATGTAAGTGGGACAGCAACAATGTAACAAAGTGGGTCCCTAATTTATGGAATTACCCATATGCTTTCTGGACCCCATGGAAGACCAGTAGTGTCGTGCCTGGCAACTGAATATGGGTTATCCAGCCGTTTCATCCATATTTATGTATATACTTGTATATATTGTATGTTGGTTTCTAAACGGAAAAAAATACTAATACTGCTACTACTACAGTCAAAGGTTACCAAAATGTGTCATTCCACAATGTGTTGTACATGTTCATTTTTAAGATTTTGACTATAATTTGGCAATCATTACCCTTGGAAATCAAAATGAGACTCACTCTATGCTTGTCAGGTTTGGATGGGTCTTCATGAGTTGGATGATCTCAGCTGCCTTCTCGTTGTTCAGGTCAAAGAGGGTAATGGACAGCTTGGTGAGCCCAGGACATGATGCTATCACCGCCTTGCAGAATGAAACGGGATCATTCAGTGTAGTTGTAGTGAAGCTAGGGCTCTCCAATTCCCGCATATAATTCAGTGCAGTAGACGATGTACTACGCGAATCTCCCTGGATGTGAAGGTGAGTTAGATGATGGAATGGAGAGCAGGCCATTGTAACGATGTTTGATGAGACATTCTCCTTGGCAGACCAGTCCAGTTGGAGGTTTTGAACTCGGGAACATGATGTATGAAGTCCAAGACTCCACAGACTGGTCACATGCTTACCATCCACAGCTAGCTCATCTACTGAGATTGTTTGATGAGTCTACATGAAACAACAGCGGTGCAAAAAAAGCTCGATCACTATAATTATGCTTTGAAGGGAACCAACACTAACGTAAGAAATTATATTACATAACATGACTCCTTATTGTTTTAATAAAGTAATTTTATTCAGTTCATATCATGCTTGGTAAAAATTCCACGTTTATAGAGTAATAAAAGTTTAAAGTAAGAAGAAATAAACAAACGCGTAGTTTTGTGGAAAATGGGAGAAACAATACAATTTTTTTGAAATTTTGGATGCCGAGATTATTGACAGTACACTTATATTCGATGCCGTTTCGTAAGAACTATAAAGGATTTATTTTTCCAAAATATTAAAAATACCTCTTTGTTTTCCATATTAGTAATCCAGCAGCTTATGTTCCATTAGGCCTAAAAAAAAAAGGTTTGTCTATCATAAGACTCTAGAAAAGTTGTTTGCGGTATTATTTTTTAGATACAAATCAATTAGAGGATTACCCCCTGTATGACAAACACATCATGACCGCTTTGCCAACACAAATTTTCTCACATCATTAGCATCATCAACGTTCAAAATTTCTTAACGTTTTTATTTGTTCTCCCTTTTTCTGAAACCTTCGTAAAATGTTTCTTTAAATTGTCTGTTTCCACTAACATGACCAAAGCCAATTAAACAACATGTGTTATTATCCTCCTTTTTCAGTGGAGGATGACGGGGTTGTAGCACTCATTTTTTTATTTTTTATTGTGATATTCGTTTAGCCAGGCTTAAACAAATCATTCAAATGATTTCACATTAATGAAAGTTACACATTTCATGATGAAAAAATAAGCAACAAAAATCTCTACAGGAAATAGCTAACGGCATTCATTCATTAATCATCTAACGAGCTTTAATAAAATATGTATGGTTAAACTTCATCCCAAATTGAAAAAAATTGATATATAAAATCATGCATAAATTTACTAAACAGCCCGTAGTATGTCGTCTTAACTTGATATCAAGGCAAAATACATTATACTTTCCGCAATTCCTTTATCATTCACATTTAGTCTGTTTCGTCTTTCTGAACCCCTTCCTTTTGAGCTTGGAACAAAAAGAGGATTTTTATTTCAGTCTTGGAATAGTAAAGATACATACCAGTGTCTCTCCATCGTCCATATCAACTCGTCTGATATTCATCAAGCTGAGTGACTGGAGGCGTGGTAGCGAGAGAATGGAGTGTAGTCGACATGGAGTTATGGAAACATACTTCATACTCAGCGTCTGGATCTGTGCAAAGATAAATTATCAGTTCACACCAAAGTAGAATTCACGATACTATCTAATTATTGTTTTTACTAAAATAAACACCTTTTTAAAATCACAGCTAAACTCAGATGAATCTACATCTCAGTAACTTTATCATACACTAAGTCTGATTATTTCGTATCTATTTCTGCTATAGTTCAAATGAATCGACATCTAATAATTATTTAAAAAAGCATTTTTATACGCATGGCATGATTTAATTCAATTGAGGTAGTTTTTTTATCAATGGGATGACATTACATCAAAATGATATCTTCAAGAGAGTATGATATACTTTTCCCCCTTTGTTTTTCAGTAGGCTTATTTCATCTGTTTCTTTCAACGTGGATTATTAAGCACTTTATTAATTATTCTAAATTCACTAGATACAAAAGGACACTCGCATGAATACATATTGCTTCAGATATGTGATACATCGTTTATTGGACAGGCACATGAGTTGACATTGTGCTTGCCATATTGGTGATATCAGGTATATTTTACAAGAAAATTATAAGAACAGTCTTAGGCAATAGTTGTTACCTGATAACTTAGTCATGTGGACTACAGTTACAATCTGTTATATTATGAATTTATCAAATTAATCGGTTCGTGATGCGTTGTAAACGAAAAAACATTATGATCCAAATACTCGTGTATGGTAACATCACTTATTTATCTACTGTTACAAACTATTAGTTGTGGAATACATCAGAAGTACTTTTCATTTGATTATTTTAGTTAATCAATTTGTATAAATTAATTACCTTTATCTATGAAATCGAAGAGATGAACACCGCGGTATTATGTTTGGTTGTTCATAGTAATTGGTAATTCATAGTAGGCCTATTAGAATCCAACATTTCTACATTACCCAATAGTAACGAATAACCATCTGTCTATAGTCAATTATGATAAATATATAACAAATTATGTAATAGATACATATACATGTGTGTTTAAAAGAAAAATCCAAGTGATTTTTTAACATACATCTATATTTTGAATTCCATGTTTACATTTAGTAAGGAGTGGCATCATTCTCCTTAAAAGAGTACGTAATGTTTCAAACTTTTCAATCCTTTAAAAAATGGGCAAACATTCTAATATCTCTATCTGATTATATAAAGATCTAAGAAATTGCCAAGAAAGATCAAGAAATAATAAATACAAGAAAATAGTTTACGAGAAAAACAGGGGCTGAGAAAGCGAAAGACAGAGAGATTGAGAGAGAATGAGAGAGAGAGAGGCATAGACATATATAGAGAGATGGAGATGGAGAAAAAAGGCCCAAAGAGAATTGGGTGTGATAAAAAGAAGAAAGACGAGATGAATTAAAACAAAAAAATGTAATTGATTATAGTTAGTTAGAAAAGAGAAACCGTGTCTTTTCAAGCAAAATAAAAGTGTTATATCCGTCTATTTACAATGCACATGTAAAGTTTACTTCTAGCGACTATTGACAAAATTTAAATGATTTCTAAAAATAGAATGCGAAATAAATATTACAGAATAAGTCGTTGTATACACACTTTTTATGAATCTATACCATTTTGACACCAAAGATCATTCTATTCACATGATTTGTTTCCCTGTAAGCATAGCCAAACTATTGTGCTCGTTTATGATGTGAATAAAAGATTTCTTTTTAAAAAGTGTGAAAATACAGTTACCCCAAAAGTTGAATTTGAACAATGCAAAACTATTTGGAACAAATGGTTTCCAATTCAATTCTTGTTTGGTATACCTTTGATTTTGACGCCTCAGTGGCCATCGTCGAGTAGAACTCATCACTCAGCTTCAGATGATTCAGATTCAGTGATCGAAGATTTGGCATAGAGCAGAGACCTCTCGCGTAATGAGAGGATGCAGCAGAACCCAGATCTGCTAGCCTGTGCTCTAGCTCCTCAATCTGGTGATGGGACAGGACAGGTTGAATAGAGTGAATAGTATCATCAAGTATAGACGACGTTATTTTTGAGCGTCATTAATGTAAAATCATAAACCTCTAATTAACTTTTAAAGCAAGACTAAAAATGTTACAGTAGGAAATACGTGAATGAATGAAGGAATTGTAAATAATGAACAAAACACTAAGTGGAACAAAAGGCTTTAACTTGTACATGACACCAATATAACGAGACAAAACTCGAGAAAGATAACGTACGTGTTCATGCGAAGACAGGCACTCATCAACATAAATGCCTAGTAATTTGGTGCTTTTCTTTTGCTGAATGGAGATGCTATCTATCTTTAATGGAACATTAGTTTGTTCAGTATGAGCACGATTTTAAAGTGGATGAAGTTAGTTTTACCCAAATTCAACGATAATTTATTGCATTTAAACCAATTAGATAGTTTTGGCAATTCAGTTCTTAGTGTTTGAACAAGACTATCTCAGTTGGAATGAGAGCAAAAAAAATTAGCGTCATCAGCAAATGGTATATATTGTAGTAAGGAGGAGACATTAGAGATATTATTAACATAAATCACAAAAGGAAGCGACCTAAAATAGAGCCCTGGGGCACACCATACGTAACTGATGACATGGTCGATTTAGCATTATTAAATATTGAATATTGACTTCTACAAGAAAGGTAACTACGAAACCAATTTAAAGGTATACCACGTATCCCGTAATTGTAAAGCTTGTGTAGAAGTATGTCATGATCGAGGGTATCAAATGCCTTACTTAAATCCATGAAAACTCCTATAACACGCTCGTATCTGGCTAAGGCAGATGATACCCTATCATAAAATGTTATAATTCCGTTGAATGAAATTTCCTGAATTCAGACTGATCATTATGAAGTAAACTGTCAGTCAAAAATGTATATAGTCTATCATAAACGAGTCGTTCTAATATTTTAGAAAAACATGAAAGTATTGAGATAGGCACATACTTACTGAATGAACTAGCATGGTCCTTCTTATAGATGGGTATTATTTCGAAATTTTCATCATTGAGGGAAATCTACCAGAGGACAATGACAGATTGATTATGTAAACGAGGGACTTAATTATACTTCCAATTAAATTTTTTAGCAAATGTGTATTCATTTCATCTTGTCCAGTTGAATGACTGGACTTGAGGGATGCAACAATCCTCATTACCTCAACTGGATTTGTAGGGTTAAAGAAAATACTATTTACAGAAGAATCAAAAAGAGAATCACGAAAACTATTGCTACACCCTTTGATTTTATTGTCATTATCTATTGTCATTAACTTTACATTATCACCATCTACTTTAGGTCATTTTAGACCTATTTAGGTCTAAAGGTATTAGGTAGAAAGGTCAGCCGTGAATCCGATGACTTTTACAAGCCAATCGTCTGTCTGATTATCGAGATATTTAAGATTAGAAATCGAAATTTCAAAAACCGTTTTCCCAACGGTTTTTATAACACTAGTCTATTGGGGGAAATAGGTCACTCAAAGATGTTTACTTTTTTGAGGCACTTCATGATCATTTCGATTCGCAATTTTGTTCAGGGCTTCAAAATAACACCATGTCACAGACACTGACACTGATAACACGTAGGGCCACGCATCTCAGGTTTAACATTGTTAAACGATGCCTTCAAGGAAAATAAAAGTGTTAAAGGGGTAGTTGAGTTTTGGTATAGAGGGCTCTACACAAAAGAAATTTGTGTAAGATAATGAAAAACTGAGTGTCAAATTTGAAAAAGCATACAATTTAAATCATCTTTGATTAATCAAAATCGGTTCCGAGATAGCTGATTTATCCATACATATAACTGTTTCTAATGTTGTGGGGCCCCACAAATATTCTATTGTTTTGATCCAGGCGTTGAAAAAAACGAAATAGCGCCTTTGACTTTTTCAATCCAGCCAATGCCAATGTTGGCTTTTTGTTGGCTTTTTCGTGTTGGTTATGATACGCACGACCAGTCGGCCCGTGAATTCTTATAAGTTGGTCTGCCATCGACAGACCACCTATTGATTTCGTCATAGTTTTTTTTCTTCTTTATGGTGGGTTCCCACTGCCGATCAAACCAACCCGACCAAGCCAATTCAAGTGCGATCACCTATTTTTCCCCGACCGATCCCGACCCCATGCCTAAACACAAGCTCTTCCCGACCGCTATTCGACCATTCACGACTCCTGCACGACGTATAGTCGACCACAACTTCGATCTCTTTTCGATCATTCCGATCTACAATCTACATACAATC
The DNA here is from genome assembly GCA_035222895.1 of Strongylocentrotus droebachiensis. Taxonomy (NCBI): domain Eukaryota; kingdom Metazoa; phylum Echinodermata; class Echinoidea; order Camarodonta; family Strongylocentrotidae; genus Strongylocentrotus; species Strongylocentrotus droebachiensis. The sequence continues at coordinate 296,674 of JAVYIG010000436.1, forward strand.
CCAACGCGATCCCTACTAGACCAACTAGACGTACACACGATCTCTACACAATCTCGACCCGAGCAGATCGACCTGTTCGATGACTCGTGAATTGAGTGGTTGCACAAAATATCGTCAGCTGATGGTACCGTACTCATTTTTGATCAGCGTTCAGTTCATCTCAGACACTCAAGAGATGTAAATTGAACAGTTACAGTTGTGGGCAGTGGCGGATCCTGGCAACAAAAACCAAAAATGTGTGCTACAGAAAGCAACAAAAAAGGTTTCCCCCCCCCCCCCAAGCAACTGACGAAATATCTGACGACGTAATTTTCCTATTTCCGGCTCCCCCCCCAAAAAAAAAAAAGGCTCATGTGACCATGATTAATTGCCTTTAAACCCCTTAGCTTCCGGGGACTCTGCCCCCTGGATTTCACCTAGGGCCCAAAGTCAGGCACCTGGATGCTCATCTGACGGTAATGTAATGCTTAAAAACCCTGACGCCAATTTGTGGCCTGCCAGTGTCACAAATAAGGTATCAAAATAAGCTCATCTGCCCGTAATTTATGGCCCCAAACCCTTAAGCTTCCGGGGGCCCCACTCCCTGAAACCCACCCCAATTCGTGACCTGCCAGTGTCACAAATAAGGTATAGAAATATGCTCATCTGACGATAATTTAATATATAAAACCCCTGAGCTTCTGGGGGCTCCGCCCCCTGGACCCAACACAAATTTATGTCCTGCCAGTGTCACAAATATGGTATCAAAATAAGCTCATCTGACCGTAATTTATGACCCCAAACCCCTGAGCTTCGGGGGACTCCGCTCCTTGACCACCGCCGAGAAACGTTCAGCGGGGCCTGCATGTAAGAGTGGGATGATGGGTATTTTTTTCTTTCTACCCCCCCAAACGTTTTTGCCACAGCCGGTGTCACAATTACGTACCAATATTTGGCTCGCATAATTTCAAATTTGCCCCCCCCCCTAAGAAATCCTGGATCCGTGCCTGCGTGTCGCTATCACAGGTTACTACTAATTCTAGAAGCGATTAACTTAACTAGTATCAATATACCGGTACGAAGAAAATGTGATTAGATCAGCACGTAATTGTGTCCTTGGTTGAGTTGCGATCGGAAAGATCGAGTGCGGTCGAGAAGTGCTCGGGATGTGATCGAGAAGCAGTCGAGAAGTGAGCGAGTTCGGTCGAGTAACTGTTTAGGGCAGACATGTACCGATTGTGAAGCGGTTGACTTGTTGATCGAGTTGATCGGGAACCAATCGTGTAGAAGTTGTGTATAAATCGAGATGATCGGGTAGTGATCGGCGGAAAAAATCCACCCCGACCTCTACTCGACCAATACACGATCGCTGTACGATCGCTTGCCTTCTTTTTGACATGCCAAAAATTGTCGTGTAGGAAGCCCGATCGATACCGATCAAGGTAGACCGATCCCGATCAAGATAGACCGACCCCGATTGCCCTTGCCGACCGAGCCCGACCAGGCCAAAATAGCTTGATCGGGCTTGGTCGGGTTGGTTTGATCAGCAGTGGGGACCCACCATTACTAGGGAATTTTAGATTTGCACGACGAGAACGGGGACTGCTATGCGTGACATCCTTTTAAGGCCTTAAAAGGACGTCACATTGCCTTAAAAGGATGTCACATGTGGCAGTCCACGTTCCCGTCGTGCAAATCTAAAAGTCCCTATTATTAGGTGGTCTGTCAACGACAGATCACCTATTAATTTCGTCAGAAGTTTCTTTGTTATTATTCTTTATTTATTTTAATTTATTTCTCAATACTTTTTTGTGCAGAGGATCAGTCAAGATTAGTAAAGTCAATTTCTTTAATTTTGGCACAGTCATAGGTCAATGTCAGAAGATGAGACAGGAACATTTTCAAGGTCATCAGTCTTTCATGACGTCATCCAGGTGCCATTTTGTGAAATCTTCTGAAAATCAACTCATGATCATATCTTCATAACGGAAAGTCATTTTTTCATTCATATTTATCATGAACAAGTTTAGGTCTGTCTGGAGACAGAAAACCTACGGCTGCCGTATGGCCATTGGAGTGATGACGCACTGTCGCCTTAGGGCGTCCCTGCAGCGGCCGTACAGTTTTTGAAAAATACCCAGACAGACGCAAGGTAGCCGCCCAACGTAGACGCCCAACGGATGGTCGCCGTGGAACCGCTCTACGGCATAGCTACGGTGTGTCTTATTGTCTGACTGCTACGGCGATCCAAAAAATGAAAAAAGTTATAACTCCGCGTTATAATCCGACGCGACACGTACGGCCTGTAAAGATATGGATACGCCCTAGGGTGACCCTGAGGCCGCCGCAGATTCTCTGCGGCCTCCGCAAGTATCTCTCGATTTCGGGGGCGTACGGCCGCCGTATCCTAGCCGTAGAGCAAATGTGACCTAGGCATTACTTCCTTTTCGGATCGATGTATTGCGCGCTTTATTAACACGGAATATTATTATTATTATTGCCAAACTATTTATGACATTAATGTGAGTGTTCATAGCTGATGAAAATAAACGATTTATTTTTAAAAGTGTGAAAATACAGTTTCCCCATATTTTGAATTTGAAGAAAGCACAACTATTTCGAAACAAATTGTTTCCACTTGAAATCGTGTTCGGGTATACCTTTGATTTTGATGCCTCAGTGGTTATCGTCGAGTAGAACTCATCACTCAGCCCCACACAGTCCAGATTCAGTGATCGAAGATTTGGCATAGAGCAGAGACCTCTCGCGTAATGACAGGATGCAGCCGAACCCAGATCTGCGTTCCGTTGCTTTAGCTCCTCAATCTGGTGATGTACCAGGACAGGTTGAATGGCGATGAAAAATGACAAACAAATGTCAAGAATTATAGATAGTTGGAAAAAAGACCATGTCTTTTCAAGTAAAATAAATGTGTTATGTCCGTGTATTTACTATAAACATGTTGATTTAATTTCCTAAGACTATTGGCAAATTACAGGTAAATTCTTTTAAAAAACTGCAACATACTATTAATAGGATAAGTAATTTTATACACGCTTTGTGATTAATCTATATTATTTTTATACCGAAGTTCGTTTAATATGTTCACAAGATTTATTTCCTTGTCAGTATTATGGCCAAATAATTTATTATATTTATATGAGAGTGCTAGTGGCTAATGAAATAAATGATTTCTTTCAAGAAAGTGTGATAAAACAGTTATCCCATAATATGTAGAGTTTGAAGACTGTAAAACATATTTCGAAACAAATCGTTTCCAATTGAAATCGTGTTTAGATATACCTTTGATTTTGATGCCTCAGTAGCCATCGTTGAGTAGAACTCATCACTCAGCTTCATACCGGACAGATCCAGGATACGAAGTTTGGGCATGGAGCAGAGACCTCTCGCGTAATGAGAGGATGCAGCAGAACCCAGATCTGCGCCCCAGTGCGTTAGCTTCTCAATCTGGTGATAGGACAGGACAGGTTGAATAGAGTGAATAGTATCATTAAAGCCCAAGTCCACTCCAAAAATAACTTACTTTTAATAGAACCAGAAAAATCAGACAAACCAATCAAAAAAGGTTTGAGCAAAATCGGATGACTAATAAGAAAGTTATGAATTTTTAATGACATGAATTTTTTTAAAATCACTACACAAATTGGCAACTCACGCATGAGTCTGTGACGTATGGTCCTCACTATCCACTAATTATTTTCTTTATATTGATAATATAAATTTCCTATTTTCACCCTAAGAATCTTATTTCTTCACACCAACATCCAAGTTAGATTGTTAGTAATATGTTTTTGTGTGGATGCACAAATAAAGAGTAATTTTTGTCCAGTTAAATCATGAAAAATTGAATTTTGATAAACTATTTATACAAAAATCAATATTTATGAAATACAATATTCGGAAAATAGTATCAATTCTTCAAAATTCATTAAAAAAATTGGGAAATGTCATGTACGCAATATGATACAAATCATTTAACCTGGGCAAAGGCATGAGGAAATCAAGTTTTGGGGGATAAAAAGGGAAATTAATGGGATTAAACTATATAAAGAAATTGATAAGTTGTGAGGACATGACGTCACAAACTGATAACCATCTTGGCAATTTGTGTCGTGAATCTCATTGTTCCATAGTTTTACATACTTTTTCAAAAATTCATAACTTTCTTATTAGTTATCCGATTTTGCTCAAACTTTTTTTGATTGGTTTGTTTGATTTTTCTGCTTTTATTGAAAGTAACTGATTTTTCGAGTGGACTTGTCCTTTAAGTATAGACGACATGTCCAACTTTATTATTTACAGCGTCGTTAATGTAACATCATCAAGCTCTTAATAGATTTTTAAAGCAAGAGAAAGAGAAAGGGAGAGAAAGAGAGAGAGAGAAAAATTTAAACAAAAAGGGAAATGGGTGTGTGCAGGCGCGTACGCAGGGGGGGGGGGGGGGGGGGGGGGGTGTTGGGGGGTTAAACTCCCCCTTTGGTAATTTTTTGTGTGTAAACCCCCCCCAAATCCCCCTAACCCCCCCCCCCCCTTTTGGATTTTTTTTAATTTTTTTAAAATTTTTATATTTATTTAAAAAAAATAAAAAAAAAAAAAAATTCCCATGTCCGACCTAAAAAAGGTGACCTTACCCCCCCCCCCCCCCCCCCAACGGGTCAAAATGTCAAATTTCCAATTTTTTTTTAATTTTTATATTATTTATTTTTAAAAAAAAAAAAAAAAAAAAAATTATTCCCATGGCCGACCTAAAAAAGGTGACCTTACCCCCCCCCCCCCCCCAACGGGTCAAAATGTCAAATTTCCAAATTTTTTTTAAATTTTTATATTATTTATTTAAAAAAAAAAAAAAAAAAAAAAAATTATTCCCATGGCCGACCTAAAAAAGGTGACCTTACCCCCCCCCCCCCCCAACGGGTCAAAATGTCAAATTTCCAAATTTCGAGACCAAAAAAAAAAAAAAAAAAGTGTCCTCTTACCCCCCCCCCGCTTATTCAGCGGTCGGCTGAGTCGTTGCGATTTTTTTGGGACCCAAAAAAATAATACCAAGCACGGGGTTTAGAGAGAGGCAATAGTTTAAACATTTCGCCTGAGGGTATTGAAGTAAGAGAAAAAACTGAAGAAAAGATGACAAAACAGGCACTGAAATTGTGTGAGATGTCATGGGACATCGTCTGCTAGTGCACATCATGTTCAACATGTGACGTCATACCTCAGCAGCGTACGGGGAGCTTTTCAGATGCTATGCCGGGGCTGTATTTAAGCGTTTTGTAATTGTTAATAATCATTACTTCGAATGTTTCCAAGCATTGGCTTTTGATAACCTTGGCCAATCAAAGTGTCACCTTTGCAATGAGTTTTTTAAATCAATGAACCTACTCTTTAAGCCCAGACCTACTATATAATATGTGGTTCAAAATTGTCCATAGTACAAAACATAATTTTGTAGTTTACGTAATTTACCCATGGAGTTACTATTCTGTGAAATTTTTATGAAATAGAATAGCTGCATAGACTTCTTAGTTCAGGGAAGGGCGGGTGCACCCCCCCCCCCCCCTCCCCCGCGCCTTCACGGATTAACACCGGAGCAATTTCTGGATCGGGTCCCTCAATATATTATGTTTAGTTAATACGCCACTGAGCGTGTGTATGCGTGTGTGTGTGTGTGTGTGTGGCTGTGTGTGTGTGTCAACAATAGCGACAGGAGTTTTCGTAGTTAGCACATGGGTCAATTGACCCCAAATATTCACAGATCTTTTACTCATGGAGAAGTCCCACTTTGTGTATTTTAGAATAATCGATGCCATAAGAATGTACCGTAGGTGCACACATGCAGGCGCGTACGCAGGGGGGGGGGGGGTTTGAGGGGTTAAACCTCCCCTTTGGTAATTTTTTGTGTGTAAACCCCCCCCCCCCCCAAACACCCCCCAAAGCCCCCCTTTTGGGTTTTTTTTTTTTTTTTTTTTTTAATTATTTAAAAAAAAAAAAAAAAATTATTCCCCTGGCCGACCTAAAAAAGGTGACCTTATCCCCCCCCCCCAACGGAGCCAAATGTCAATTTCCAAATTTCGAGACCCCCCCCCCCCTCCCCCCCAAAAAAGTGTCCTCTTACCCCCCCCCCCCCCCCCCGGTTATTCAGCGGCTGGCTGAGTCGTTGCGAAATTTTCGGACCGATTTATAAACGTTAAAACCCCCCCCCCCCCCTTGAAAAAATCCTGCGTACGCGCCTGCACACATGAATAATAGGGACTTTTAGATTTGCACAACGACAACGTGGATTGCTACGATCGACGTCCTTTTAATGCACTGCCTTGAATGGACGTCACACGTATCAGTCCACGCAAATCTAAAATTCCCTATTGATTACATAACATGAGCACGTATTCATCTCGGTGGGTTTTACAATTTTATCATAAATGACCTTTATCTGCCCATGCGCAGATATAGTATTTTCGAAATGGGGGCGCACTGGCGGCAAGGGAAAGCGTCAAGGGAAAATTTCTTCCCATCCCGAGTGGAAAATGTCCTGCGTCCAAGGGGGCGTATCTAGCTTTTTTCTAAGGGGGGGGGGTGACCCAAATGAGCCGCGAAGCGGCGAAGTCCGAGCGGCGTAGCGGCGAGGCGATTTCTTTTTTGTTGCTTCTATTTTGAAATGTTTTCCTGGCATCTAACAACACAATGGAGACGATAAAAAGTCTGGACACATGAACGCGTTTTTCTATGTACATCACCTTTTCAATTAGCAGCCCAAGGGGGGGGGGAAAGTAAACCCCCTAACCCCCCCCCCCCCCCGTAGATCCGCCCCTGCGTCCTATAGTTTGTTAAGAGCCAATATCAATTTTTTAAAAAAAAGTCAACGCAAAGCGTAGCATCCCCTCGCACGGTACAAATGACCTATATACATCAGAACAAGTTACCTTCATTGGACTATACTATTATATTATTAGGCAAGGAAGTTAACCACATTTTCACATGTATAATTAGGCGCTTTTGCATATTTAATGAGCTATGATCTTTGACCTACGTACTCCACAATCGAACTTAGCCTGTATTTTGATATCATGTACCTTCCTATCAAATTTTATTAAAATCCGTCAAACATTACTAAAGTTATCGATCGGAAACCAATTTGTTAAGGACGGACGCACGGAAGGAAGGAAGGAAGGACGGACGGCAGCGTTTCTATATCCCCTCCGACTTCGTCGGCGAGGGGTTAATTAACCTAAACAAACACAATAGATGAAGAAGAAGCAGAAGAACAAGAAGAAAAAGATGAAAGTGAAAATGATTTCTTCATATATTGGAAGGTGGCAAAGACTTTGACTAAGGGTCAGATTTTTCTCGATGTCCGAAGCGCCGCCACATAGAGACGAAGAGAAAAATGACAGGGGAAGATGCATATCAATGATAAGTAGAAAGGAAATGTAAGGGAAAGTGGGTGGAGCTGGAGGAAGAGGAGAGCAAGACCATTTTACAAGACTTTTAACATGCTATAGACTTCTCACCTTTGTAAAAAGAAGTGAACGTAATTATGAGTGTAAATAACCAATTTTTTTTCATGAATTAAATACTTTTCCTTATCTTACTAAAAAACAAATAGCATGCATTGGATAAGAAATAATGATAATTATGATTTAGGATTCATGGAAGTTAATACAATAATCAGAAACCTTGGAGTGTGAAGCTGCAGCAGATATTCCTGTGTAGAATTTGTCATCCAGGTGGTGCTCGTTAATTTCCAACTCTCGTAAGTTCTGCAATGTAAAGAGTCCTACTGCTGCTGCTACATCAGACAATGATGCGTTACCTTCGGAGGACTCACTAACACCCAATGTTTCACGAATCGAGGAACTTCTTCTTACCTGTACAGCAAATGAATTTTAGCATTCGATCTATGAAATAATACTTTCAATAATTAAAATCAAACATACCATGCAAATGGTTTAATTTGTGAGAAAAATTCTTGTAGCATGCATTGGTTTGTAATAGGAAATTAACAAAAAACACCAAGTTATTTTTCTTGATGTCTTCACCATTAGGCAAGATTCTGACAGCCATATATCATGAAAATAGCATGAATAAAAACACTGATTCTTATCATCACGAATCATGGAAGGTGATATGAATAGGACAAATCAAATTTAGACTTATCGGTCTTTTTAATTATCTGTAATAAGTGAACCTGAAAAGTAGATAGCTATTGAATAGCTATTCTATATTGAATAAAGAATGATTTATATTCTCTATAGTTCGTTTGATTGGCTCAGCTTTTTCTCTTTGTTTAATCCTGAAAGAGCCTTACATCGTTACTCTCTTCCTTTCTTAGTAAGTCGTTTAAATTTATATAATTTATGAGGAAGAGGCAAACGGTGACAAGATTCACATGTGAGACTGATTGCACAATACAAATTGGAATACAGCTCACTATAGTACGTATATAATGACGACATGGCAGTTCTAAATGATTATGGGTCAGAATGCTGGAAAGTAAATGTGTAGTTGCCCATTTGTTTGTTGGCAAATTTGCATAATCATACTGATTATGTAATTACTGAAAGCACACAAGATGTCAGTATTCCCTCGATAAAATAAAATTTACAATTAGATGAATGAAATGAGATACGTCTACGATTCTATTCACGAAACTTACTACTTCCTCCCCGATTGGTTCCAGTGTGAAGAATAAAGTGGCGATTGGAGTTGAATCCCATTGAGAAGCTAACGTAAGACGTGTCTTCGTATTCAGCAGGTTCCTGATGGGACCAATGGCTTTTGTATCATGGCATTCAAAAGCACACTGAATGATGAACTTCATGTCACGAACGTTCTTGCATAGGGCTTCCAGGACCGACTCTCCTACTTCACCACCATGAGCTGCAGTGAAGTACAAGACATATTTCAATGCCATGTAGTCCGTTAACAGCTTGTGTGTTAAGATTCTGTTGAATTCCGAACGATTGTGGTTATAAAGCGATGCAAGGTATAGGCTTGCGGTGTGTTCCTGCAGTAGCTTGTGAGGGAAACAGAACTCTTGAACGAATTGCTTTCCCTCTTGTTGTCTGATTTCCTTTGAGGCCAACCTCTTTTTCCCACTCAGAATCCCAACCTGACATGCTACTGCTGCAGCCTCATCGCAGGCTTCCATTTCCTCTTTGGTGAAAATGAGCTGATTTTTCAGCAACCCCTCGAAGGCCACACGACCAACCTTTGTAATGGCTTCAACAGCCTTCTCCATATGGCATCGATACCCTCCCTCTCTGTCAGTGTATCTTGAAGAATATTGTTCCCTAAGAGCGAAATCAATCTCTTTCATTAGTTGGGAGATTGTTTGTAGCTTCTCAGTTGTTTTGCGCTTAGATTCTACTTCCCACATGTAACACAGCATACAGCAAAAGATTGGGAATGGTGCCATATACTCAGAAACTGCACTGTTAGAGTTCATGAAGTGGATGAGACTGGATGCAGAAGCTGAGTCATTTTTGAAATACTGTTTGATGTATTCATTTGTGTTTTCCTTCGTAAAACCCTCAACAAGAATGTAGGAGTACTTTTCATGGATTTTCGGAATGCTCTTGATTTGATCAGCTCCAAATGGACGTGAACTAATGAGAACGGATGTGTTAATGAATCTCTCCCTTCTTGCGATCGAGACGATAGCAAGTTTACTGTTTTGACATTTTATGTCCATTTTAGCCTCGTCCAGTCCGTCCAGTAAGATCAGAACTTTCCTTTGATTCTCCTTGATGTATTTATCAATCCATTCCCCGTTAATCTCTGTGTCATCTGGGAAATGATTCATAACGATATCACCAAAGATGGAGGTATCTTCTATGTCTCGAAATGATTCGTGAAAGAGAAGAGTGATATCTTGGAGACATTTACCCATCGCCCAATCGAGGGCTATTTTTGCAAATAATGTCGATTTGCCCACACCAGCTTCTCCAAGAAAGGCTAACCGTGTTATGAATCCTTTATCGGTCTTTTCTTGAATGAAACTGAACAGATCCTCATATCGAATTTCTTCTTTCTGATCTCTTTTACATCCTAACATTAAAATGAGACTGACGAAGATATGCTGCAGCCATGTGCGTGACTCGGGGTCCATAGGAGATACTTTGACCTCGCTAAATTCTTCGATATATCTAGCCTGTAACTTCTCTCTTAATCGTTGTACTTTGTCAGGCATCTCACTGTGTTCACCTGAAAAGGAGAGAGAATCAGAACAAGATGCAGATGAGAGTGAGGATGATGGGTCAGACATTAACAACATCTCACCGTAGTACAGGAGAGAGAGAGAGGGGGGCTTGGGGCTTAGGGCTAAATCTAGACAAATTTGTTCACGCCTCCCCCAAATAGAGTACAAAAACGGAGAAATAAGAAAGGGCTTTCCTACTAGTCTATCAATTTAATCCAATTTAAATACGGTCAAGCCATTTTGCAACATTGTAGAACTAGTAAGCCATATAGCCCTTAAATCCGAATCGTTTTTGTTTGTACCCCGCACAGTTCACGTTATTAGCTCGATATGTTCGTGAAGTTTCTTCGAAAACAGATGGAAGATAATCGTCAATCAGTGGACAATAAGAGGAATCTGACAGCCCATCCTGACGTAAATCTTTGTCACTGACTTGTGTTTTGCAATGTCCATTCATAATACATCCTAATGATAAAGTTGAGTCAGAATTAAGGTGTAAGCAAAGACAGACCGGACGGTACCGCCAGACCAAAATAAGGAGCTCAATACTCCTTGTTCAAACCACTTATATCTTGAAATCAATTCACAACTCTCTATAAACAGTAGCGTATATATGGTGCCCAGAGTAGTCAATGAAACTGCCACCCCCCCCCCCCCCTGCCCAAACTTATCTACGTAAATTTACAAGCGTGGTAGCAAGGCGAGCAGATTAAGCAATTCGCAACGGAACGCAGCGATCGAGTAGCAGGCCTATTTAGAGTTTCGCTTTCTATTTTCTATTCATTTCTCTTTAAGTGGTGAACAAAATTGAAGAAAAGTGGAAAAATACAGTAAGGGAACCCGAGAGATCAGATTTTTTTTTCAAACATTGATTTTTTTTTGGTGATCTTTTGATTTTTTGGGGTTTTTTTTTTTGTTTTTTTGGGGGGGGGTAAAAGTTGAATTCCATTTTAAACAATCTACGGATAAAGCTTATATACGAGGGAGCAAAGCAATGAGAACTACACTTTGTTTTTCAAGAATGGAACCACTTAAACATGTTCTTTATGAAAGATTATATTCCAACCGTATCAAAGCTGATCTTCAAAGCTTTTGAAGAAAAAATCTTGAGTTCACCTTTTCCTTGCAGACACGTCTCCTCTATTTCTTTGAAGCCCACCGCCTGGAGAGCAGCTCTAAGAATGGGAAGTTGGTTGGATGGTTTGACCGTCTCTGCCCAATTCTGAAACAGCATCACATTACCATTACTGGTCTTTCTACCTCCAGCCCAATTCGTCTCTAATGCCCGGTTGATATCAGGAATCTGGACTCCCAGCTCAAGACCAAGTCTCATTACATCACCATCATCTGATATGGCTTTTGCTACTTTGATGATGACGTCATCGAATCCAAGTGTTTGCCTCGACGTTTGACCACTAGAAAATATATTTAAAAAAATTAAACAAAACTAGACATATAATACTTGTTTGGAACAAGTATAGGTGGGCTGGTCAACTAAAATTTGACACAAAATAGAGCAAAAATAAGCGAGATACTGCTAAAAAACAATGTCATGTAGATTAATGATGTGAACGAAATTCACCTTTCATAGGCATAATACGCAACTTAAGAAATTTCTGATATGTGCACTTTGATCGTAATTTTCACTATGATGACGTGATCAAAATGAAAAATGGTGATTACTGAGCTTGTAGAGAATTGTCTTAGCTACATCATATCGAAATTTGGAAGAAAATCGATCAATATTTACAGAGATACAATCAATTTACCATAAATATGTTGACGACATAATATGCAAATTCGTATTTTGAGTTCCAAGGCCATTATGATGATGTCACGATACACTTAATGGCCAAATGAGACATGGAATCATATCTCCGACTCATACTCTATCTAAATATGAAAACAAATTGAAGGTCACGGCTCATTCCAAAGAGGTATAATGGATTTTGTATAGGCATGTTTTTGCCCATATATGCTATGTATTAAAAGAGCTCGCGCGCACAGACATTTATCTTAAATGGACGCTCATCTTGTTATTAATGGTCATTAAGAGATAAACATGGTATCAAATTCCTCGAAAAAATATGAGAAATATCATGAAAGAAAAAAGAATGGCGATTCTATGTTGTGTAATGGTGTTACGCGCGAAAACTCGCGCCCATTCGCGTGTGCGCGATTTTTTATAAAATGCTTAAAATGACCTGAAACGTATGCAAAATAAATTTGAGACGATTTTTAGCATTTTGAAATTTTGCGCGCGCATTGACGCGCGGACGTACGCGCATGCGCGCGTTTTTTGACCTGAAATTGACCGGACGGATATTGACCTTGATCATGATAAATATGAATGAGAAATGGTTTTTGGTTATGAAGATATGATCAAGAGTTTATTTTCAGAAAATTTCACAAAATGAAGCCTAGATGACGTCATCAGTCAAGGTCAAGGTTGAAAAAATTTCTGTGTTTTGTTCTAATGCCTATACATATGTGTGCCAAATTTCAAGGTATTTGATTGAACCTTTTCCAAATTATCTTGCTCACAAAAAAGTGGGTCGAAATAAGAAAAATAAATAATAAACTAGACATATAATACTTGTTTGGAACAAGTATAGGTGGGCTGGTCAACTAAAATTTGAGACAAAATAGAGCAAAAATAAGCGAGATACTGCTAAAAAACAATGTCATTGATGTAATGATGTAAACGAAATTCACCTTCCATAGGCATAACACGCAACTTCAGAAATTTCAGATATGTGCCCTTTAATCGAAATTTTTACTCTGATGACGTCATCAAAATGAAAAATGATTACTATTGAACTTGTAGAGAATTATCTTAGCTACAACATATCGAAATTTTGAAGAAAATCGATCAATATATACAGAGATACAATCAATTTTACATAAATATGCTGACTTCATAATATGCAAATTCGTATTTTGAGTTCCAAGGCCATTATGATGATGTCACGATATACTTAATGGCCAAATGAGACATGGAATCATATTTCCGACTCATACTCTATTTAAAAATGAAAAAACATTGAAGGTCACGGTTCATTCCAAAGAGCTATAATGGATTTTGTATAGGCATGTTTTTGCCCATATATGCTATGTAATAAAAGAGCTCTCGCGCACGGACATTTATCTTGAATTGAAGCTCATCTTGTTATTAATGGTCATAAGGAGAAAAACATGGTATCAAATTCCTCGAAAAAATATGAGAAATATCATGAAAGAAAAAAAAATGGCGATTCTTTGTTGTGTAATGGTGTTACGCGCGAAAACGCGCGCGCATGCTCTTACGCGCGATTTTTTATAAAATGCTTAAAATGACCTGAAACGTATGCAAAATTAATTTGAGATGATTTTGAGCATTTAAAATGTTTGCGCGCGCACTGACGCGCGCATTTTTTGACTGGAAATTGACCGGAGTGATATTGACCTTGATCATGATAAATATGAATGAGATATTACTTTTGGTTATGAAGATATGATCATGAGATGATTTTCAGAAAATTTCACAAAATGGCGCCTAGATGACGTAATCAGTCAAGGTCAAGGTTGAACAATTTGCTGTGTTTTGTTCTAATGCCTATACATATGTGTGCAAAATTTCAAGGTATTTGATTGAACCATTTAAAGTTATCTTGCTCACAAAAAAGTGGTTCGAAATAAGAAAAATAAACTAGACATAATACTTGTTTGGAACAAGTATAGGTGGGCTGGTCAACTAAAATTTGAAAATAAAATAGAGCAAAAATAAGCGAGAAACTGCTTTAAAATTCTTAATAAACAATATCATGTAGATTCAGTACATGAACGAAATTCACCTTCTATAGTCATAACACGCAAATTGTGAAATTTCTGACATGAGGCCTTTAATCGAAATTTTCACTCTGATGACGTCATCAAAATGAAAAATGGTTGTTATTAAACTTGTAGAGAATTATCTTAGCTACAACATACCGAAATTTTGAAGAAAATAGATCAATATATACAGAGATACAATCAATTTTACATAAAAATGCTGACTTCATAATATGCAAATTCGTATTTTGAGTTCCAAGGCCATTATGATTATGTCACGATACACTTAATGGCAAAATGAGACATGGAATCATATCTCCGACTCATACTTTATCTAAATATGAAAACAAATTGAAGGTCACGGTTCATTCCAAAGAGCTATAATGGATTTTGTATAGGCATGTTTTTGCCCATATATGCTATGTATTAAAAGAGCTCGCGCGCACCGTCATTTATCTTGAATTACGTTCATCTTGTTATTAATGGTCATAAAGACATAAACATGGTATCAAATTCCTCGAAAAAATATGAGAAATATCATAAAAGAAAAAAATGGCGTTTCTATGTTTTGTAATGGTGTTACGCGCGAAAACGCACGCGCATGCGCGTGTGCGCGATTTTTTATCAAATGCTTAAAATGACCTGAAACGTATGCAAAATAAATTTGAGACGAATTTGGGCATTTGAAATTTTTGCGCGCGTGCTAACGCGCGGATGTACGCGCATGCGCGCGTTTTTTGACCTGAAATTAACCGGACTGATATTGACCTTGATCATGATAAATATGAATGAGAAATAACTTTTGGTTATGAAGATATGATCATAAGTTGATTTTCAGAAAAATTCACAAAATGGCGCCTAGATGACGTCAACAGTCAAGGTCAAGGTTGAAAACGTTATTTTGATTTCTCTCTATGCCTATACATATGTGTGCCAAATTTCAAGGTATTTGATAGAACCATTTTTAAGTTATCTTGCTCACAAAAAAGTGGTTCGAAATAAGAAAAATAAATAAATAAATAAATAATAAATAAAGGCGATTTTAACAAAAATATAAGGTGGTCTGTATTAGATACAGCCCACCTAATAATAAATAAATAATAAAGGCAATTTTAACAAAATTATAAGGTGGTCTGTATTAGATACGGCCCACCTAATAATAAATAAATAAATAAATAATAATAAAGGCAATTTTAACAAAATTATAAGGTGGTCTGTATTAGATACAGCCCACCTAATTAAAGCATTTCATACTTTAATTTTAACTACACATGTTATCAAGCTTCCTTTTCATTGGATATCACGAATTTCATATCACTGAGTAAATAATCAAACAAAATATCCTGGTAAATCATAATTTCTTTCTTGCTTGATCTTTCAGGTCACCGGTATGTGAATTCATTATTTCACATACTATAGTAACAATAGATTGATCACAAATGTTAATCATTAATTTCCAGAATACACTATGAGAGCCAGTATTCTAAGATTTATTGATAACATGTACATGTATACAGTGCGTCCCAGAAAAAACGAAACCGAGAAGTATCGATGTTCTATCATAACTTAATCACAACTATAATTAATGAATGATACATATTTGGAATGCTATTTCACGCATGAGTGATTAAAAGCAATTTGAAGGAAGGAAACCAAAAAGACATTTGGCAGGCGGTATCTGAATTTCGAAGAAAAATTCACATTTCTAGAAAGTTGAGTTTCTGCCCTTTCATATGACACCTCAATCAGAAAAAAGAGCGAGGAATTACAAAGTTCTGTTTGTTTAAAGTAGTGCTTGCATTTCCTTAATTTTATAAACGAATTCGTTTTTACTGGCTGCCTGCCGTATCAATAAACGAAATTAACAAAAGACTTAACTCCGTTTCGTTTACAATCAGCCGTAGACGAGAGTCTTCATGCATGGCTGATTGTCAACGAAACGGAGTTAAGTCTTTTGTCAAATCTGCTTTTTGCTACGGCAGGCACCCAGTGAAAACGACTTCGTTAGTTAAAATTATGAAAATGTAAGGGCTACTTCAAACAAACAGAACTTTGTCATTCCTCGCTCATTTTTCCTGATTGGGGTGTCATATGAAAAGTCAGAAACTCAACTTTCTAGAAATGTGAATTTTTCTTCGAAATTCAGATACCGCCCGCCAAATGTCTTTTTGGTTTCCTTCCTTCAAATTGCTTTTAATCACTCATGCGTGAAATATGTATTATCTGAGTAGCATCACATGAAAGAAGAGACTCTAAGCTTTCCAAATATGTATCATTCATTAATTATGGTTGCGATTAAGTTATGTTAAAAAAAAGATACTTCTCGGTTTCGTTTTTCTGGGACGCACTGTATATATCAAGACTTCAAATATATTTAGTCGTGTTAGTGTTGAGTTTAATTAAACAGAAATATGAAATATATGAACATTTACGTTTAGACTGAGAAGGATTCTAATTTTTCAACTACAATGTCGTTCTGTTAGGATATATAATACGATCGTCTTTAGGGGCTTTCTTATATATATCAAAGGAACTTTGTCATATTGTTCAGATAAGAAAAAATGGTGTTAAGGTAGGGACATTAGTTGTACAATTAAGGATAATCTGAAAGTTTGAGTGAAAACAGACCATTATTATTGCTAACAATTGGGGAAAACTGATCTGATCGATTCTTTAATTCTCCCAACTATTTTATCATAATTTAATCATATTTTAGGAGAAAGTAAATCGTCACAAAGCAATGAATTGGCTATATATAGAGGTGTAAAGGTGTCGTGGTCGAGTGATATGTCGCCGGGAAGATCTCCCCCTTGGGCTGCCAAGTGAAAATGTGATGTACATAGAAAAACGCCATATCATATGTCCAGACCCACACAGTCTTAGTAGATGTATGCCAGGAAAACATCACTTATGGGGTTCAAAATAGCAACAACAACAAAATCGCATCGCCGCTTCGTGACTCGTGGACGATGGTCCGCATGTTAGTAGATGCCAGGAAAGCCCCTCCCCCCCCCAAAAAAAAAAAAAAAAAAAAAAAATCGCCTAGCCGCTTCGCGGCTCGTGGACGATTTGGATCACCCCCCCCCCCCTTGGTAAAAAGCGAGATCCGCCCCTGGGAGGGGGACATGTGTGGGTGGTTGTGTGCTTAAGGTATGCCACTTGGGTTTCAGGAGGGAGAAGGGGTATAAGCTGATTGTACCCCCTCCCAATCTGCCAGTGTTATAAAGAGGAGAGCAATACGCAACGTATAAAATTAAAATGCGTGGCTGTGTAGATCGTACTACTATCTACACAGTGCAACGAACTTTTCTTCTCCAATCAATGATGGGCGAACTATCTGTCCTCACGTGATTTACTTTTGACCAATCGTAGAGCAAGATGTTTAGTATGTGGAATATAAATATCATTATCATAACCCTATCCCAAATACACATTAAGTAGGACCTAAAATATATAACACCAGTGAATGCAAAGAGCATATACATGTACGTGCATTTAAACAATATGGTATCGTGTTGAAGGAAAATTTAAACTAACAGATCGGCTCCGTCATCAACGTCGTCAATTTGCAAGACGACATCGCCGATAGAGCCGACGTCGTTGGGCAAATGTCCTCTTCACTTATCAATTGAGGTTTTTCCTGAAGAGCTCTGATGGAAGACTGAGATTTTGAGGAGATTGGAACCCTACAAAGGTGGATTGAAGTGTCATGATCAGGCGCGGATCCAGGAATTTCTTGCCGGGGGGGGGGGGGGGGGGCACACGGTTGGAAAGAGAACATATATATATATTTTTTTAGTCCCCCCAAAAAAATGGCAACGACTCAGCCAGCCGCTGCATAAGCGGAGGGGGGGGGGGGGGGGGGGGGGGGGTAAGAGGACCCTTTTTTTTTTGGGGGGGGGGGGGGGTTACAATTTTTTTTGACATTTTGCTCCGTTGTGGGGGGGGGGGGGGTAAGGTCACCTTTTTAGGTCAGCCATTGGCATATTTTGTATTATTATCATTTTACCCCCCCCCCCCCCCAAAAAAAAAAAAAAAAAAAAAAAAAAAAAAAAAAAAATTGCCGGGGGGGGGGGGGGTACGACCCTTTTTTTTGGGTGCATTTTGGGCGAATTTAGGGCTGATTTTAACATATTTTTTGGCCGGGGGGAAGGGGGGCACGTGCCCCCTGTGCCCACCCCTGGATCCGCCACTGATGATGTGTGGTTGAATCAGCACCAATGGCAAAACGGACCTTGTTTCCATTCTGGTTCTGTTAAAAGCCTAACGGTACATCCGGACGGTATATCAATGAGGTATATGAGCCACGTGTGATTCCATACGCAGCTGTTATTGCAAGCGATTTCGTCTTTATGGACGATAAAGTTAGACCACATCGTGAAATCGCCAACCAATACATGAATACTTGGAATATAACGGGCTCGAGCGCATAGAGTAGCCAGCTCCATCAAGATCCCCTGGTAACGAGCATCTTTGGGACGACATCAAGTACGAAAGCGGCCTAAGTTAAATCAGTGGCCTAAACCTGGTTTAAACCATGGACTATCTTTTTTGCTATTCTCGAAGGCCGCCTAAAGATAAGCCAGGCTTAAATACGTCATAGTTCGGCCTAACTTTAGGCCGCTCAGAGGGCAGGTTTAAATACGTCATAGTTCGGCCTAACTTCGCGTGACGTCACTTTTTAGTTAAATCGACTGTCCGCGGAGAGTGAACGGTAAGTTTTGCATTTGAATTTCTATATTTGATAACAATTTACACTCTTTTGTATGGATAAGCGCTCATGAAAGTTACACCAGATAATAAAGTATTGTTGTTACTTTCATGTTGCTGTACTGGTGGTAATCTAAAATGCTTTTAACTGAATAAATTTGGGGAAAACTTGGTAAATGTTCACAGTGTTGCAGACCAGTCCCATACGTGCAAATAATTGTCGGTTAACATTTTCGTTTCCTGAGATTGAGCAATTTCTTACCGGGTAGTTTTTTTCTTGGCACTATTGTACTTTCGTACGCATATACCACCTTAACACCAACTTAAAACTATCATTGCTAGACGTAGAAACTACTGTTATAGTGGATCTTCGAGACGCTGTTGCCTAAAAGTGGACTAGCACTAGGCCTAAATTTAGATCTAGATCTAGATGTCTCTTTCGTTCGTGACGTTAGCCTCTGATTTGGGTAGGGTTGGCTCCTCTTTTTCAGCCGACCCTACCCAAATCAGAGGCTAACGAACGAAAGAGACAGACATTTCGGTCTGGTATCACCTCTGCCTGAGCTGCAGTGCTAGTTGTGGCTGTTGGTGCGATAATTTTCTACAGGATGATGATGGTTTTCTTAACCAACCATCCCCCCCCCCCCCCTCCTCCAAGAAAAACATTTTTTTAAACAATATTACTAGTACTTACTAGACCTAGTCCTAGATCTAAATTTCATCAATAAGAGTCTAGTCTAGACAGGTATAATATAAATTGAAAGGAAATGGACAGAAGCTTCCTTTTTTGACATACATTTGCTGATAATGTTACAGTAGTTTAGTATAATAATACTATTAGGCCTAACTGTTAGACTCTAACTTTAGTTAGTAAACTACAGAGAAAGAGAAATTGTACTTTCTTATCAAATATCAACATAATTAATTAATTTTCATCTTGATTTTCTGCTATTTCAGGTTCTTTTCAATTGATGCATGGGGATGAAAAAAGAAGGCCTCTCCCAAGCTACGGTGTCCCGCCTTGTGAAGTCCATCTCAATAGCCATTGCCAGGAGATCGGACCAATACATCTCAATTCCTTCAACAAGAGAGGCAGTCCTGCAGAGTGCAGACCCAACATGAATTTTATAATTACTGCCATTTCCCTGGCGTTAATATGGTCGGTGCTATTGATTGCACCCACATAGGCGTCTGTCTTCAAGCCAGTTGGCCCCACACCAGTTATTTCCTGAACAGGAAAAATAGATACTCCATTTTTCTTGGAAAGTCTCCTGGTGAGTAAAGCTGTAATTACTCCTAAATTTTGTAAACTAAATCATGTTTATACAATTTTTATTAAAAAGATCTGCTGATTTCATGAATCTGCAGATGTGTCTACAGGTACATTATGAAGTGAATTAAAATTGTTTTGTCTGATGAATGTAGGTGCAAACTACACTCAAACTTTTATTCATTTTACATCAGCACGAGCTAATATTTTCAGCTCGATTGCCATGGCTACCAGTCACTCCTGACAGTGACAGCATGGCCTAGACTTTTGGGCGGATATATCTCTGAAAATAAGACACAAATAATCAACAGTTGATTAAGTACTTTCAAATTTGGGTCAGAAGAAAATTCAAACCTACCACTAACAATTCTAGACCATATAAGACTTAATGACCTACAGACTGCAGTACAGTACAGTGCAGTAAATTTTCATTTTACTTTTTCCCCTTTCACGAAGCTCATTTTGGGAGATAACATAAACAATAAGACAATCTTTGGTCTAATGTTAGATTGAACTAAAATGGAAAAGTTGGGCTCTAACGATTAGGGCCTTGTAAAATCTACAACCCAGGCTGCGTTTACATCTAGGTTAGGCCAACTGTCGGCTGGTTATCTAAGTAAGATGTAGACCTCTAGACTTGATTTTAGGAAAGGGACTAACTTGGCTATAGACTTTAACTACTTAGGGCTTTCTTAGGCCATGACATGGCAAGTACAACTGGGTGCAAGCACATTTATAAGATAGTACTGCAAGAATGTGTATGTTTGTTATTGACTTTAAAAGAGATACCAGTAGTCATTCTGTAAATCAATGATTACTAGTAACTGAGTGGGGAGGGGGTGCCTAGTCACTGCCTACATGAAAGGCGCCCTAATTTTCTTTTTAAAGTTAGAATATGATTAACACTATAACTAAGACCAATTATCAATGGAGTAGATCTTTGATATTTTAATGAGGTCTAAACCTTTTTATTTTTGTTTCAGGATGATGTTCTTCTTCAGTAAAATAAATGAAGGCAAATTCCCTGATAATTGAGACAAATTCAGAGAGAGGAAGGAGAACTACTGAGCTGCTGAATTTCTGACAGGTAGGCTGTACGAATAAGTTGTTGTTTGTATGCCCAGGTACTTCAAGGAGGGCATTTGTTCATTCACATTTTTCCATCAATACTTTAAAGTAATTGATTATGCACTCCACTTTTACCACAATGTGCATGTAAGTCCACTTTGGTCACAATGTACATGCAAGACCTTTTTAATGTTTAACAGAAATAGGTTTCAATGTGCTTCCTTTCATTTTTTCTCTTTTTATTCAACAGACATACTTGCAAGGACTATGAAGTTCTACTTAGCCTCTTCAATGAACCAGACTCTATCTGCTGTAACTGTGACTGCATGGGGATCGAAACCTTTGTATTATGATCCTCATAACATGAAGCTATGGTAACAAACAAGCAACCACTGATAAAAAGCCTGATATGTCCTTGTTGTGTGTGTGAACCCCAAAGCAACCATCACTCATAAGGATGTTTTTATGTACATCAGATGTTCATTGTTTCACTGGAAAAATTGTGATTTTTGAGTCATTTAAGAAATCATGTTTTATAATGTGTTTTATAATATAGTGCAAGTCATGATATAACAGATTCCCTGCAAAAGAAACACGGCTCAAAAGTAGACTATGCTTTGTTTTAAAAAAATGGGAGAAGGTAATGTAACAAATACATAACATTTAATTCTTATAGTTTCAAGTAGCAGATTATGAGGCTATTGGAGCTTAATATTTGATTTTGACCTTCAATTTTATAATCGTATTCATCGTGAATTACAATCTTTTCTGTTTTAAGAAAAATAAATAAATTGAACATAATTGTTGATATGTTATATACAATATTCCTTTCATATCTTTTGATTTTAAGTGTGCATACTGTTGGGTTCATTGAATTATACATGGAAAAAGTCTTGAAATAGAACAGTGAGAGAACAGAGAGCGAGCGAGAGAGAGAGATAGAGTAAAAGAGAAAGGGAACCAAATGAGAAAGAACAATTTAATTGTGAGAGAAATAAACAATGATGTGAGATAGTGTGTGTGTGTGAGAGAGAGAGAGATGGAGATAGGGAGAAAGAGTTGGGGGGGGGGGTACAGTGCCCCCTTTTTCAAATGCCCCTTTTTATATAGGAAAGTTCCTTTTTAACTTTGTAAGAAGTGCCCCGTTTTCCATAGGAAAAGTGCCCCTTCCCCTTTTCACCTCTGATAAGTGCCCCTTTAATTTTGACACGTGCCCCTTTTTCTTTGAAAGTTTCCATGTTCCTTTGCAATAAATGCCCCTTTTCACTTTTGAGAAGTGCCCCTTCACCTCTGATTATTGCTCTATTTATATCTGAGAGGTGCCCCTATAAACAAAATTATCGTTGCCCTTTTTCTTTCAACAAATGCACATTTCCTTTATTATAAGTGCCTCTTTTTCATTCTCATAAGTGCCCCTTTTAAAATATGTTCAATGCCCCTCTTCAGGTGCGATATGTGACCCTTTTCACCTCTGATAATTTCCCTTTTAACAATGATACAATTCCAGCAAGTGCCCTTTTTGTTGGTGCTGCCCCCCGCTTTGGAAATCGCTCCGCCGTCCCTGGACGTCATATTGCTCAAGTTGTCGAGGTGATGCATCCTCTCCACACTGCGCGCATCCATTGTCTTAGCCCATTGTCTTAGTGCATTGTGACGTCATATTGCTCAAGTTGTCGAGGTGATGCATCCTTTCCACACTGCGCGCATCCATTGTCTTAGTGCATTGTGACGTCGCAGCTTCGGTACTGAGCATGTGCAGAAACCGTAACCATGGTGAATAATCCATGGACTAAGTTAGGCCAGGTTTAAACCATGGATCAGTTAGGCCACCTTTCGAGAAATGAAAATGACTTAGGTCAGCGGCCTAAGTTAAGCCTGGCCTAACTAAACCACGGTTTAACTTAGGCCGCTTTCGAGAATACCACCCTGAGTTTAAAAAGTATGTTCATTTAGGAAATTATAAAAGCTAATGTCGCCATCCTTTTTGGTTGTTTTGTGGTGCGCGGTTACATTTACTTGCCTGTTTATAAAATAAAGCTTTGAATTAATTAAAAGGAGGGTCGTCGTTTAAGCGTTTTGCCGTATATACTGAAGGAAAAAAAAATCGTTGTACCTTGGAGGTTTGGTATTTATCATTTCTTTCCCTCTGAGATGAATTATGATAACATTATATTTTAATTTTCACTATACTCACCTCCATGTTTCACAACATGTGCCGACCATTGTTTATTATTGTTACAACCAATAGTTCATTCGCATGACATTTGAAAGGATAATAACCTGAACTACTCTTAAAAGTGATCTCACTCAGTCATCATTCATGGACTTATGCTTAACGTATCTGTACCTTGTACTTGGTGTGTCATCACTCGAGGGTTCAGTCATCTCTTCGGTTTTCAGCCTCTTTGCCATCGTGAATGGTATCCAGGCTGAGGAATATTGTCAAGATATAAATAAAGATACATATATGATAAACAATCACAAACAAGGCGGTTCAAGGCTTGGCTGCACGGGGCATAGGTTCCTTAAAATTTACCGGTTCACTTACATAATTTTATATATATTAAAATGTTATAGATGTTTCTTTCCTTGGGATCTACCGACGAGTTATTCCATTAACCTGTCATTAATGAATGAACTTAAATTCTTAGGATAAGATCTACTTAACGTACATGTTACTATGTCGGGCCAGCCTCGGACAAGCTTTCACGACGTAAAGACCAGCCTTTGTTTAAAAGTATGGATGAAATTTGAATATGTTAGTGACAAATTTCGTTTTTCCGAGACTTTGTTTACTCTCACTGCACTGGTCACATATATGTGACAAACAGTCGAGGTGCTTTCAAACACACATTGCTTCCCCCGGAGAAACACGTATATGGCGGTCAATTTATATCACTGTTTAGAGCAAGAGTCAAGTATTCTAGATATGTTTTGAGAAGTTGCATATTATGTACAAGATCTTAGACAATGGTAAACGAACGAGGAAATTATTCTTGTTTTGATATGAGAGGTCCCGAGTTCCAATCCCGGATAGGCCTCTAAAATTATGGCGTAATTTTGTTTTGGTTTGTTTGTGCCTCTAATGAGGTGTTTATTTACATTCAAACATCAAAATAAAGTTGTGAGAACGAATACAATTGACGCACAATGTTATCAGTAGAAATCACATATTTTTTCTCAACTATGCAATATTTTGCCACTTTTCCTCTTAAGTGCTTGTAAAAGTTTCTTTGGCAACCTCTGGTCAGGTTTTTTAAGCTCCTGATTTACAACAATTCTGTTTTTGATTTCTCTTTCAAATACGTATCTTAGTTTGAAACGGTTTTCATTAAATCCATACTTATTCCGGATGACTAACATTTTGTATATACACCAGAATGCGATCGTTGTTATACAACGTCTATCTCTCTGTCAATATTAATCTTAAGTAAACAAGAAATATCCATGACAACATCAATATTAAAAGTATACTTCACAACGTGTTTGATATAATCAAAGAAATTCTTATTCTGTTCACATTCGATAAACACATGCACTATGTCCTCTATGACATGGCACTGGAAACAGTATCTGTCGTCTGCTAATCCCCATATGTAAAGATTGTTTCTAACAGGTGGTTATATTGTACAGCAATTTAAAATTGAACTCCCTTTAATAAGCGATGTTCCCTTGTATATGTTAAATTCCTTTTGAACACTGAAGACCAGTCAATATTTATTTGTAGTATATTATCCCCCAAAAGACAGAATCTTTTGTTGAATTTATGTTTGAAAGATATCAGATTGTCGAAAGGTTTGCTGCTCACGTCACTGATAAGTAAATTCACTCTTCCCAATTTAAAATAAGGAGTTTCTAGAGAGTGAGTATAATATACTGGTTCAGTTTCTTCCTTTGTAAAAACATTGAACCCTATCTTTGGAATAGCTTTTTTCAATTTAGTATAATCGAATAAAAGATTTTGTTTGCTTTTGTTTGTCTCAATGCGTACTGACAGGTCTTTAATAGACAAAAAAAATCTTTCTTTTATAAAGAGGTCCTTTAGATGAATTATTCCACAACCAAACCAATCTGCGTAAAACAAAGACTTCGTATTAAAAACAATATCCTTGTTATGCCATACTATCTGCTTATGAAAAAATGTATCTGGTACAGAATAATTTTCACTACAAGTAAAAACTTTCACATAACTCCAGGCTTGTAATATTTCTAGATAGAATCAGGAAGTTGCGATTTCTGGACATCCACTAATTTATGGTGACCGTCATAGTTACAGTTTAACAGAAGATTTACGCCACCGAGCAAATCAAACCAATAATTACACATATCTTTCCATGGACCTATACTGTCATCCAATAATCTACAAAGCCATCTAAAACGAAAACTCAGTATCTGTTTCTCAATGTTAACCATATTATGTAACCCCCCCCCCCCCCCCCTCGTCTATAATCTTGAGTAAGGATGGACCTTTTTACCTTGTAGATTTTATATTTCCAAATAAAATTGAAAACTAATTTGTTCAATTTCTGCAGACACGTTGGTGGAATCGTATCAACCATCATTAAATGAACTATTAGACTTAAAGCCAGTGATTTAACAACAGTGATTCTTCCAAATATTGTGAGGTTTTCTGCTCCTCCAGTTATCCAGGAGTTTTTATAGTTTGGTCAATTTATTTTCCCAACTCAATTTTGTAGCATAATATAAGTCTGCAGATATAAAATATCCTAAGTACTGAACAGGTTCTGTTGACTAACAAAGATGAAGGTCGGAGAGAGACCACCTTCTCTTGTCATCTCCAATCCAGAAAAGAACAGTTTTATCTTTATTTAATTTCGGGCCTGCGACTTTTCTAAAGTCCAATTTATCTATTTTATTCTCTAGAGAATTTTTATTTCTTACAAAGAATAAGGTGTCGTCAGCATATTGTCAAAGTTTAAAGGTAATACAAAGTTTTGGTATGGGGTCATGAATTTGGTTCAAATGAACATATTGGAAACATATGCGATCCTACAATATTCAGTGATCGTTGTCGCGGTTAAAATCGAGTCTAAAGTTGTGAAATTTAGATAATAAACTCTTTATGTTGTATAGCTCCCTCTCAAGGTCAAGATATTAATTAAGCTTGAAAATAATGTTTCTTGACTAAAATCGACCGATTACCTATTCCCGTTTGGAAATTATATATCACAATTTCATATTCTGAGATTTTCACGGTCGCAGCTACCATTGTACGGCCGTAGTCGCTATTCTAAATTTATCAAAATTTACCGGTAAATTTTTATATTCAATTTTTCTCGAAAGCAGAAGTGCTTTAGGGGCTAAATTTTCTAGTGCTTATAATACATCCACAGGGGCATCCAAATATTTTAAAATTGTAAATAATCACTATCCACCCAATTTTCAAAATTCCCAAAACTTTGTATTACCTTTAAGTGTAAAGTGGCACCCTATAAAAATCAAATTTCTGAATGATATTATTTTTCCTAACTCTATTAGCCATAAATTCAGCTGCCAAAATGAACAGTAATGCTGAAAGGGAACAGCCTTGACGAATCCCTCTCTTGACTGGGAACGTTTCTGATATCCATCCATTTACAATGACTGAACTTGAAATGCTCGTGTAAAGAACCTCGACCCACTTTCGAAACGACGGACCAAAGTTCAATTTCTCTAAACAGTTACTTACAAAAAGCATATCAATAACATCGAATGCTTTAGTGAAGTCTACCATCATAATTGCTCCAGTTACAACATTGCTTGTGTTCGGGTAAAATCTTGAAATAAGCAAAAGCCTTTGGCACCGCAAAGGTTAAAGGAACTTTAAAACGAAAAGAAACTGAATACATTTTAATAACCTCTTCCAATGTTCCATATTGTTAAGGCTACATTCTACAGGACCGACAATATCGGTATTGTGTGCCATGTGACAACTTTTTGAGGGTTCAATAGACTAATCACCCACGAGACCGATATTTTCCTGTAATTCCTTATGTATTTATCTGTTTTGTTGTTCTTGTGCACTGTCAGTCTATATACTGGGATGACACATTTTATCAAGGATATTTTTGCATAAGACAGTATTAGAATTGGATGTGATGTTTCATCTTTTTGTATAAACATGTAATGCCTATTATGCACTCTACTCGGTAAACCGTCATTAACTTGATGATTTTCTTGGAAATACTACTGCATTACTATAATTCTATTATTCCAATTTGCCAACACAATCGTTGAATTATAAAAACTGCTCTAGACTAGCATGGATATCAAATTCTCTATTGACGTGTATTAACAGAAGAAAACAAATAAATTCCACAAAGATGAAAACAAGCCAAACGGTTTTTGAATTTAATTGTAAATACTCTCGCTAAAAACAAGTTAACATAGATCATATTAAATTGCTTTCAGGGTACTTGCGATCTTCAATATCACACGAAAGCTGGAGGATATAAGGATAATCATCTGACATAAACCAAAGTACAGAGAAAGCAGCATTGGAATAAAGTAATACAATGAGACTATGCTAATACTTATAGCAGTTTGAACATATTTTTAAAATATGTATAACATTTCACGTTTTGTACTAATTCAAGAAGAATTGTAAAAGTTATAGCATTTTGTATAAAAGACTTCAGTCTCCACTGGGCAAGTGGTGTCACCGGTGACTCGATCGTCCGTATGAAATGTTTATATGGTTTTGTGAAAAGTTGGCCAGACTCTTGGCCTGCAAGCTTGCAGAGAATATCCTCTAAGCCTGCAACTAAAACAACAATAACCACACTTATAGCAGCAACAACGTCTACAATTATCTAAATGGAAGCAAATTGATAGTAACAATTAGGAACTAGGTCTAAACGATATTACTCCACAACTTTTGATGAACATTCATGAAATAAGAATGAAGGAGAAATACCGTGGCGTAAAGTAGGCCTATATAGACCAACTTTGTCTCACTTGTTTTTACAGCCACTACAGATATTTGTATTTATTTCTTAATTTGTAGTATGTTGTATTGTGGGATGAAAATTATAAGTGCTTATAATTATTATAGTGCTTATAATACATCCACAGGGGCATCCAAATATATTAAAATTGTAAATAATCACTATCCACCCAATTTTCAAAATTCCCAAAACTTTGTATTACCTTTAAGTGTAAAGTGGCACCCTATAAAAATCAAATTTCTGAATGATATTATTTTTCCTAACTCTATTAGCCATAAATTCAGCTGCCAAAATGAACAGTAATGCTGAAAGGGGACAGCCTTGACGAATCCCTCTCTTGACTGGGAACGTTTCTGATATCCATCCATTTACAATGACTGAACTTGAAATGCTCGTGTAAAGAACCTCGACCCACTTTCGAAACGACGGACCAAAGTTCAATTTCTCTAAACAGTTACTTACAAGAAGCATATCAATAACATCGAATGCTTTAGTGAAGTCTACCATCATAATTGCTCCAGTTACAACATTGCTTGTGTTCGGGTAAAATCTTGAAATAAGCAAAAGCCTTTGGCACCGCAAAGGTTAAAGGAACTTTAAAACGAAAAGAAACTGAATACATTTTAATAACCTCTTCCAATGTTCCATATTGTTAAGGCTACATTCTACAGGACCGACAATATCGGTATTGTGTGCCATGTGACAACTTTTTGAGGGTTCAATAGACTAATCACCCACGAGACCGATATTTTCCTGTAATCCCTTATGTATTTATCTGTTTTGTTGTTCTTGTGCACTGTCAGTCTATATACTGGGATGACACATTTTATCAAGGATATTTTTGCATAAGACAGTATTAGAATTGGATGTGATGTTTCATCTTTTTGTATAAACATGTAATGCCTATTATGCACTCTACTCGGTAAACCGTCATTAACTTGATGATTTTCTTGGAAATACTACTGCATTACTATAATTCTATTATTCCAATTTGCCAACACAATCGTTGAATTATAAAAACTGCTCTAGACTAGCATGGATATCAAATTCTCTATTGACGTGTATCAACAGAAGAAAACAAATAAATTCCACAAAGATGAAAACAAGCCAAACGGTTTTTGAATTTAATTGTAAATACTCTCGCTAAAAACAAGTTAACATAGATCATATTAAATTGCTTTCAGGGTACTTGCGATCTTCAATATCACACGAAAGCTGGAGGATATAAGGATAATCATCTGACATAAACCAAAGTACAGAGAAAGCAGCATTGGAATAAAGTAATACAATGAGACTATGCTAATACTTATAGCAGTTTGAACATATTTTTAAAATATGTATAACATTTCACGTTTTGTACTAATTCAAGAAGAATTGTAAAAGTTATAGCATTTTGTATAAAAGACTTCAGTCTCCACTGGGCAAGTGGTGTCACCGGTGACCCGATCGTCCGTATGAAATGTTTATATGGTTTTGTGAAAAGTTGGCCAGACTCTTGGCCTGCAAGCTTGCAGGGAATATCCTCTAAGCCTGCAACTAAAACAACAATAACCACACTTATAGCAGCAACAACGTCTACAATTATCTAAATGGAAGCAAATTGATAGTAACAATTAGGAACTAGGTCTAAACGATATTACTCCACAACTTTTGATGAACATTCATGAAATAAGAATGAAGGAGAAATACCGTGGCGTAAAGTAGGCCTATATAGACCAACTTTGTCTCACTTGTTTTTACAGCCACTACAGATATTTGTATTTATTTCTTAATTTGTAGTATGTTGTATTGTGGGATGAAAATTATAAGAAGGAAGAGAGTAAACTGAAATACAAGACAGAACAAAAAGGAGCTTGCAGAAGTAGACTATGTTCTGTGTGGTGGTTTATTCCAAATGCTCTGTATGTTCCATGTGCAAGACTTGCATGTCGCTCTATTTATTCATGCAAATCTCTTTATTATTGAACATGTCATGCATTAATTATGAGCAGGTGTTTTGTTTTATAGAGTATTCTAATATTGGGCTATTGTTGAATTTGTATATTGTTTTACTTTGCATTGTAATTGCATTATGTAATACAGGGCTCTCTTGCAAAACAGTTATTACGTCCTGAAGATACCACCCTGTATACAATTATGGAACACATAATAAATAAACGAATGAACAAAATAAGATAAATATTTTTAGATGTAACAGTATCCATTTTCAATATTCCATGATAAGTATTCCGATCTTTACTTGAACTTTAGTACCAATACATTGTACATGACATTACATTACAAAATAAACATCATAAGTGAATCCTAATCCCTTCAAAAGCTGGGAAAACACCTTTCATGCATCATCATGGAACATCGGGCTCAAAAGTTTATGCAAATAATGCAAATTGCCCAACATTGCCCGAATGTTGAAATTGATCTTTTACGACATGAGATCACGAATCAATGAAACGATCATCAACAACGACAACAACAACAAATCTTCAACGGAAAGACATTTTTAGGTGCATTAAATGTAAAGTCCACTATCAAACCGGGGATGGGGGGGGGGGGGCGTCGCTTCCAATAAAATGATGTTCCAAACATTACCAGGTCCAAAATGCCTTATCTTTTCCCTGGTATAGACATACAAAATTTAAAACATGCTAATGTGGGTATAGTCCACCTTCTCATCATTCTCACAAGACTAGCAAAATTTAGTCGAATTGTTTATGATATTTACTAAGGGTTAGGATTTCTGCAATATTCATTTTTCCATCTTTAAAAAAGAACAAATATAACATAGTATTGACACATTGTTTTAAAATAATAATCTAAACATACAAAATGAGGGATACCCGAATAAGCAGCTTGCTTGTAAGCAGGACCCCGGTATACAATATAACATTTACAATTTTGTTAGAGCAATTTATAAACATTTGAGAGAGTTATAAAACAGCAAAATTATATATAAATCTATCACTTGGATCAACCGATTTTAGAGGTAACGAGTCAAAAATATAATATATATTACTCACTGTTCGCCTAGATCCTGCTAAATGCGAAATGAATCGTGGAATGAGACGTCGAGTCCTCTCCTCAGAAATATTTATCCAATTATAGCCGAGCTAAAATGATTTACACATAATCTTACGCAGTTGAATTAAAAGTAACGGGCAACAAGTGACATCAGAGTTCTCTTCAGAACGTTTTAGAAGGCGTTTAAAATGTAACTGTCACAAGATAAGAGAAGCATTTGTCTCTGTGTCATGAATCCAGATTAACAGATGACAAAACATGCAGTGTGTCGAGGAAAATGATCTAGAAATCAGTCTTATGCGAATTCCCATTGCACAAATGTGCTTCTTTCCATCAAATTCTCATGAAAATGTGACTTGATATCCCGTATCAAATGAAAAGCAAATGCAGCGTGAGTCCGTATTTCACAGTCTGGTGACAATTAAAACGGGTACCTATTGCACGTCAGTCGAGCCATGTAGTCCAAAAACGAAACTAGATGAAAGTTCACATAACAAAAGCTAACCAAACAAAGTAATTCATATCTCTCGCTCAGTGAGTCGGTCTTGTTGGTTATTGCGATGCAAATCAAACACGTCATATAGTGGTCTGGATTTCCGCCCAGCAAGTGGAAACCGTAGTCTCTACTCATGCAATTTTTTTTTTTTTTTTTTTTTTTTTTTTTTGGGGGGGGGGGATAATATTATATCAACTGCCTTTAGAGGACTTTTCCCACAATTCACTAATTGGAATCTGGTATACAATAGCAAATCTAGATAATTCCAAATCTACGGTAACCGTTGCAAATGTAAACACGTTATTTTTATTCCTGACGACGGATAGTCAACCTGTTCGAAACGTCGAGCCACTCCCGCCACTCATCCTCTCCAAGCGCTATAGTTCTCCTTAGAACTATATGCTAAGATAGATAACAAACAGTCCTTTTCAGGACTACCACACCCCCAAGAAATATTACTGAGTCAGAGTCCTTTTCAGGACTCCTCAACCCTTTCTCTCTCTCTCTCACACATGGTGCACCCGCAAACCTACTGTATACGTTATTTTTTGTTTTGTTAAAGATACTATGTCCCTTTGCAGCCAACATCAAATTCTGTAGAACTTTGCAGGAATTATGAATATGTCATATATGTCCTATCTGTAAAATGTAAACGTTTGCAGTGTCCTAATATTCAAATTATGCAAGGAAAGCCGTTAACTTGCTAGATTTCACTGTTAGACACTATTGAGTGACTGACTGGCTTTTTTCTTCTTTGGTAATAACATACATAACATGAGCTGTAAAGGGTACATAAGCATTTGTCTACATCAATAGCCCACTTATTGTGATGGCTAAAATTAAACTGATTGAATCTTTTCGCAGCATAAAACGTACGACCGTTCGGTACAATGGTCTGATAATCAGATTCTTACTTACTGGCTTTATAGGTATTAAGTTGATTCGACAACTAAAAGTCGTTATTTTCCCACTTAAAGACATTTTCAAGCCCCCCCCCCCCCCTTTTTTTTTTAGGGAAGTTCTAAATTAGCATTTACTCTCAATTGCCGTTGGAATTTAACCTTTTCATTTTTGTCTTCATCTTTTCATTTTTGGGCCAGCAAATGGGACACAGTACCTTTAAGGGATTGTCAGGCTATAGTTCCCCATTCAGTATTTGATTATGTTTTGAATGTTTATATTAATTTTCGTTTGATTATAATTGCTATACCAGTGTTCATTTACCGTTCTCTGAATGTTTAGGAAATTCATACTAAAATCAGGGAAACACAACTCGACGATATTTTCCACAATGGTTGAAGAATCATTCTTGAAATTGTATGATTACGGAAAAATAAAAAAGGAGAATATGTGGGAGGGTGGGTGAAGGCTCGTATCCAGCCGGTTGCAGGGGAGGGGGCCAAAAAGGGGGCCCAATTCGTGAGGAAATATTGAGCGGCGAAACAGCCAGCTGGTGAATAAGCGACGGGGGGGGGAACAATATATTTTTTGTTTTGCCCCAGGGACCCCCTGGATCCGCCACAGGGTGGGTGTGTACTTTACACGGGAACTGTGTTATGTTTGCTGTTCCAAACACACCAAACAAAATATCAGTGAATCCAGACGTCCCTTTGTTCAAGATGGAAATTCCTGACTCATCATATTTTAGTCTACCAATGACATTGTGGGCAATTGCTTTCTCGACCTGTAGCTGGAGAGTGAATCGCCTTAATATTTTTTTTTATTGTAGATCATTGGTACAAACGATATTGTCCATGTTGAAATGCAAGAGGGATTATTTTGAAACTCTTTAAAATTGATAATTTACAAGCCATTGAAATAATTAAGTCATTATTACATCATGGAGGAAATGGGTTCTCTATGTTGAGTTGAAATAGAATCATCACCCGACATTAGAAGATTCTATAAATTAATTTATTCGCAGACTAACAATTTGTTTTGAATATGCTATGGAACCTATTATGTGTGTAGTGTCTTTCTTCTTCTTTGTTCGGAGTACATAAAGGACATGTGTTTACTCGTGGAACCTGGATTTTTCGAGACAAGAGAGAGAGAGAGGGAGACAGAGAGAGACAGACGGAAGAGTGACCTTGCCTGGAAACCACAAAAAAAAAAAACTTTTGAAAGGAAACGTACTTTGATTGAAATCATTTGTAATGATATTTCACGCTGGTGGGTTTTACATAAAGAAATTATGATCACTGATTGTATCCTGAGAAGCAGGGAAGCTCTAAAAAAACCTGTTTGTCGAATAGATTCTAAAGAGAAAATTACAATGGAAAGCTGTTTTGGAACTTGAAGCATGTCCAAATTTGGGTATTACTTCGTTCCGCTTTGATACAAACATTCCTGGCTAAAATCATATACGAGAAAACTCGGACGGACGTATAACTGAATTGAACAATGTAAACAATATTTTCGCTTCTGTACATCTCATTATACCTTATATTCAGGTCCACCATCTTTGACAAGATTACAGATATGTGTATATATCATAATGTAATTCATGAAATAAGTGAAACCTATATAAGTGGACCTAGGATGTCTTCTAACCGTATAAAGCTGATGTTGAATCCTAAGCGAAGGGCCAAAGTCAGGAAAGAGGGGTTTTCCTGCCACTACCACACAAAATAAGCACACCTTGTTTGTTTGAAAGATTTTACTTTAATACAAAATATATCAGAGGTGTTTCTTAAATATGTGTAGCACTCACCCCTAAATCGGAGGGTGGCTTTAAAAAAGCAGCCCTTTTGACGAAAAAATAGTATTTAAAACAAAATATTTAAAAGGAAACCTTGAAAAAGCATGAGTTTGGTTGATGACACCAAATTCGACAGAATTGGGATTAATTAAAATCGCAATTTTAAGTAACAAACATGATTTTCCGTGATTTTTTTTTTTTTTATCAAAACCTTTATTTTCCATATATCAGAATCAGAGAGGTGTATCTTTTCGTAACTTTCCAGGAAGTTGTCCATGTACAAGGAACA
Organism: Strongylocentrotus droebachiensis; assembly: GCA_035222895.1. Classification (NCBI taxonomy): domain Eukaryota; kingdom Metazoa; phylum Echinodermata; class Echinoidea; order Camarodonta; family Strongylocentrotidae; genus Strongylocentrotus; species Strongylocentrotus droebachiensis. The sequence continues at coordinate 331,175 of JAVYIG010000436.1, forward strand.
TTTTGCTGAGGAGAGGATTATATCTTCCTTAGTGAAAAGTTATAGAAACCCACATTTATATACTTGACTTCTACAAAAACGACATTTATGTGTATTAACTGTATGTATAAAACGTATAATAGTGTATGGAGGACTTGTTTGGTGTTTTTAAGTCGAGTTCTATAGATAAATTTAGAGTAAAACCTTAAAAAAACATGGGGTTGGTGTCATATGATGGATAAATAAAATACCCTCAAGTTGATATCAATTTCATTGAGTTATGTAATGTGTAAAATATAAATTTCGAGTCGAAAATGTGCTTTTTAGTGTGGATATTTTCCCCCTAGTTTTGGCCAGTATCTTTGTTTATAAAACTATTTCTAAATATTTTAGGAAAAGAGTATAAAATGGTGGTATGCAATATTTGAGTGATAAAGACAATAATGTATTCATATGTATTGATCTAAGGCATAATTACATAAAATATGAAAGCAGTGAGTGAAAAGGGTAATTGTTGAACGGTTGAACGACATTTAAGCTATGGAAAGATTCTCCTGAACCTAAACAGATTTAGTAGAGAGAGAGAGGGGGGGGGGGAGGTGTAGAGGCTAACGATTACCGAAAAAACTAGCCACCAATCACCGTCAAAATTAAATGTCCCAATATTTACAAATGTAACCCTATAAACCCGGGGTCGAAGGCTAAATTGTTTTTCCTATGGACTATCTATACACTGTAACAAAAATCTCTGTAATTTTACAGCAAATCTGCTGTCAGCAGAGTCGCCATAAATTCTGATGTAACAATACAGATTGGTTGTTATTTTCTCCTACAAACATTTCATGTATTTTCTTTTACAAATTGTATGTTGATTAAAATTACACCAGAATGAATGTAAAAACATAGTACAAAAACGTTGTATAAATACATATGTTTGTTAATTTGGTTTACAGCTTAGGTGTGGAAGTACCTTTTTGTGTATTTGTATTTGAAGCAATTTTGTTTTATTTGTTTACACCACCATGTAATTTTACAGAATGAATGTAAAAATATAGTACAAAAACGTTGTATAAATACAAATGTTTGTTAATTTGGTTTACAGCTTTGGTGTGGAAGTACCTTTTTGTGTATTTGTATTTGACCCAATTTTGTTTTATTTGTTTACACCACCATGTAATTTTACAGCATGAATGTAGAAATATAGTACAAAAACGTTGTATAAATACAAATGTTTGTTAATTTGGTTTACAGCTTTGGTGTGGAAGTACCTTTTTGGGTATTTGTATTTGAAGCAACTTTGTTTATTTGTTTACACCACCATATATTTTACAGCATGAATGTAGAAATATAGTACACCTGCCACCGATCGGAAATACCACACATTCAGGCCCGTAACCTCCTTTTGTTATTTACAAACCTGGTTTATAAATAACAAAAGGAGGTTTTCCGAAACAAAAGGATGTTTGAGCTCAAACTTGGTCTGAGCTCAAACCTTGCTTTGTGAATTCGGGCCTCAAAGTCTCTGGGACTTCATTCATATGCAAATGAGCATCCTCCGCATCAGTAAGAAGCCCACTCAAAGCCACGTGCATCAGTATTCAAAGACAAAAGGCTCATTCAATCATGCAAAGAAGGGCGGGGAAAAGACAACAAAATCAATTGTATTAATAGTCACACTGACAGAACATTCAATCAGGGAGGGACATGATTCCTCATATTAGGCTTAAACTTCGTAGAATATAAATTAAACTTCGATATTAAATTTCATTTAAATCTCGTTTAATTTAATTATTCTACTAGTTCGTAACGCCTAATTATTCGAAATCATGTCTTGGATTTTAAAGCAATATTGAATGAGATGGAACAACAAAAACAGAAAAGAACCATAGTTTGATATAAAACTTTTCCGTTCTTTTATTCTTTAACGGGCTAAACATGCCCTAAAAGATCAAAACATACATTATAGCATAGCTATTTGTATGTGATTGCTAAAAATAGACGATTAAAACTGGGAGCCTTATCACAGAGTTCATGTATGAAGAAAAAATCGGCATAAACATGTAGACTTAGCACATGCTGACCTGCTTGTCAGAGTCAATAATATTCTTAGAGTTCGAAAAAGAGCAACAAAGTTCGATATCACTTATTGCAGCGATGCAATTTCAAATGAGTTTTCGTCAAATTCAGAGGTTTGTTGTAGAAAAGTGCGAATGTTCTTACAGAACTCCATCCTGCAGTAGCAAGAATAGTGTCAATCGCTGTGCCACTTCGAAAGGCTGCACTGGTTGCTGCACGAGGGCTATGTCCCTTAAACATCGAAGTGTCGATGCCGGCTAGATGAAGGACCTTTTTCAACCACCGGCTCACAGTTTGCGATGAAACGTTACGATGAGGACGATTAATGGACACGAAAAGGTATCGACTACTATGTCGACAGTGCGATGTCTCTTTTAGATATTCGCGAAGAGTTTGAAGAACACATATCCGCTCGTCCTCCGGATAGGCCGGTAGCTGTATGACAGGCGCCGGCCGACCAGGTTTGCTGGTTTTTATCAGCTGCTTGATGTAAAAGGACACTGACGAATTCGACACAGTAGAGTCTTGCGTAATAATATGAGCAATTGTATGCGATCGTCTACCAGAGATGAGGGCGATGAGCATAACAAGTTTCAGAGTTAGATTATCAAAAGAAATGCTGTCATTAGGAACCAATGTCCGGAGATTTAATCCAAGACGACTTTCACGTCCCAAGTACAATTATATCGTGGTTGGGGAGGTCTCAGATTGAATACACCTTTCATGAAGCGCGACACCAGCGGGTGAGAACCGACAGCATGACCTTCACATGGAAGGAGAAGAGATGATAACGAACTGCGCAGAATATTCAAAGTACTGTAAGCTGACCCGGACTCGTATTCTTCAGCTAAAAAAATCAAAACAAATCTCACATCCGAGAAAACTGGATCAATTTCCCCTGTAGAACAGAAAAGGAGCCATTTCTTAATGGCCGAGTTGTAACTCTTTCGCGTAGACATCCTCCATGACTGGGCGATGACGTTGGTAGCTTGCTGCGAAACTCCTCTGTCTTGCGATTGTTGCCCGATAAGTGACATGCCAGTAATGTCATGTTGTGACTCCGAGGATGTTCCCTGTCGGAAGAGGGAAGAGAAAGTATATCATTTGTCGTGGGTAGAATCAAAGGAAAATCAAAGAGCATATTAAGCATTTTGGGGTACCATGTTTGTGTTTTCCACAAAGGAACAACTAGTATGGCCTCTCCCCCATCTTGAGATAATTTCTGTAATATTCGATTGATCAAACCAAGGCGTCAGAATCAGGTAACCACGACACAAATAATGGTGTCATGCGTTTGTTTCAAGGCGAGATGCGAATAAATCTACATCTGGAGAGAAGAACGAAATAGTCAGTGAATTGAACACAGACGCATCTAGCATCCATTCCGTGTTCGTATTGAATCTACGTGAATAACTATCTGCCATAACATTCTGTTTTCCGGGAATGTGTTGGGCTGTTAACCAAATATCCCTATTTATGCACCACAACCATATTTCTCGGGAGAAGGAATGTAAGATAGACGAATGACATGTCCCAAATTTGTTTAGACATGACACAACAGATGTATTGTCTGATCTTATGCGGATATGTTTTCCGAAAACACTCTGGCATAAAGCCTTAAGAGCCACATTTATAATTATAATTTGAAGAAGTCTTCGATGGGAAAAAGGGTGATACTTCGTCCTAACCCAATTCATCCATTTTGTATATCGCCGATTCAACATGATGGCGAACAGAGAGTACGCATGCGCGGTAGCGGCGTAGCACATATGAATAATGAATACGCGTACTTTCGAGATCTCTTCGTGTGTATTGTGTTTTACAGACGTGTATCAATCAGATATGATTATTTACGTCTGGGGACCGACCTTTAACGTCGATGATGAATCGACAATATTATAGGCCTACAGGCTACACATGGATGAATATTGGGTTAGGACTAGTAATCACCCTTTTTTCCATCGAAGACTTCTTCAAATTATAATTTCAAGTGGTTTTCCGGATGCCCAGAGGAGTCGAAAAACATTGTAGACTAAGTCAAAATTGTAATTAATAATAATACTTCTTTACATTTCTAAAAAATGTGCCCCAACCCGCAGTTGGAATCGTTTTCCTAAGCAGGCTCTGGAGCTCCTACCAGTCCTAGAGTACACTCCTACGCCTTCGGCGGCGGGGGAGCTCCCTGGACTCTGGAGTTATACTAATAGCTAGAGTACAGACTAGAGACTAGAGTCATGAAACTTAAATGTGTTCGACAGACCTAGTGCAACGTTAGATCTAGTCTTAGTCTATGCCTCAAACTTACCGGTCCCGTCGACGTGCACGTTTTTAAGACTCGTTGTTGTTGTTTTTAGGTGTTATCGGCGTTTCACTCTTTTTGAGAATATTTACGCCTTCAACTTTTTTTCTTTCTTTTTCTTCTACTGGAATCAAAATGGATAGCTTAATCTCATATCTACTGGTCCACGAAAACCCCTCACCGCGATTGGCACCTTCCTGCCAGATCGGCGCGGTGCGACAAAATAGCGAGTTTTCGCTCAGCAACGGACAGACCTTCACGGACGCAGAGCACTCAGGTTTACGGCCGTCGCACACAGACCGCCCTCGATACAATACGTGGTTTCGCTTTTCGGTGAATGCGTACGTATCTCTACGGAGGTATTGCATTTGCAATGCCATTAGGCAATTTTCGTAATATAACCAAATTTAATTCATACGTCTTTGTGAAGTGCCTCGATACAAAATATTTCATTCACCTGATAAGGATAATAGTATTTCAATAGACATAATCCAAACTGCATACATTAGTTATTGCCAGTTCGACGAATATTAGGGGTATTTCGCAGGCTCATTGCGGACAGAGAATCTGCGGTTCGTGTGCAAAATCGAGAAGCTACTATATTAACAGCAGGGTGATCGCTGAGGTACTGAAATCCAGAACGGGTTTTGGCTAAATCTACGGGCGTTCTCAATGACGCCCCAAGTAAATATACAGTCAATCAGCAAGCTTGTACCAAAGATGGTGATGAGAATTTCGTCGTCTAATAACGAAGGATGACGAATTTTAACGGGCGGATCTAGCTTTTCTCTATGGCGTGGGCGGGGGGGGGGGGGGGTTATATTTGAAAAATCGCGCCGACCAATATTTCGCTTAGTGGGGGGTAGGGAACACTAAAATTTGTTTTCAATTTGAAAAAGGTGCCAACCAATATTTCGGGAGGGGGGGGGGTAGAAAGCTCCCTTGGCCCGCCCAAGGGGGGAATTAAACCTCCCAACCCCCTAGATCCGCCCCTGACACGAATGACTCTTCGGTGAGTTTTTTTTTCTTCTGATTATTTTTTCTGAACAATAACAACATGAATATGGATATAACATGAATTGTTTTAAAACTTGATGATAAATTGTTGAAATTTGATAAAAAGCCGTTTTGGGGCTTGGTCGAGACAAGTTGTGCTAGTCGTGTAGTCCCGTCTGTACTGTATTGCATGGAAGGGAACAGGCCATTTTCGTAATGTAATCAAATTTAATACATACGTCTTTGTGAAGTTCCTCAATACAAATTATTTCATTCACCTGTCTAGGATTCTCAATAGTCAGAATACAAACTGCAACAACTAATGTATGCAGATTCGATTCTGTCTATTTAAATACTATTATTATTATCAGGTGAATGAAATAGTTTGTATCGAGGCACTTGATTCACTTGGGGCGTCATTGAGAACGCCCGTAAATTTGGCCAAACCCGTTATAGATTTCAGGGCCTCAGCGGTCATCCAACTGTTACTATAGTAACTTCTCGATTTTGCACACGAACCGCAGATTCTAATTCCGCAATGAGTTTGCGAAAATTGCCTAATACCAAATACGTGCCGGATACGCGTGGTCATAAAAGTTATGTAATCAGTATTCATTTATGCACAAGCAGTGCACGTACTCCATGCAGGTGGAAGTATTCTTTGAAAAGGGGAAACAAAGGCTATTTACGTAGAACCTCCATGGCTGTAGGAGTGATTATTTCAAAATGTACAAAGTGGGACCTCCTCATGTTTTGAAGATCTGTGGTTATTCGGGGTCATTTGGGACACGTGCGCTAAAAAGTGAACTGGTCTATTAGACCAAATGGCCATTACCACGTGGGATGAGACCAAACGGGCATTAGACAAAGTGGGATTAAACCAAGCGGCAATTCACCCCCTGTAAATTAACTTTTGTAATTCTTGTAAATATAGCAAAATATTGTAATGTTTCCTTGATTTTAGTTGTATGACTTATAAGACATACAAACATAAACTTTACAAGTCCTTTTTGTGAGAAACTTGTGATAAACGCATAAAACGTGTGTGAAACATATCAGTGGTAAAGAGTAAAGACAGAAAATGCGACAAAATTCAGTCACATTTAGTACGTTTAGGCTACATCATTTCCATTCAAATTAATTGAGACAGCAATGTTGGAAAACGGAATCTGTAAATATGCTACAGTATTATTTATGTGAAATAAGTTTCATGAAATGTAAAATTCTGTCCAATCAAAACGACATTATAAAAACAGAATTTTGTTAAAGAATCTAGTATCTGCATTCAAATTAAATCACATCGAAGTAAAACTGCACCATATCCATTCAATTTAAGAAATCGTTGTACGAATACAGACATCTATAAAAATACATTTAGGTAAACAATTTCATCTGTAAAATTACAGGCAAACTGTATTAGTAACTCTATTTTGCCTTAAAATTACAGGCAAACTGTATTAGTAACCCTTTTTTGCCTTAATATTACAAATTTCTGATGTAAGTAAGTCTCACAATAGAAATGAAGTATTTTTACGGGATAGATCTGTAAAATTACAGGCAAACTGTATTGTACTCTATTTTGCCTTAAAATTACAAATTTCTGATGTAAGTCAGTTTCGTAATAAAAATGAAGTATTTTTACGAGATAGATCTGTAAAATTACAGGCAAACTGTACTAGTACCTGTATTTTGCCTTAAAATTACAAATTTCTGATGTAAGTCAGTCTCACAATAAAAATAAAGTATTTTTACGGGATATATGTAATAAAAATACATCAGAATTGCTGTATTTAGTTAAAACGTTACAAATCTGTATTTTTTTTCCTGTAAAAATACAGATATTTTTTACAGTGTAGTACTTGCGTACGCGCAAATGGTAATTTTCCTCGACGACATAAATATGCGAATTATTTCGTCAACTTAGTCAGCATCATAGCTATATATTTGTATGCAGGCGCGGAGCTAGGATCTTATTTTAGGGAGGGGCGGTAGTGAGCAAGTGAATCACTTAAAGAGCGCGCGAAGCGCGCTCATTAGGGGGATGTGGGTGATAGGCCGCTAAGGAAGCTTAGACGTTTCCTTAAATTATTAGGAAAAGAAGACGATTTATTGTACCGTTCTCGACTGTTAATCCTTGTCTGAATTCAGTTTCTCCCTCTCCTGCGCAAAGCGCGGAAGCTTTGACGTTTCATTAAATTATGAGAAAAAGCAGACGATTCGGTGTACTGTTCTCGTTTCATAATCCTTATCTTAATTCCTTTCTCCCCCTCACGCGCGAAGCGCCGAAATTTTGACGTTTCATTAAATTATGAGAGAAAGAAGACGATTCGTTGTACCGTTTTCGACTCTTAATAAGCCCTATTCATCTGAATTCACTTTCCCCCTTTAGCGCGAAGCGCGGAAGCTTTGACGTTTCCTTAAATTATTAGAGAAAGCAGACGATTCCTTGTACCGTTTTTTACTCTTAATAAGCCCTACTTGTCTGAATTCAGTTTCCCTCCTCCCGCGCGAAGCGCGGAAGCTTTGACGTTTCTTTAAATTATGATAAAAGGCAAACGATTCGTTGTACTGTTCTCGACTCTTAATCCTTATCTGAATTCAGTTTTTCCCCCTCCCGCACGAATCGCTGAAGCTTAGACGTTACCTTAAAGTAAAAGAGAATGAAGACGATTCGTTGTACCGTTCTGGACTCGTCTAAATGCAGTTTTCCCCTTCAGCGCAAAGTGCAGCATTTTTGGCGTTTCATCACAATATAGAGAAAGGAAGACGATTCGTAGTACCGTTGTTGACTTTTAAGCCTTGTTTGAATTTAGTTTCCCCGAAAATTTTAAACCTCTTATTTCTTTAGCTGATATTATAGGAAAGTGAAACTTCGAGAAAATACAAGTATTGTAGTTGTAGTCACTCTTGCAGTCGTCACAGCGGATAAAAAGTCACAGTTCGTAGGGAAAAAAACTTATCGGCCGACCGACAATATACATCTCAACGACCTCAAACTTCTGCATTGATATAGTACATGATGATCGAGCAAGAATACCGACACAGCTGACCCGACACAGCAACATATTTACCCGTGTCTTTCTTGCTCCCTCGACGAGACAACTCCACCCAACAACCCCCCTCTCTCTTTTACTCCCACTCCTCCTCTCTCAGGCTCTTACCTCCCCTCTCTCTCCTCTCTTTCATCCCCCTTTCTTTTGTTTCCCTTTTACTCTTTTTTCTTCTTTTTTTTCCTTTTCTTTCTTTTCTTTCTTTTCCTTTCTTTCCTCTCCTCCCTCTTTTTTTCCCTCTTTCTTTCTTCTCTTTTCTTTCCTTTCTTTTCTTTCTTTTCCTTTCTTTCTTTTCTTTTCTTTTCCTTTTTTTTTCTTTCCCTTTCCCTCTCTTTTTTCCCTCCCCCTTTTCTCTTTTTTTCTCGATGGCAGCGCAATTTTACCGACAATATCCTGACAGATGGGGTGTGTCGCACCCCACCCCTCCCCCCTTTGGAGACGCCCCTGCTCATAGTAAACATGTTAATAAGATACATCATTATACAGAACTGCTCACATACGGATAGCGACATAAAAAGTAAGATGTGATGGAGAGAATGAGAGAAAAAAGGGGGGAGTGACTGGGCAAATGGTAACATGGGAGTAGTCATGGTTACCCGAAAAGCCAAACGTGTGATGAATAGAGTAGAATGGTTTTAAAGGGCAAGTCCACACCAAAAATAACTTACTTTCAATAGAAGCATAAAAATCACACAAACAAATCACAAAAGTTTGAGCAAAATTGGATAACTAATAAGAAAGTTATGAATTTTTAATGACATGAAAAACTTTGAAAATCACAAAACAAATTGGCAACTCACTCATGAGTCTGTGACGTCATTGCCTCACTATCCACTAATTGTTTTCTAAATATGATGCATATTGCTCCGATTGTCTCATTTTCGCTCGCGTGAACATTGCCAGCACAAACCACTGACCTCTGCCTCCTGAACGGATCATCGCCCATTCCATTCACTATACGTTACGTACTATAAAAGCTGTATTGTCTGACCGTTCATGAATATTCATGTTTTTGCTAAACTCGGCAAAATGTTTGCTTTTACTAAATGGAAAAATTACGGTGGGGGGTTGGATGAAATGGACATAATGAAATAGGCAGAAGTGATCTATGATAATTCATGCTTTTTATGTTTCGTGTGCTCGACCTATAATCTTCAAATCGCTTGGTAAACTGAGTCCAAAGTTAGACTTGTTTTACATGTGTATTATAGGCAATGACGAGCTTGCAACCTATTTTGAAAAATTACGGTGGGTGAACTTTCAAAAGTCAATGAGACATGAGGGCTCCAATGAAAGAGCTAGTGATAACGTACGTCGGGGTGGATGTGCTTTTCGTTTAAACAAAAAATGAATTTTTAACGATTTTTTTAAAAAACGTCCATAGGCTAACATGTTAGGCTGCCGACTCAGATCATGCTCTGACGATAGGGGGCGTTGTGAAATGAGACTAACCGGAGCCATATGATATGAGTATCCAATTTCCCCCTAGAAATCTCATTTTTTCACAGCAAGCATCCAAGTTATATTGATAGAAATATGTTTTTGTGCGGACGCACTAAATATAGAGTATTTTTTCAGTTAAATCTTGAACAATGTGAATGCTGATAAACTATTTCCATAAAAATCAATGATTATGAATATACAATATTCAGAAAATAGTATTAAAACTTCAAAGTTCATAAAAGATTTGTTGAAATGTCATGCACGCATTATGATACAAGTCATTTAGCAAAGGCATGGGGAAATTAAATTTTGGGGGATAAAAAGGAAAATTAATGGGATAAAAATATATAAAGCAATTAATAAAAAGTGAGGCAATGACGTCACAGACTGATAACCAAATTGGCAATTTGTGTAGTGATTTTCTAAGTTCCAAAGTTTTTGCATACTTTTCCTTATTAGTTATCCGATTTTACTCAATTCTTTTGCTCTGTGTCTCTTGTTTTTCTGCATCTATTAAAAGCAAATTATTTTTGGAGTGGACTTAGCCTTTAAGCAGCAAAATTTAATTCGAATCTAAATTTAAAAAACAAACACACACATACTCATATATACACTGTCGCTCATATAGTTTGATATTTTTTTTTACCCCAATTAATGGAATTATTTTGACAATGATTTATTACTAATAGATCTAGATAATAGTAAACATTCTCAAATTTTATTGAATAATATTTTGCCAGTGTTTGTTTTGCGTGACTGCTAAAGCATGTATATGCTACTATGCTTATCAACTAGGGGACCTACGTCCTTAAGTCATAAATGACAGTAATGAGGATTAATGCCCCCACAAAATGGCACTAATATGGCACATCGACACGGTTTTGATCCTTCGCCTCACAGTTCCGAGGCCATTGCTTTGTCACTGAACCATGACTGTACGCAGCGGGGACTAGGGTAGGGGGCAGTTCCCACAAATAAAAAAAACGAAGAAAATGCAATAAATTATCAATTCATTTCATTTCACCCCGGTCCCCAACATAAACAAATCCTCCATACGGCCATGCGTTATGGCTCAAGGCATGGGCACACACAAGATTTGTTTCTGTTGGTGACCGGGGGGGGGGGGGGTTCAATGAATTATTGATAATTTATTGCATTCTAATTATTAATTTAATAATCAATACAATTTGAATTGAAGAAAAAATATTGTCAAAGACTCTGTTGAGTATAATTTTGTAATGTTGCACAATGCTATCAATAAACTTAAATTCAAATTCAATTTTAATTTCAATTACTTCATGTCGTTCTCCACCATCTTTTGATCTATTCCAAGACATAATCTTTATTAAGTCCATGCAAACTTTCTTCCCATTAGTTCTTCCAGTTTCAGATTGAATGGATGGTAGTAGTTCTTAAGTTTGTCCAGAACGATCGGATCAATGGATGAATGCTTTCTACCCTTTAACTTGCTGCTGGGGCAGATTATAGCTGGATTCTTCTTACAGAATATGCCTCTTTCTTCATTAAAATGAAACTTATATTCATTAAAGTATATCGGTATCCCCAAGAAGTCTTCCAACTTATGCAAAATTGAGACGGGATCGCTTCGGAACACGCCCTCGTCGATGATCAAGAACTGCTCTCGAGGGAAGATACCGAACCATCGTCGGAGATGGACTTCGTAGAGACCATTTTCGATCACGGCGTTGTCGACGAAGACTTCCCCATTAGGCGTGAGGACAGTTGTTTCGAATGAGTTGTTCAGGAAAGGCCATGCTTCTCCATCTGGGATTCGCGATCGTGGTTTAAAAAGACTTGGCCAAGAATGGTACTTGATGTGGACATAGTGAGACAATGCACGGATCACAGGATCTCGGATCATCACGATAAATTTGACATCCGGGAGGTTCTTCTTGATGAGGTATGGGGCGTCATGACCGAAAATATAGTTAGGGGTGTATTCCATGGTTAGCTGATACTTTGAAGATACAGGCATGAGGTTCTGATACCAATTGAGACTTTCCTTATTGTGTGTGTTCCAGTCATGGGCGTACGCAGGGGGAGGGTTTTGGGGGTTCAAACCCCCCCCCCTTTGGTATTTTTATGTATGTAAACCCCCCTAAAAAAACCTAAGCCCCCCCCCCCCTTTTTTTTTTTTTTTTTTTTTTATTATTAAAAAAAAAAAAAAAAAAAAAAAAAAATTATACCCACGGACGGCTAACCTAAATAAGGTGACCTTACCCCACCCCCAACGAAGAAAAATGTCAAATTTTGAAATTTCGAGACCAAAAAAAAAAAAAAAAGTGTCCGCTTACCACCCCCCCCCCCCCCCCCCCCCCCCCCCCCCCCCCCCCCCCCCCCCCCCCCCCCCACTGAGCGACTTTTCGGCCGGCGCGATTTTCAAATTTTCGGGAGCAAAATATTTTAAAACCCTCCCCTTGAAAAAATCCTGCGTACGCCCCTGGTTCCAGTAGTAAAGCTCCTTTGGGTCCGAATGAACGATGTTCGGGTGCATCTGCAGAAAATTGGTCATAGCACCTGTTCCACATTTTAGGACCCCAATTCCAATGATCTGAGGTAACCTCTTTCTGCAGTCTAAATCTCTAGAACCCATGGCAATACCGTTCAGATGACAATGCCTCAGACTACACGAGGGTAACTTTTCTGCAGGTGTTCTGCGTTGGCTCAAATTCTTTCTGTTGGATACCTCTGTTATATTATGTGGGAATTCCATGTCATTTGATGTCTCCGATACTGTTCCAAGTGATATTCCCTCTCTGTCTTGGCCATGTTGGCATGTCGTTTCAGTGAAGGTAAAATAGCCATGAAGTTTCCACAACAGTGAGTGACGCCTCGACGACAAAATCAGTAATGTCACTAACGCAACGAAGGAACACAGACGTAATGCCGTTACATTTTTTTGTATTCTCATTATTTGGCTTGATTGGGTAACTCTGTCTGGCCGGTTGGTTGAAGATCTAACAAACTGCTACCGTAGTGCCGTAGACGAGTACAGCCAGCGACGTGCACGGGTGGGAGGACTGCAGATATGCTCACTACATTCAGCAGTTGCTTCCCCTACTGACAACACGCCTTGCCAGCGCGTCAGTATATGGCAAAAAAACCTCATGACAATTATGGAAAGACAACTTAAAGGAGGCCGTAAAGCCCATGGCCGTAACGGGCGCAACACTCAGAGTTGCAAATTGACCAGTAAACGCATTGAAGAGGATTCTTTTGATGAAGTTTTGCAGTCAAAGCCAAATGGAAGCTGTAAGATGGAGGGATGCAATAAAACTGGCCAAAAATCTGAACTAAATATTTGTACATACTATGTTAGAACCTTGAGATCCGAGGAAAGTTTAGAAAGTTTGTTGGATGAACTAGAGGGATTCAAATGGGACGTCATCGGGCTTGCTGAAACCAAGAGATAAGGAGAAGGATTGACAGAACTTAAAGGAGGCACATGGCTCTACAACAGGGGAAAAACAGAGGATGACAAAAATGCAAGAGGAATTGGATTTTTAATCCATAACAAATTTAAGGACTATGTGAAAGAAGTTAAAAGCTATTCAAACAGGGTAGCAGCCATGAAAATACAATTGACGGGAAAGGATGAAATGTGCATCATACAAGTTTATGTACCCACAAGTGATTATGATGATATAACAGTGGAGGAATTCTATGAAGATATCAATAAGGCCATTACAGACAATTCGGGTACCTACACAGTACTTATAGGCGACTTCAACGCGAAAATCGGACAACGTGAAAAAGGGGAAGAAAATATCATGGGATCATTCAGCTACGGAGAAAGAAACAGGAGAGGTGAAAGGATGATAGAATTTGCAATGGAACATAAACTTAAAGTGACCAATACATACTTTAAGAAACACAGGAGTCGTTACTGGACCTGGGAGAGTCCAAATGGAGTTACTAAAATCCAGATAGATTTCATACTTAGTAACCAGCGAGGGATAGTCAAGAACTGTGAAGTCATCACCAATGTAGATATTGCAAGTGATCATAGAATGGTAAGAGTCAATATAAGCATCAACAAGAAACTAGCCAGGCTTAGATTCATTCAAAATAAGAGGAAGACACGGATTAACATCATGAAGCTGAAGGGAAAGAAAGAAGAATTCCAACTAAAGCTTCACAACCGCTTTGATGGATTAGAGTTGGAGGATATGGACATTGATGAGCGATGCGATATGGTGACATCAGCAATGCTAGAAGAAGCCAAATCTGTAGCCCCAACTGAGAAAAGAAAGATAGTAAGATCGGAAGAAGACAAAGAAATAGAGGAACTAGATCAAAGAAGAAAGGAAATACGACTGAAAGAATCCAAGACAACAACAGAAAAAGTGGAGTATGCAGAAATAGTCAAATTGGTGACAAAGAAACGACGCCAAAGGAACAGACGAAAAACTTCTAAACTCATTTTTAGAAACTCTAGAAAGCGGAAGGGGACCAAAAACAATACAAAAGATGGCAAGCAAAAAGTCTAGAATGAGCAAATTGAAGCAAAAAGATGGAAATATAACTTCTGACAGATCGGAACTGCAAGAAATATGCGCCGATTTCTACCAGGAACTTTATGGTTCAACGAAAAAACAACCAAAGGATCATCATATAGATACCTCATCCAGAAAATCAGACATACCGCCAATACTACAGAGAGAAGTTGAGGAAGCTGTAAACAGTATGAAGGATAACAAGGCACCGGGAAATGACGAAATAACAAGTGATATTATCAAACAAGGAGGGGGAGGAGACAATCACACAGTTACTGAAACTATTCAACCAGTTATTGGAAAAGCAACAGATTCCAACCACTTGGAAAGAGGCAAAAATAATTATTTTATACAAGAAAGTTGACAAAGCTGATGTAAAAAACTATCGCCCTATCAGCCTTCTATCTCATCTGTACAAGATCTTCACCAAAGTAATCCAAAATAGAATCAAAGATAGATTGGACTCAAATCAACCCAGAGAACAAGCAGGGTTTAGAGCTGGATTCTCAACAACAGACCACCTACAAGCTATAAATCAACTAATTGAGAAGGCAAATGAGTACCAACTTCAACTATGCCTCGGATTCGTAGACTACCAGAAGGCGTTTGATTCCATCGAACACACAGACATGTTTGATGCCCTACGAAAGATTAACATTGAAGAAGGGTATGTGCGCATCCTGGAAGATATTTACACCAACGCAGTAGCCAGAATTCACATTGATAATGATGTATCAAGGGAGGTCAAGATCCAGAGGGGAGTCCGACAGGGAGACACATTATCTCCAAAGATATTCACAGCCACTATAGAGGAAGTATTTAAAAAGTCGCATTTAAATGGAGGAATAAACATTGATGGGGAAACGCTTACTGATCTAAGATTTGCTGATGATGTGGCCTTGATCTCAACATCAACCAAAGACTTGGAAGACCAGCTGACAGGTCTCAAGAGGGAGAGCAAACACATTGGCCTAACCATGCACAAAGAGAAAACTAAATAATATATGACTAATTATGACACAGATGAAAACATCGAGATAGAAGGTCGAACGTTAGAGAGAGTTAGCAGTTACAAGTATCTGGGACAAACTTTGAAAATGGAGGACACCACAAAAGAAGAAGTTATGATGAGAGTAAAAGCAGGATGGATGAACTTTGGAAGATACAAAGACATGTTGACCGATAAAAACATACCCATGTCACTAAGACGAAGAATGTTCAACCAATGCATTCTAACAACTATGACATATGGATCAGAAACATGGTCATTGACAAAGGATCTAGAACAGAAGCTTGTGACTACTCAAAGAGCTATGGAGAGAAAGATGTCGCATTTATCTCTGCGAGACAAAATCAACCACAAAGTCATACGGCAGAAAACAAAGGTTAAAGACATCATGGAGAAAGTCAGAGAATCAAAGTGGAGATGGGCTGGGCATGTAGCAAGACTTCAGGACAATAGATGGACAAATCGTTTAACAGAATGGCAACCAAGGGAGGGAAAGAGAAGAAGAGGAAGGCAGAAGAGAAGATGGAGAGATGAGCTAACATCATACATGGGAACGGCCGCTTGGACTAGGACAGCTAGAGACAGAAGAGAATGGAAATTTCATGAGGAGGGCTTTGTCCAACGTCTGGATGAACTATAGCCTGATAGATAGATAGATAGATAGGTAACCTGGCAACTGTGAACCGTTAAATACAGGTCTATTAGTTTCTCTTTTGGTATCTCCTGGCGAATAATTACGTTGTATAATGCTTCTTCCGCAGCTATTACGACTGATGGGCAAATATATATTTTTTTAAATAAAATTCACAACCTTGAATGTTTATGGTTTGTTCTGGGTATCAGCCTCTTTCATCATGTACCACTTATTTTTTGTTCGGTTTATAGATTTTGATGAGAGTTTTAGTTTGTGATTGTCCCATGCGCTTAACTGTATTCTCATTTTCGACAATAACCAGAATCGTTCGTTGTCTCCCGTCTGATCAGAGAAATCTGCAAAACAAGTTGGAAATATTGATAAAGTTAGGTGATGAAAAAGCCGCGAATGCTGCGTTTAAATGCTTATTCAAATATCTGAAATCCTTGTTGCCAATTTCATGTAGCAAACTACTAGCGATGTTCGTTAGTACGTAAAAGATCTAGGCCCAAAAGGCCATTTTCGTAATGTAACCAAATTTATGCATAAATTCCTTTGTGAAGCGCCTCGATACGAATTCTTTCATTCACCTGTTACGAATAAAAAAAAAATATTTTTTATTTTTTTATTTATTGAAATATATTTATTCAGGATAACAAGAATCAGATATACATTGTAAATACAAAATCTGTTTTACATCATGGTCCTGAACAAGATAAAAATGTAGTACACGGAAATATAAATAACGAATATCACCAAAGCTCACAGGCAAAGGTAAGAACAGTATAAAACTAACAAATAAGCATAATACGCATTAAAAGTAGTAAAAAATAAATAACAAAAACGACAATGTAATAATTGAAATTAACAGCGGAAAAAACACCAAATCACTTTAATAAAAGGAATTAAAATATCACCCCCAAAAAAGAAGAGGAGAAAAGATATAAGGAAACTGGTAAAAAGTAAAGGAGGAAAGAGGGAAAGAAAGAAAGAGGGGAGAGGGAATTGGAGAGAGAGAAAGAGAGAGAGAGAGAGAGAGAAATAAGCCATGTCAAAGCAGTAAATGAATCGGCATTGTATCACACAGGTTTAAAAAAATTGTCCTTGTACATACGTTTAAAAACATCGATAGATTTAGCATTTTGAAAAGCAGAAGGTAAACTATTCCAGATTTTACCTCCAGCGTATCTAAAACAATTCTTAAATCATTCAAGATTAGGCTTGGGTAAAAAAACATTCAGCGTATTGGCAAGTCTAGTGTTAAAACCATGTCTGTCAAAAACCATTTCCACTTTATTGCATAATCGTACTGGGGCTTTTCCATGAATACAGTTGTACATTATACATGATAAAAAATAGTCCCGTCTAGTATCAATGGATTGCCATTTTAATGAATTCATTATATTCAAGCTATTTACATCATAATCAAAATTCCCTACGACAATACGTGCAGCTCTTTTTTGTAGTCTTAGAAGAATATTTCTGTTTTGTAAAGAACAGTTTCCCCATACGGAACAAGAATAATCTAAGATTGGCTGTATGGTACATTATTCAAAATGGAAGAGCTCACAAATTTACTAAGCTTTCTCAAAGTAAAAATCTTATAACTTAATGATTTGGTAAGAGATTTAATGTGGATATCCCAAGATAATCTATCATCAATTTCAATCCCTAAATATCTGATACTTCTTACTTGTTCTATTGTTACAGTATCAGTATGCACCTTCAGACTTAATTCATCGTTACCTCGTGTGTTACTACTCAACAGCATAACATTACTCTTATTAGTATTAATACGTAATCTATTTTTACAATACCATTCATTTATAGCATACAAATCTGCTTGGAGCTTAGATGTAATGACATTAATATCCATATCAGAAACATATAAGACAACATCATCATCGTATATATTACACAGGGGCGTAAATCCGTACCGAGGAGTGGGGGGGGGGGATGATCGGCGATAGCCATCACATACTAGCACGAGCACACGCCCACACTAATTTACGCAAGCGCGCGCGATCGCGCACGCACAAACACACAACACACACACACACACACACAAACGCACACACGCACACGCGCACACGCGCACACACAAACAACAAACACTATTAGAGAAAGAAGACGATTCGTTGTACCGTTCTCGAAAATAATCCTCGTCTGAATTCAGTTCCCCCCTCCCCTCCCGCGCGAAGCGCTGAAGCTTTTACGTTTCATTAAATCATTATAGAAAGAAGACGATTCGTTGTTCCGTTCTCGACTCTTAATCCTCGTCTGAATTCAGTTTATCCCTTTTCCCTTCCTGCGCAAAGCGCGGAAGATTTTACGTTTCATAAAATCATTAGAGAAAGAAGACGATTCGTTGTACCGTTCTCGACTCTTAATCCTCGTCTGAATTCAGTCCCCCCCCCCCCCCTCCCGCGCGAAGCGCGGAAGCTTTTACGTTTCATTAAATCATTATAGAAAGAAGACGATTCGTTGTTCCGTTCTCGACTCTTAATCCTCGTCTGAATTCATTTCCCCCCTCCCCTCCCGCGCAAAGCGCGTAAGCTTTTACGTTTCATTAAATCATTAGAGAAAGAAGACGATTCGTTGTACCGTTCTCGACTCTTAATCCTCGTCTGAATTCAGTCCCCCCCCCCCCCCCCCTCTCGAGCGAAGCGCGGAAGCTTTTACGTTTCATTAAATCATTAGAGAAAGAAGACGATTCGTTGTACCGTTCTCGACTCTTAATCCTCGTCTGAATTCAGTCCCCCCCCCCCCTCCCGCGCGAAGCGCGGAAGCTTTTACGTTTCATTAAATCATTAGAGAAAGAAGACGATTCGTTGTACCGTTCTCGACTTTTAATCCTCATCTGAATTCAGTTTTTCCCTTCCCCCCCCCCCTCTCCGGCGTGAAGCTTCTACATTTCAGTAAATCATTAGAGAAAGAAGACGATTCGTTGTACCGTTCTCGACTTTTAATCCTCATCTGAATTCAGTTTTTCCCTTCCCCGCCCGCGCGAAGCCCGGAAGCTTTTACGTTTCATTAAATCATCAGAGAAAAAAGACGATTCGTTGTACCATTCTCGACTCTTAATTTCTTTAAAAGGGGGTGGGTTTTTTTCTCTCTCTCTTTGGACTCCTGAGAAATGTAAAAAGGAGGTTATAAAATATCTTGAATATCATAGCAAAATTTATCAAATCCCGGGATCAAATTCCTGAAATTCCTGCTAGCTTTGAAAGCTCATTCAGGATTATTTCATTTTGAAAAGTAAAAGAATTGGCCCCAGTCCCCCTCGATCGACTAGAGCTCACCTAAAATTGGGGGGGGGGGGGGTGGTACATTTAGCAGTGTTCCGGATTCGGGGGGGGGGTCTCCAAGGCAGGACAAGCCAGCGAAAAGCCGGCGAAAGGGGGATTCAGAAATGTTGGCAGTCCTGAGATAGGGTGGGGGGCGGGTGCTTTCAAAGGGAGGGAACGAGCATACGCGTACCCTAAATAACACTAAGTGGGGGGGGGGAGCCGGGCATCTAGTACATGATTGCACTTTTTAAGCGCTCGCGCGCTGGCGCACTTTACGTCTGGGCTATAATAATACCTTGCAAAATAACGAAAAATTATTCCGACGTTTATGAAGTGCTTGTTCGCGCACGTCGCACAACTACTCTTAATGATCGTGACATACTGTATACGTGTAGGCTATACAGTTATACATACATACAACAAAATAACTCATTTCTCATGCATTATGCTAAAATTGAAACAAATACATTTTTTCTTCTTCTTCTTCTTCTTCCTTTTTTTCTCTCTTTTTTGTGTAATCTCAGGGGGGGGGATATTTGTACAGGCCACCCCCCCCCCCCCCTCCTTCGAGCCAGGGGGGGGGGGATGCCATATTGCTCCGTTTAGTCTCATTTCACAACGCCCCCTATCGTCAGAGCATGGTCAGAGTCAGCAGCCTAACATGTTAGCCTATGTACGTTTTTTTTAAAAATCGTTAAAAATTCATATTTTGTTTAAACGAAAAGCATATCCACCCCGACGTACGTTATCACTAGCTCTTTCATTGGAGCCCTCATGTCTCATTGACTTTTGAAAGTTCACCCACCGTAATTTTTCAAAATAGGTTGCAAGCTCGTCATTGCCTATAATACACATGTGAAACAAGTCTAACTTTGGACTCAGTTTGCCAAGCGATTTGAAGATTATAGGTCGAGCACACGAAACATAAAAAGCATGAATTATCATAGATCACTTCTGCCTATTTCATTATGTCCATTTCATCCAACCCCCCACCGTAATTTTTCAATTTAGTAAAAGCAAATATTTAGCCGAGGTAAGCAAAAATATGAATATTCATGAACGGTCAGACAGTACAGCCTTTTAGTACGTAACGTATAATGAATGGGAATGGGCGATGATCCGTACAGGAGGTAGAGGTCAGTGGTTTGTGCTGGCAATGTTCACGCGAGCGAAAATGAGACAATCGGAGCAATATGATCCCCCCATCCCCCCGGGATTTACGCCCCTGTACATAATGATATCATAATTTCCAAATTTACAATTAAATTTATCAAAACAAATAACCATCACGGACAGAATACTTACACGCCTTTTATACTGAGCGGCGAACTTTAGACCGTTCCTGAAACGGTCTAACCTGCAACGGCGCTTTATACTGACCGTTCGACCACACACGGCGCAATCAAAATCAGTGCAGTCGTCACGGTAACCTATTGGCCCCCTACCTCCCCTAGATCGCGCGGGCGGGAAAAATTGTTCTGCATTGCTAGCGCGCGAGAGCGGAGCATGCATGCATGCATGCGTGGCCGGCCGGCCGGCCGGGGCGCGGCCCAATGCATTTTGTGTATATAGTGGGATTCTTATTATTCTGAAGTTTATGAAGTGCTTGTTCGCGCACGTCGCGCATTTATTCTTAATGATAGTGACATACTGTATACGTGTAGGCTATACAGTTATACATACATTAAATATTCCTTTTTTTTTCTCTCTCTTTTTTTTGTAATATCAGGGGGGGGGGCGATATCAGGGGGGATGTTTGTACAGGCCATCCCCCCTACTTCAAGCCAGGGGGGATGCAGCCCTCCCATCCCCCCGGGATTTACGCCCCTGATATTACATGTACTTAATCGTAAGCAATCAGTTATATCATTTATAAAAAAACAAGAAAGAGGGAGGGGCCTAAAATACTCCCCTGAGGAATTCCTATAGTTATGTCCTTTGTTTCGGACAGTTTACCATGACAATAAACTGCTTGTTTCCGACCAGATAAAAACTAGAAAACCATTTAAGTTCAGTATTTAAAATACCATACTTATTCAATTTAAACAACGAAAGTTCATGGTCAAGTCAATATAATCAGAATGCAAATTGCATACATTAGTTGTTGCGAGGTCGGACAAACATTATGGCTTACCCTACCAACTCATAACACGCAATATACGCAATTCGCATTCTGAAGATTGGAATACAATTACTCATAACAGGTGAATGAAATAACTTGTAAAGAGCCACTTAAAAAGATTGATGCATTGAAATTGATTACATTACGAATATGGCTTATTTCATAAAGCTTTTCAGTACTGACAAAATTCTCAGCCAATCAAATGCAATGATTTCAGTAGCTTGTAACAGTTATTGTAACTTGCCATTAGCAGAATTGATACCAATTTTTATGAAACAGTGCCCTAAAAAGAACTCAATTAATGGCAGAGAAACAGTGCAACCTGGACTTGAAGCTGAAAATACAAGTGTTTATTCCAAAACAGCATTATTTGTTACAATTATGTTAACGACTGTATATATCAAGCAACGAGTAGTCAGTGAGGAAGAGTGGTTTTGTTTATGAAAAAATAACGGGTTCGATTCCCAGCTATACTCCTTTCCTCTTTCAGTATATTAAAGCGGTGTAATCGTCAGAAAGAAAGATGTATGACTGAGAATCGGATACAGTCATGAGGAAGGGGGACATAAACAGACAAGAAGATTGAGAAAACTAAATGATGCACTCCCAGTCTCCCACAATTATAGTAGTTATGACCTCATAATCAAATTTACTTACCTTTAATTGCAACTCCAACAAAGTTTTCGTGTATCACTCTAGACCCGTCCCCCCCCCCTCGATTTTTGTAGGGGGGATCGCCCCCCCCCCCGGAAAATTGGAAAAAGTGCAACAAAATAATGTACAGCAAATACTGACTAAAGACTGCAACACACTATTAGGCTTTGGAGGGCCCAAGAGTGCAGCATTTAGACAAATAAAAATGCAAAAATCTTGTAAATATAATAGAAAATATTGTAGAAAAGTGAAGTATATTGTTGGTTTGCACACTATAATTTTGCTAAGGAATATAATTTTGTAATAGAACAAAACTTCAAAACTTGTGAGGGGGTAGTCACTTTCGTCACCTTCACCCCTCTCGTTCACTATGCTCACTAACTCGTGCTTGGGGCAGTCCCCCCCCCCCCCCCCCCCCGATAAAATTCAAACGTGGTTTATTTCTAATTCGATACCAGTGACTAATGTACAAATGTTACTGAAATGGCATGATTTTCCCTGAGCTTCCGGGGGCTCTGCCCCCTTTACCCCACCAAGGGAAGTTATTAAAGATTAATTTGAATATGTCTACTCAAATCCAATGTATATGGATGTTTTATTTCCATTTGACTGAAGACCAAAAACAAAACAAAACATAATTCCAAAAAATAGATGATATAATGCTTTTGTCATATTTACACACATGTACACGTTTCATATCATATATTTATCATGTTTTTGTACAACTTATCAAGAAATGACAATGTTCACTTCTTGACTATAACGAATAGATTTAAACAAAATATGTTCGATACTCTAATGTCGAAAGCAAGAATTTATTGGATACGACAGAAATATTAGTTACTAAATCTTGTCTAGATCGAGTATAATTATACATTTAAATACATTCTACACATGGTGTTTTCAACAATCTTTCTTGACAATGGATGACTTTTCGGTTAAACAGGAAAAAGTCGATACAAATTACTTTACCCGTAGTTCATGAAATCAATCCTGGTATACCGTAGGTTCTTGGTTGTATTGCATAGATTGTTTTAACATTATAATCCATCTTATGGTTATCCTATTTACATCACCAGGAACCCCCTTTATAAGATTATGTAAAATGGTAAGGGTTCACAAGCCGTCAAACTTTGAAATGTGATTGAAATAAGTTTCTGGTTTTAATATATGTAAACTTATGGTATCCTAAGTAGATGTACCTATATTCAGAAATGAATAAATTTCATTAAGTGAAATCTAAACAAAAAGACAAATCAATAAATTGCTGCCCTTAGCCATTTGAGATTTTAGTCGAGTCTTTTCGATGATACTGACAAAAATTGATACTGAAACAATGAATGGAGGAGCTTAATTAGTCAATCAAGACAGGTAAGGGCGAAAGTATCTTTTTCCTATACCATGCTTCTAGATTCGAGGAGAAAACTAGTGAGCCATTAATTTGTTTTTACATGTTTGAAAGACATTTTATGCCAGTAAATAGAAAGATGTTTACTGTGTGTTGCCCTGTTTCCTCTTCTCTGTCCGAATTTCTTTGTGTTAAATCTATCGTTCTATCTTTTGATTCCTGCTTAATACTGGCTTCCTTCTATATGCTCTCTCTCTCTCTCTCTTTCTATCTCTCTCTCTCTTTCTCTCCCCCTCCCTCTCTCTCTCTCTTTCTATCTCTCTCTCTTTCTCTCCCTCTATCTCTCTCTCTTTCTCTCCATCCCTCTCTCTCTCTTTCTATCTCTCTCTTTCTCTCCCTCTATCTCTCTCTCTTTCTATCTCTCTCTTTCTCTCCCTCTATCTCTCTCTCTTTCTATCTCTATCTCTCTCTTTAATAGGATATAATATGATGTACTTGCAGTAAGCACAAAATGCTTTGCTTAGGTCAAAGTACTTATAAGAGGCTGCATAGAATAACAAATTCGCCCCGAAAATAAGTCGACCTTCTCTATATGCTTCAACATAATTATAAAGTTATCAATTAAAAGTATCGAGACAGGGTATTAGCAGTAATATTTGTTTGATACTGTATTCCAAGCATTTTAACTTGATATATCCTTCAATTAGTTATTCGGGACGTTCGGGTAGCCTGGTTACCTCCACACTTTGAAGTTTCATTTTGAAGTCCGTAGTAGTGTTCTGCCATCATGTGGTCTGATGAGGGTCATCTTCCAACGTTGATACGTTGCTGCTTAACGGCCAAACCACATATTACGGCCACCGCTATGATTATGGAAACATAAGAAAACCAGAAATGATATATACTGTATATAATGATGGTTTTCTAAAAATACGTACCTTTCAAATAGGCAAAGCATTTTTGCAGTTGAATTTGAAAGAGGTAAATTCGATATTATCTATTTAAATAATCATAGTTTGATTTGATTTCATGTGATGTTTATTTATTCCATATACTTCAAAATATTTACATTTACTATCTTATAACTTTAGATGAAGGATAATGACTTGGGTTATACAGAAAAGGGGTCGTCTTAAGTATAAGCTTGAAGTGACGTCCTTCGAAAAAAGAAAAATAAGAATCCATACAATTTGAAGCAATGCAGGGAAATTAGGTTTGATTTGATTTTGATTTGATTTGATTTTCTTTTCTTTTGCATTCATGTCAGTATACAGTTTTTCAATAACAATAATAATATGAAGTACAATAAGTATGTTTTTTAAAAATGAATCATAAATAAGCAAAGACATATATATATAAAAACGAATTGATAAACTGTCATAAATACTAAATTTCCTCACACATTATAAAACATTATAAAATTATTTGCGGAAAAAGGACTGTCATTGTAAGCAGATTGACATCCCCAGACAAAACTCATGAAAAATATTAACACATTTATTTTAGGTAGTTAGGAAGGAAGCAAGTTAGGAAGAAAGCAAGATAAACAAAAAAAAACATAGAAAGAGAAGGGACAAAGCTGGGAGGGAAAAAAAGTAACATTACAGTATTGGGAGGTTTACCTATATATCAAGTCAAGTTGTGCATGTTTAAATAATCACCTTTTGACATTTACTATTCATGACACTAGGCACATTCTTGAAATAAATTATAAGTTAAAAATTAGTTTAAAAATAAATTTCCAGGGATTTGAATTCATATAGGTCACATATCTAACGAGTAATAGTTTGCAATCAGTTTTTATGTTTTAACATTTAAATTCCAATCAGTAAGGCGATGGATTCATTCATATGTCTTCATTCGAAGAAGAGAGAAATTGATGTAAAATGCTAGAATATCATTTAGTAAAACCAAAGTTAGATTTGAATTTTAATACTATTTGCAAGCAATTGTATATTGATAAATAATTTTGTTCAAAAAGGTACTACAAAGATTTAATTTCTGGTAGAGAAAGATCTGAAATATAGATGATGTCACTATCATGACCAAGGTAGCAGGCAGAGGAAGAGGAGACACAATATTATAGGCCTACACTCCGTACCTATCACCTATCTTAATATCATTATTTGTTCATGAAATTTTATTTGTTGTTATTTTTATTCCAGGATTAAGAATATACAGGCAGTTTAATTGAGAAAAAAATGCAGGCCACAAACAAGATAATGCATCTTTCCAATGTAAACTCGTTTATAAACTATACTAGACATTGCTTGTAAGAAGCATGTTTTATGTATCGAATTGTTGCCATGGTGCTATAGTGATTCGTTGTAATTTCTTTCAAATATACACACTTGTATATTGACAATATTGCTATATTGTAAGAAGCATGTTTAATCTTTCTACTTTTCGCTACGGATTTATGTAGAGTTTAATTTGCTGAGATGCATGGCTACATGGTCATTTGACACATTTCTTTAAGTAGAGATATAGTTAAAGATACTGGAAATTTTGCGTTTTTTCATCAGACATTTAGGTCATGTCGCTTGGGACGAAGTGCAATGAGCGTTTTGCCTTATACATCATGGAAATGAAGGAAAATTACCTTTCTCTATGTTTGTTATATTTCAGTTTCCGGATATCATTACACAGATCAAGCATAAACCCATTGCTAGACGTGATCATTTTAATCAGGCCAGAATAAGCACATTAAAGACAGCTTAAATTATGTGTATTGTTTATTCCTGGGTACCGATTGGGCGGAGTTAAATATGGCTAATACAAAAAATAGCCTACTTTGAATCGATGGAATGCCAAAAAGAGGGATAAATATCATTCGGAGGATGAGCATGTAATCAAGTATTATATCTTACCGCATAATGCTTCACGGTGACAGTCAGCTTGCCTTCACTGTTCACCTCAGAGATCAGTGGATCCAGATCCGCGTCGGTACCACACCAATCCAACCTATTGTAATAAAACAGTACATTTCAGGGGCACAATACATTATCTTCTGAACTAACCTGACGTACGATACTCAGAGATCATCAGAAGCCATCAGAGATGTATGCTACAAGGTGTGAGCATAGATGACAATTCAGTACACAGTAGTTTGCTCTGTATTTAGATTGCATGACTGCAAACCATGGTATCATAACTGTGTATTTAGGATACAGCAAGGGTGTGAATATCATGATGAATAAAATAATTAAAGTATTGAATTTAAATTTATCTTAATGAAATCGTATCGGTATTTATAAATCCTGAAATCAAGAGATCATCAGATTATGTAAAATATTGTAAAATCTTCTATACAGCACCCTATCATCTAATCTTAAAAAATAGCCAACTCTGAGATGCATTCCAAACCTTAATGCAACTACCCTAACTAGTTTGGCAGTAATAACGATATGTGGGTTGTAGGGCAAAGTCTTTTGTCAATTGTCTTTGATAACAACTTTCAAATGTGTTAAATTAACGCTAGTTTCCCTCTTATCATGCTTATAATCAGGAATCTAGGTTGTATCAACATCAAGTAAGCATAAATTATATGTCTAAATGTAAGGAAGAAATTTAAATTCACATTTTTATCTTAATATCGTTGTAAATAACCGATTTATACGAATCAAGTTCCCAACCCAATGGTCAAATGTTAGTGAACAAACTGATTCAAGTGATATAATTGATATTGCCCATGCCATTGAACATGATTGATACATTTAATATTACTATAACTAGTAAATTTCATATGATATGCAAATAGCTTCCATCATTAAAATATCACAAATTTGATATTGTCATCTTAAATTGCATCCAAGTCCACTTTTACAACACTTCATGTATTGAAAGCTATGTATTATGGGCCTCCAGACATGGTGGATTAATTTTCTGATTTACATTGTAAATATTTAGCCATCATGATTATATGCAAATATAAATTCAAATTATAACTTATGATTCTAATACCAAAAAATGAAAAAAACTTAATTTGCATATTATGCATAAAGTACTGTTTCAACCCATCTTGAAATGTAGTCATCCTTTTCAGTGGAGCAATGCCAGTATCCATTACATTATTTGAACTGATTTAAGTGGGATCGTAAATGGCAGATTATGATAAAAATCTGATTTTTGATATCTCTCTGCCTCAAGCTTTTTTGCATATTTTTGCAAACATTAATCCTAATATGGATTCAAAAACTTGTCCACCTTTTTCATTGACTTTGAGAACATTGCACTGAACACTTAAATTGTTCGCATTGGTTATTTACAACGATATTGAGATAAAAATGTGAATGTTAATCTCTTTATTGTTGTCTCTGAACAAAAAGCCAACAAAAACCCTACAATTGCATTGGCTGGAATGAAACGTATAAGGCGCTATCTCGTTTTTTCAGCGGCTGGTTCAAAATTATCGAACATTTGTGAGGCTCCACTAATATTAGGAATTGTTATATTTATGAATATTTCAGCCGTTTGTGAACCGGTTTCGATCAAATATGATTTTGTCATTAAAATTGTATGTTCTTTCAAATTTGACACTCAGTTTTTCATTATCTCATAACAATTTTTTTTGGGTAGCGCCCTCTTTACCAAGACTCGACTATCCCTATAAATTTTCTCAAACTTTTAGTATGTTGGTTAGAGTATTACATGTATTCCTAGTTCACTGAAATTTATTTATTTATTTATTTATTTTGTTTTATTTACCCAGGGTAACCCCATCAGTGAGTAAAACACTGTTATACTCGGGGGCCCTGCAAACAAATACAACTAAGACATAACAAAATTCAACAAATATCAGGAACTGAGGTGAGGAGCTACACACCAGTGTGCTACACTCAATATCTATAAATGGGATAAATTCTTTTGCATTTTTTTCAAAAATTACAAAAATTGATTGGTTTTGATAGAATATCAGTATTTATCTTGAAATTAAGCGCCATTGAAATTGTTCCCACCCTCACTTACTTATTCAACAAATCAATAAAAACTGGAAAATTCCCGAATCCTCGGAAAACAGCTAAGAATGTGCCTATACATAAAAATGGCGATAAATCTCCCTTGGTTAGTTCAGGCCAATTTCGATATTGCCCTATGTGTCAAAGATTTTAGAACGAGTTGCACAACACCAATTATTAGAGTACTTGCATAAAAATTATATTGTATGTAGGGAACAGTCTGGATTCAGACCTAAGTATTCAACAACATCTACCCTAGTAAAGGTCACAGATGATTGGCTCCAGGCCATGGACGATTCTTAATACATAGGTCATGTTATTTATCGACCTGCGAAAAGCATTCGACACTGTCGACCATCACATTCTTATGAAGAAAATGCATAACATCGGTATCAAAAATATGTCTAGTTACTGGTTAAGTGTCTAAGTGTCTAAGTAGAAGAACATGTATAACCCTTGTAAATCATTCTCTTTCATCTTCCAAATTCATATCGTGCGGGGTCCCGTAAGGGTCGCTTTTAGGGTCCCTCTTATTTATTATATACGTTAAAGATCTTGCCAAATATATTAAATTAAGCAGTCTAATGTTATATGCAGACGACACGGTGATATATTACTCTGGTACCTCAGTACGCAAAATTGAGTCAACTCTGAACAGTGACCTACTTCTATTACACCAGTGGATGATGGAAAATAGACTAAGTGTATATTATGAATAAACTGTTTGAATGTTGATTGGTAGTCGATACAATGCTGTCAAAAGAAAAGAACTTAAATATCACCCTCTGTAAGACCAAAATGCAAGAAGAGGAAAATGTCTCGTACTTAGGTGTCATTCGTGATGAGCAAATTAAATGGAACATTCAAACTGATGAGATGGTGAAACAAATAGGACAAATAGTAAGCTTTCTGGCAGGTTAAGAAGCACCTTGAATGAATCTATATTAAAACTAGTATATAATGCAGTTGTTCTTCACAACTTCGGCTACGGAGATGTTGTATATGGTTCGGCCTGTTAATATTTAATTGAAAGATTTAAGAATCGTGCTGGGCGTTTGATTTTACATATCAATCGTGACTTTCATATACCCAATTAAGAAATTCACAATGCCTCTAACTGGGAATCGTTACACGACATGAGAAATCAGCATTTGCCAGCTTATGTGGGGGGGGGGAATTTCACAGTTCTCTAATACAACTACCATTTTTTAAAGTTTAAGCACTCATAACTGTGGGTTGTACCTTCTTTATATCCTTTAATTTAGTCACAAATTGAAGACATGTTTGTTTTTTTATGTTTATGGGTAATTCCATCAATTAAGAACCCGCTTTGTGACATTTATAGTGTAAAGGCTTAAATAGTGGAGTGAGATTGTTAAGGGATTTTAGGTGTGAGGATGCGATATTATGTTTGGAAAATACTTTACAATCTCACTCCACTATTCAAGCCTTTACTCAAAGCCACAAATACTTGTGGGTCCCTAATGTAAGTGGGACACCAACAATTTCACAAAGTGGGTCCCTAATTTATGGAATTACCCATATGCTTTCTGGACCCCATGGAAGACCAGTAGTGTCGTGCCTGGCACAACTGAATATGGGTTATCCAGCCGTTTCATTCATACTTATGTATATACTTGTATTGTATGTTGGTTTCTAAACGGAAAATAAATACTACTACTGCTACAGTCAAAGGTTACCAACATGTGTCGTTCCACAATGTGTTGTACATGTACATTTGTAAGATTTTGACTATAATGTGGCAATCATTACCCTTGGAAATCAAAATGAGACTCACTCTATGCTTGTCAGGTGTGGATGGGTCTTCATGAGTTGGATAATCTCAGCTGCCTTCTCGTTGCACAGGTGAATGTTGGTAATGGATAGCTTGGTAAGTCGAGGACATGATGTTATCACCGCCTTGCAGAATGACACGGGATCACTCAGTGTAGTTGCAGTTAAGGGTTTCTCCGATCCCCGGATGTGAAGGTGAGTTAGATGATGGAATGGAGAGCAGGCCATTGTGACGATGTTTGATGCGACATTCTCCTTGGTAGACCAGTCCAGTTGGAGGTTTTGAACTCGGGGACATGATGTATGAAGTCCAAGATTCCACAGACTGGTCACATGCTTACCATCCACAGCTAGCTCATCTACTGAGGTTATTTGATGAGTCTACATGAAACAACAGCGGTGCAAAAAAAGCTCGGTTACTATATATGCTTTGAAGGGAACCAACACTAACGTAAGAAATTATATTACATAACATGACTCATTATTGTTTTAATAAAGTAATTTTATTGTTCATATCGTGCTTGTTAAAAATTCCACATTTATACAGTAATAAAACAGGGTTTTCATCAGTTTAAAGTAAGAAGAAATAAACAAACGCGTAGTTTTGTGGAAAAATGGGAGAAACAATACAATTTTTTTGAACTTTTGGATGCCGAGATTATAAATGATAAAGAGAATCTTCCATTGACAGTACAGTTGTATTCGATGCCGTTCCGTATGAACTATAACCGATTTGTTTTTCCAAAATATTAAAAATACCTCTTTGTTTTCCATATTAGAAAGGGGTATTAGAAAAGGGTATTAGTGAGCCAGCAGCTTATGTTCCATTAGGCCTAAACGTGTTTTGGCCTCCCTTTACAAAAAAGGTTTGTCTATCATAAGACTCTAGAAAAGTTGTTTGCTGTATATTTTTTTAGATACAAATCAATTAGAGGATTACCCCCTGTATGACAAACACATCATGACCGCTTTGCCAACACAAGTTTTCTCACATCATTAGCATCATCGACGTTCAAAATTTCTTAACGTTTTTATTTGTTCTCCCTTTTTCTGAAACCTTCGTAAAATGTTTCTTTAAATTGTCTGTTTCCACTAACATGACCAAAGCCAATTTAATAACGTGTGTTATTATCCTCCTTTTTCAGTGGAGGGTGACGGGGTTGTAGTACTCATTTTAAATTTTTTATTGTGATATTAGTTTAGCCAGGCTTAAATAAATCATTCAAATGATTTCACATTAATGAAAGTATACACGGCCCTACGTGTTAGCAGTGTCTGTAATATGGTGTAATATTGAAGCCCTAACAAAATTGCGCTTCAAAATGATCAAGAAGTGCCTCAAAAAAGTAAAAATCTTTGAGTGACCGGTTTTACCATACTCGTTTTCCCCAATAGACTGTAGTGTTATGAAAACCGTTTGTCAAATGGTTTTCAAAATTTCATTCATAAATATCTTGATAATCAGACAGGCGATCGGTTTGTAAAAGTCATGGAGTTCCTGACTGACCTAAAGGTTTATAATTATCATTGCAGCATGAGCTTACTCCAGGATTTTGCTTCATAATCTGAGACAAAGTTACCGGATCCCTTTAATCGATATCTAACGAGCTTTAATAAAATATGCATGGTTAAACTTCATCCCAAATTGAAAAAAATTGATATATAAAATCATGCATAGATTTACTAAACAGCCCGCAGTATGTCGTCTTAACTTGATATCAAGGCAAAATACATTATACTTTCCGCAATTCCTTTATCATTCACATTTAGTCTGTTAAGTCTTTCTGAACCCCTTCCTTTTGAGCTTGGAACAAAAAGAGGATTTTTATTTCAGTCTTGGAATAGTAAAGATACATACCAGTGTCTCTCCATCGTCCATGTCAACCCGTCTGATATTCCTCAAGCTGAGTGACTGGAGGCGTGGTAGCGAGAGAATGGAGTGTAGTCGACATGGAGTTATGGAAACATCCACCATACTCAGCATCTGGATCTGTGCAAAGATAATTTATCAGTTTACACCAAAGTAGAATTCACGATGCTATCTAATTATTGTTTTTACTGAAATAAACACCTTTTTAAATCACAGCTAAACTCAGATGAATCTGCATCTCAGTAACTTTATCATTCACTAAGTCTGATTATTTCGTCTCTATTTCTGCTATAGTTCAAATAAATCAACATCTAATAATTAAAAAAAAAGCATTTTAATACGCATGGCATGATTTAATTCAATAGAGGTATCTTTTTTTAAATCAATGGGATGACATTACATCAAAATGATATCTTCAAGAGAGTATGTTATACTTTCCCCCCTTTGTTTCAGTAGGCTCAATCCATCTGTTTCTTTCAACGTGGATTAGTAGGCAATTTATTAATTATTCTTAATTCACTAGATACAAAAGGACACTCGCATGAATACATATTGCTTCAGATATGTGATACATCGTTCATTGGACAGGCACACGAGTTGACATTGTGCGTGCAATATTGTTGATATCAGGTATATTTTACAAGAAAATTGTAAGAACAGTCTTAGGCAATAGTTGTTACCTGATAACTTGGCCATGTGGACTACGGTTAAAATCAGTTATATCATGAATTGATCACATTAATTGGTTCTTAATGCGTTGTAAACGACAAAACATTATGATACAAATACTCGTGCATGGTACCTTAAATTATTTATCTACTGTTACAAACTTTTAGTTGAGGAAGTATTTTTCATTTTATTATTTTAGTTAATCAATTTTTATTAAATAATTATCTTTATCTATAAAATCGAAGAGATGGACACCGCGGTATTATGTTTGGTTGTTCATAGTAGCCCTATTAGAATCTAACATTTCTACATTACCCAATAGTAAGCAAATATTAATCGACTACGAGGGTAATGGTACAAACTATCATCGCCGAGGTGATCTCGGGGCTACTATCTTCCCGAGCCGCAAGGCGAGGGAAGATGGTAGCCCCAAAATCACCGAGGCGATGATAGTTTGTATCCATTGCCCAAGTAAAGGAGGTTAATATTTGTTTTATATCCCACATCGGCAATAAGGTCTATTTAAAGTGAATTTTACATAATAATAAGAACTGATTCTGCAGACAGTTTAGCTTCAGCTAGATTTTACAAAGCGCAACATGCATACATGTAATACAGTCGATGCGCGCTCATTTGACATTGACATTGACTTTGACATTTCGCGTAACCTACGTTGCTATGCGTATTCAATGGGCAAGGGTGGGCAAGTGGGGTAGCAGCAAAAAATTACTTTACAATAAGTACTATCTCGACCTGAGATCGGTAGATAGTACTTGTCTATACCTTTTTCGTGCTCTGTACAATCGCAATGCAAACAACTATACATGAGGGATATGATAACGAATAACCATCTGTCTATAGTCAATAATGATTACTATAGCTGAATAAAGATATAAGATATGTGGAAAAGGAATATTATTTAAATAGGTTTCAGTCCGTGAGAGGCATTATGAAAAAGACTTGGAAGTATATTAATGAAATAATAAGGAGGAAACCCCAGGGTGTCCATCCTGAATTTATTTTAAATGAAGGTGACAAAATTTATGACAATATAAGAATTACAGAGTTGTTCAATGACTATTTTTTCTTCTATTGGAGCCTCGCTAGGCAATCAATGCTCTTCCATAAATGACTTCAATTGTTTTTTACAAGGTCATTATTCCAATTCTTTTTTCTTAAAACCTATTACTGAGGGAGAAATTGTCGAGATTGTTCGTAGTTTTAAAGCAAATACAAGTGCCGGACAAGACGATATTGGACCAAAGATTGTTAAGAAAACTATACATGTTTATGCCAAACACCTTTGTCATATTTTTAATGAGTCTTTCATTTCAGGACAACTGCCAAATCAATTAAAGTTAGCAAAACTTATACCCCTTCATAAGAATCTTTGTAAAGAAAAAATAGAAAATTATAGACCTTTTTCTATTTCAATTTTTTTTAGAAAAATTGGTCTACAAACGTCTCATTAACTACTTGAATAAGAGTGATATTTTATATGCTAAACAATTTGTAATTCGTGAAAAACACTCAACATTCACGGCTCTAATTGAATTTTTAAATCTTGTAACTCAGGCATTGGAAAATAAGCTAATTCCATTTGGTATATTCCTTGATTGATCTAAAGCGTTCGACTGTATTAAACATTCTATTTTGTTACAAAAGCTATAATTTTATGGCATACGGGGAACTCCTCTCAAATGGTTCAAAAATTACCCATTGAATAGGAAACAGTTTGTTAAATTTAATAATGTTTGTTCTCAATTACAGATCATTTCAACAAGGGTACCCCCAAGGCAGTGTTCTTGGTCCTTTATTGTTTTTGTTGTTTATAAATGATCTACACTTTGTGTCAGACCAGCTTAATTTTGTTTTATTTGCTGATGACACCAATATATTATTATCAGGGAAAACTGTGCAATATTAAAATGAGATTTTTAAACCAAGAACTGCGTAAAGTTTGCAAATGGTTCACTGCTAATAAACTTGTTGTTAATATGAAGAAAAAAATAATTATATGGTATTCAGGAGAAGAAAGGTAGGAGGTGACTTAAAGGAATTGAATGTCAAATTTGATAATGTATTGCTCACCAGAGTTACTTCAACTAAATTTTTAAGATTTTACATAGATGAGTACCTTACTTGTCATGTCAGTTACATATCTTCAAAAAATTGCCAGTGTACTGGGAGTTATTTATAGTGTAAATAAACTGCTCCCCAAAAAAATATTAATAAATTTGTACAATACCCTAATCTTGCCACATTTTTCATATGCTGTCTTAGGTTGGGGTGGATTTTTAATTACCTTAACAAACCGTTTGCAGGTTTTACAGAAAAAGGCTGTTCGTGCAATAACAAACTCTCCATATCTTGCACATACTGCACCCTTGTATAAACGCTTGAATATTTTGAATGTGAAATCTCTATATGCAACTTGCTCAATTTATGTTTCTTTTCAAGAAAAATCAGCTGCCATGTATTTTTAATGAGATGTTCATTGTAAATGCTGAAATTTACTCTTATGAAACAAGAAGTTCAAATAAGTTTCATTTGCCCTCTGTTAAAACAACTTTTCTTCAAAGGAACATTTATTTTCATGGACCATCACTATGGAATTTACTTCCCAATGATATTGTCAGCTGCTCATCACTTTATTATGTTAAGTCAAAGTTGAAGCACTATTTGATTTCGTATCCTACTCTTAAGATTTAGTTTGTACGGTGTTTCTTACTATTTTTCTCACTATTTCTTTTATTTTTCTTTCCTGTATATCATTCATTTCCTCTATATATTGTATTTATTGGTACCACCAACCCACTACTACTCACCCCACACATAGATTTGCATGTAATATTTATATATGTCTTTGTATGTGTTTATTTTTTATATTTTTTATTGTATTTTGATATTGTAATTTTGACAATGCACATGTAAAGTTTACTTCTTGCGACTCTTGACAAAATTTAAATGATTTCTAAAAATAGAATGTGAAATAAATATTACAGGATAAGTCATTTTATACACACTTTATAATGTTAATAAAAGACTTCTTTTTAAAAAGTGTGAAAATACAGTTACCCCAAATATTGAATTTGAAGAATGCAAAACTATTTTGAACAAATCGTTTCCAATTGAATTCTTGTTTGGTATACCTTTGATTTTGATGCCTCATCGGCCATCGTCGGGTAGAACTCATCACTCAGCCGCACACGGTCCAGATTCAGTGATCGAAGATTTGGCATAGACCAGAGACATCTCGCGTAATGAGAGGATGCAGCAGAACCCAGATCTGCGTTCGTGTACTGTAGCTCCTCAATCTGGTGATGTGATAGGACAGGTTGAATAGAGTGAATAGTATTATCAAGTATAAACGACATGTCTGATTAAAGTGTCCAACTTTTTTATGTTCAGCGTCATTAATGTAACATCACAAAGCTCTTAATAGACTGTTAAAGCAAGAGAAAGAGAAAGGGGGAGAACAAAACAAACAACTGAGATAAAACATACAATTTTGATAAAGGGAAACCTGTTTGTTCATGCACAATAACTTTTATATCTCTCCCTCTACAGTGTCTTGATATTATATCTCATTCAGACGATTGACAAAACATAAATAATATTTAAATTGAAAAATTGAAATATTATTCATAGGATACGTGCCTTTAAAACGCGTTGTTATATATATCTAATTCATTGCGGCATTCCGGAAAGAGAGAGAGAGAGAAGCTGTTCAAGAAAATTACAAATGTTATCTTTCTATTAACAGTGTAAATATCTCCTTGAGACTATTGACAAAATAATGTACGACTTCTAAAATCAAATTGCGAAATTCTATTTATGGGATACGTGCTTTAAAAATCCGCATTTATATGATTGGATATCATGATGAGATTGAAATGCAGTCTATTCACATAATTCACGATTCTTTTTTAATTTGTGAGAATACTCACACTTCATTAATAGAAGGACTGCACCCCCCCCCCCCCCCCCCCCTCTTTACATACGCTGTTGCGAAAAGGCTACTTAATATGCAATTCTACTCGCAGGATGGGTCTCTTGTAGACGCTGGCGTACTGGTGGTCGTGGGGGGGGGGGGGGGGGGGGCTTGGTGCCTCTGCCCCTGAATAATTTATTGTATACATGTATAGCATGTATAGGTGGGGAGAGATGTATTCCTGTTATCTACCTGATAAGTTAACGCTAATCATCGCTATTAGAGACGAAGGAAGGTGTGAATATTGAGCTCAGACTTTGATTAATTGCCTGTGTGTCCAAAAGTGTCGTTAATGCAAAGTTCCAAATGAGAAAACGTAAAGTAAGGTATATATTTAATTAAATGAGAGGGGGTTGCTATGATGCAAATCTGGTCCACAGTGACACGCAAAGTCTCCTCATTTCTGTTTCCATTTGAAATCGTGCTTGGATATACCTTTGATTTTGATGCCTCAGTAGCCATCGTTGAGTAGAACTCATCACTCAGCTTTACATAGGTCAGATCCAGGATTCGAAGTTTGGGCATGGAGCAGAGACCTCTCGCGTAATGAGAGGATGCAGCAGAACCCAGATCTGCGTGCCTGTGCTGTAGCTGCTCTATCTGGTGATGTGATAGGACAGGTTGAATAGAGTGAATAGTATCATCAAGTAAAGACGACATGTCCAACTTTATTATTTTCAGCGTCATTAATGTAACATCATCAAGCTCTTAATAGATTTTTAAAGCAAGAGAAAGAGAGAGAGAAAAAATACAAACAAAAAGGGAAATGAGTGTGTGGCAAGAGCAAAGAAACAACTGAGATAAAACATGATTTTTTTAAAAAAGGAAACCTGTTTGTTCATGCAGAATAAAATTGTAAATCTCTCCCTCTACAGTGTACTTGATATATCTCATTCAGAAGAGTGACAAAACATAGATAATACTTCAAACAAAAATTGAAATATTATTTATAGGATACGTGCCTTTAAAACGCGTTGTTATAGGAATCTAATTCATTGTGGCATTCGGGAAAGAGAAAGAGAGAGTAGCTGTTCAAGAAGAATACAAATGTTATATCTTTCTATTTACAGTGTAAATATCTCCTTGAGACTATTCACAAATAATGTAAGACTTTTAAAATTAAATTGGGAAATTGTATTTATAGGACACGTGCTTTGAAAATCCGCATTTATATGACTGGGTATCATGATGAGATTAAAATGCAGTCTGTTTACATAATACACGATTCTGTTTAAATTTGTGAGAATACTCACACTTCAGTAATAGAGGGACTGCACCTCCCCCTCCACCTCCTCCCCCTCTTTACATATGCTGTTGCGAAAATGCTACTTAATATGCAATTCTAATCGCAGGATGGGTCTCTTGTAGACGCTGGCGTACTGGTGGTCGTGGGAGGGGGGAGGGAGGGGCATGGTGCCTCTGCCCCTGTATAATTTATTGTATACATGTATAGCATGTATAGGTGGGGAGAGATGTATTCCTGTTATCTACCTGATAAGTTAACGCTAATCATCGCTATTAGAGACGAAGGAAGGTGTGAATATTAAGCTTAGACTTTGATTAATTGCCTGTGTGTGCAAAAGTGTCCTTAATGCAACGTTCCAAATTAGAAAACGTAAAATAAGGTTTATATTTCATTACAGGAGAGGGGGTCGCTATGATGCGAATCTGGTCCTCAGTGACACGCAATATCTACTCATTTCTGCGAGGGGCTAGATGGTATTCTCCCCCCCCCCCCCCCTCCTCCAAGGTCTGGCGGACAAGGTGACACACCATTCAGATTCTGAGGTAATCCTGAATGCAAAGTTTCACTCTTGCAAAAAAGAAAATCTCCTCTCTCAGTCGATACGCCTTCTCGCATAATAATTTTATCTTTAAAAAAATGTAAGCCGTTGGTCTACATAACTACATAATTAGAGAGGACCGAGTCTCCATCCCCGAAATTGGAAGGTCGCCCAAAGTAAAAGATATTTAAATGCTACCTATCCAATATGAATGGAGAGAAAAAAAGGTGTATATTAAACCCAGACCTACTATACAATATGTGGTTCAAAATTGTCCGCAGTACAAAACGTAAGTTAATACATTTTACGTAATTTACCCATGGAGTTACTATTCTGTGGAATGTTTATGAAATAGAATAGCAGCATAGATTTCTTATGCCATGAATTATAGATAGTTGGAAAAAAGAGACCGTGTCTTTTCAAATACAATAAAAGTGTTATGTCCGTGTATTTACTATAAATATGTTGATTTTTTTCCTGCGACTATTGGCAAATTTAAAGGGTTTTTTTTTTTAATGCAACATTATATTTATAGGATAAGTTATTTTATACACGCCTTTTGATTAATCTATATTATTTTTATACCGAAGTTTGTTATTTTCACATGATTTATTTCCTTGTCAGTATTATGGCCAAATAATTCATTATATTGATATGAGAGTGCTAGACAAGTGGCTAATGAAATAAATGATTTCTTTCAAGAAAGTGTGACAAAACAGTTATCCCATAATATGTAGAGTTTGAAGCAGGGGCGGTCGAGCGACTTCCAAAGTGGGGGGGGACCAACAAAAAAGGGCACTTTCTGAAGAAAAAAGGGCACCTACAGTGGGAAATCTCAAAGCAAAAATATACAAATTTTTAGACATTGGTACATACCCCTGCATTGTGATTACATTATCAGGGATGATTTCAATATTTGTTTCTCTTCATACATCATACAAGATATCGCTTAAGCATCATACTTTACAGTTGGGTGGGATGTCTGAATATGCATTTACGAGCGAGCGAAGCGAGCGAGAAAAATTTTAAAGATCTGCGAGGTCGCAGTGCGAAAAATTACATCTTATAAAGAGGAAAAAAGCCAATCGTGATGGGGTTATAAGCACATTCTCATAACGGAAGACTGAAAAGACCTTTGATAACTAACATAATTGTATCATCTTTAAATGCGAGCGAACGCAGCGAGCGAACTTTGGGGGAAATTGCTCTTAGTCGCTTTAAATAAGGGGCATGTTTAATGATTTCATGAAAAGGGGACAATTATCGAAAGGGATAAGACACTTATTAGAAAAGAAAAGGAGCACGTGTCACAGTACAAAGGATAATTATAAGAGGTGAACATGAGGCATTTTTTTCACCTGAAAAGAGGCACTCACCTGATGAAAAAGAGGCGTTTACGAAAATTGGAAATAGGCATTTGTTGACGGAAAAAGGGCACCCATCAGATTTTGATAGGGGCATTTATAAGAGGTGAAAAGGGGACAGGTCCCTTATTAGAAAGAAAAAGGGGCACGTATCATTATTAAAAAGGGAATTATCAGAGGTGAAAAGAGGCACTGACCAGATATGAAAAGGGGCACTTATGAAAATGTAAAAGGGGCACTTATAATAAAGGAAAATGTGCATTTGTTGAATGAAAAGGGGGCACCGTTCAAATTTAAAAAAAGGGCCGTTATGAGAAGGGGAGGGAGCTTTTTCTTTGTAATGGGGGCACTTATCATAAGGAAAAGGGGCACTTATTAGAAAGGGAAAGCGGTAGTTATGAGAAGGGGAAGGAGCTCTCTCTTTTTAATGGGGGCACTTATCATAAGGAAAAGGGGCACTTATAAGAAAGGGAAAGCGGTAGTTATGAGAAGGGGAAGGAGCTCTCTCTTTTTAATGGGGGCACTTATCATAAGGAAAAGGGGCAATTATTAGAAAATAAAAGGGGCACATGTTAAAATTAAAGGTGTGCTCATCCGAGTTTAAAAAAGGGGTAGTTATTAAAAGGAGAAGGGGCACTTCTTACAAAGGAAAAAAGGCGCAGTTGTCAAAGTAAAAGGAGCACCTCTCAGTTTTGAATAGGGCAATTATCAGAGGTGAAGGGGGCACTCATCAAAAGTGAAAAGGGGCACTTCTCGTACCTAAAAAGAGGCACTTACTAGAGATTAAAAAGGGCACTTATTAAAGATAATTTCAAGATTTATGAGAATGGAAAATGGACACTTATTGCAAAGGAAAATGGGAACATGTCGAAGGAAAAGGGGCACGTGTCAAAAATAAAAAGGGCACTCGTCAGAGGTGAAAAGGGGGGAAGGGGCACTTTTATTTAGTAATAGGGGCACTTGTCAAAGTAAAAGGGGCACTTTCCTATGTAAAAGGGGCACTTCTTACAAAATAAAAGGGGCACTTTTCCTATGTAAAAAGGGGCACTTTTGGGGTATCTGAAAAAGTGGGGGGCACTGTGCCCCCCCTGCCCCCCCGGGAGAACCGCCTCTGGTTTGAAGACTGTAAAACATATTTCGAAACAAATCGTTTCCAATTGAAATCGTGCTTGGATATACCTTTGATTTTGATGCCTCAGTAGCCATCGTTGAGTAGAACTCATCACTCAGCTTTACATGGGTCAGATCCAGGATTCGAAGTTTGGGCATGGAGCAGAGACCTCTCGCGTAATGAGAGGATGCAGCAGAACCCAGATCTGCGTGCCTGTGCTGTAGCTGCTCTATCTGGTGATGTGATAGGACAGGTTGAATAGAGTTAATAGTATCATCAAGTAAAGACGACATGTCCAACTTTATTATTTTCAGCGTCATTAATGTAACATCATCAAGCTCTTAATAGATTTTTAAAGCAAGAGAAAGAGAGAGAGAAAAAATACAAACAAAAAGGGAAATGAGTGTGTGGCAAGAGCAAAGAAACAACTGAGATAAAACATGATTTTTTTATAAAAGGAAACCTGTTTGTTCATGCAGAATAAAATTGTAAATCTCTCCCTCTACAGTGTACTTGATATATCTCATTCAGAAGAGTGACAAAACATAGATAATACTTCAAACAAAAATTGAAATATTATTTATAGGATACGTGCCTTTAAAACGCGTTGTTATAGGAATCTAATTCATTGTGGCATTCGGGAAAGAGAAAGAGAGAGTAGGTGTTGAAGAAGAATACAAATGTTATATCTTTCTATTTACAGTGTAAATATCTCCTTGAGACTATTCACAAATAATGTAAGACTTTTAAAATTAAATTGGGAAATTGTATTTATAGGACACGTGCTTTGAAAATCCGCATTTATATGACTGGGTATCATGATGAGATTAAAATGCAGTCTGTTTACATAATACACGATTCTGTTTAAATTTGTGAGAATACTCACACTTCAGTAATAGAGGGACTGCACCTCCCCCTCCACCTCCTCCCCCTCTTTACATATGCTGTTGCGAATATGCTACTTAATATGCAATTCTACTCGCAGGATGGGTCTCTTGTAGACGCTGGCGTACTGGTGGTCGTGGGAGGGGGGAGGGAGGGGCATGGTGCCTCTGCCCCTGTATAATTTATTGTATACATGTATAGCATGTATAGGTGGGGAGAGATGTATTCCTGTTATCTACCTGATAAGTTAACGCTAATCATCGCTATTAGAGACGAAGGAAGGTGTGAACATTGAGCTTAGACTTTGATTAATTGCCTGTGTGTCCAAAAGTGTCCTTAATGCAACGTTCCAAATTAGAAAACGTAAAATAAGGTTTATATTTCATTACAGGAGAGGGGCTCGCTATGATGCGAATCTGGTCCTCAGTGACACGCAATATCTACCATATGGCTCCGTTTAGTCTCATTTCACAACGCCCCCTATCGTCAGAGCATGGTCAGATTCAGCAGCCTAACATGTTAGCCTATATGGACGTTTTTTTAAAAAATCGTTAAAAATTCATTTTTTGTTTAAACGAAAAGCACATCCACCCCGACGTACGTTATCACTAGCTCTTTCATTGGAGCCCTCATGTCTCGTTGACTTTTGAAAGTTCACCCACCGTAATTTTTCAAAATAGGTTGCAAGCTCGTCATTGCCTATAATACACATGTGAAACAAGTCTAACTTTGGACTCAGTTTACCAAGCGATTTGAAGATTATAGGTCGAGCACACGAAACATAAAAAGCATGAATTATCATAGATCACTTCTGCCTATTTCGTTTTGTCCATTTCATCCAACCCCCCACCGTAATTTTTCCATTTAGTAAAAGCAAACATTTTGCCGAGTTAAGCAAAAACATGAATATTCATGAACGGTCAGACAATACAGCCTTTTAGTACGTAACGTATAGTGAATGGGAATGTGCGATGATCCGTGTAGGAGGTAGAGGTCAGTGGTTTGTGCTGGCAATGTTCACGCGAGCGAAAATGAGACAATCGGAGCAATATGTCATTTCTGCGAGGGGCTAGATGGTATTCTCCCCCCCCCCCCCCTCCTCCAAGGTCTGGCGTACAAGGTGACACACCACACCATTCAGATTCTGAGGTCATCCAGAACGCCAAGTTTCACTATTGCAAAAAGGAAAATCTCCTCTCTCAGTCGATACGCCTTCTCGCATAATAATGTTATCTTTAAAAAAATGTAAGCCGTTGGTCTACATAACTACATAATTAGAGAGGACCGAGTCTCCATCCCCGAAATTGGAAGGTCGCCCAAAGTAAAAGATATTTAAATGCTACCTATCCAATATAAATGGAGAGAAAAAAGGTGTATATTAAACCCAGACCTACTATACAATATGGGGTTCAAAATTGTCCGTAGTACAAAACCTAAGTTAATACATTTTATGTAATTTACCCATTGAGTTACTATTCGGTGGAATGTTTATGAAATAGAATAGCTGTATAGATTTCTTATGCCATGAATTATAGATAGTTAGAAAAAAGAGACCGTGTCTTTTCAAATAAAATAAAAGTGTTATGTCCGTGTATTTACTATAAACATGTTGATTTATTTCCTGCGACTATTGGCAAATTACAGGTAATTTCTTTTTTTAAAATGCAACATTCTATTTATAGGATAAGTTATTTACTACACGCTTTTTGATTAATCTATATTATTTTTATACCGAAGTTTGTTATTTTCCCATGATTTATTTCCTTGTCAGTATTATGGCCAAATAATTCATTATATTGAATTGAGAGTGCTAGACAAGTGG
This sequence comes from Strongylocentrotus droebachiensis, assembly GCA_035222895.1. Taxonomy (NCBI): domain Eukaryota; kingdom Metazoa; phylum Echinodermata; class Echinoidea; order Camarodonta; family Strongylocentrotidae; genus Strongylocentrotus; species Strongylocentrotus droebachiensis. Next base: position 374,843 of record JAVYIG010000436.1, read on the forward strand.
CTAATGAAATAAATGATTTCTTTCAAGAAAGTGTGACAAAACAGTTATCCCATAATATGTAGAGTTTGAAGACTGTAAAACGTATTTCGAAACAAATCGTTTCCAATTGAAATCGTGCTTGGATATACCTTTGATTTTGATGCCTCAGTAGCCATCGTTGAGTAGAACTCATCACTCAGCTTCACATTGATCAGATCCAGGATTCGAAGTTTGGGCATGGAGCAGAGACCTCTCGCGTAATGAGAGGATGCAGCAGAACCCAGATCTGCGTGCCTGTGCTCTAGCTTCTCAATCTGGTGATGTGATAGGACAGGTTGAATAGAGTGAATAGTATCATCGACGACATGTCCAACTTTATTATTTTCAGCGTCATTAATGTAACATCATCAAGCTCTTAATAGATTTCTAAAGCAAGAGAAAGAGAGAGGTAGAGAAAGAGAGAGAAAAAAAATACAAACGAAAAGGGAAATGGGTGCGTGGCAAGAGCAAAGAAACAACTGAGATAAATTATACATTTTTTATAAAAGGAAACCTGTTTGTTCATGCAGAATAAAATTGTAAATCTCTCCCTCTACAGTGTACTTGATATATCTCATTCAGACGAGTGACAAAACATAAATAATATTTAAACAAAAATTGAAATATTATGTATAGGATACGTGCCTTTTAAACGCGTTGTTATATATATCTAATTCATTGTGGCATTCGGGAAAGAGAGAGAGAGAGTAGCTGTTCAACAAGAATACAAATGTTATATCTATTTATTTACAGTGTAAATATCTCCTTGAGACTATTCACAAATAATGTAAGACTTCTAAAATCAAATTGGGAAATTGTATTGATAGGATACGTGCTTTAAAAATCCGATTTATATGACTGGATATCATGATGAGATTGAAATGCAGTCTAATTACATAATACACGATTCTTTTTAAATTTGTGAGAATACTCACACTTCAGTAATAGAGGGACTGCACCTCCCCCCACCCCCTCCCCCTCTTTACATACGCTGTTGCGAAAAGGCTACTTAATATGCAATTCTACTCGCAGGATGGGTCTCGTGTAGACGCTGGCGTACTGGTGGTCGTGGGAGGGGGGAGGGAGGGGCTTGGTGCCTCTGCCCCTGTATAATTTATTGTATACATGTATAGCATGTATAGGTGGGGAGAGGTGTATTCCTGTTATCTACCTGATAAGTTAACGCTAATCATCGCTATTAGAGACGAAGGAAGGTGTGAATATTGAGCTTAGACTTTGATTAATTGCCTGTGTGTCCAAAAGTGTCCTTAATGCAACGTTCCAAATTAGAAAACGTAAAATAAGGTTTATATTTCATTACAGGAGAGAGGGTCGCTATGATGCGAATCTGGTCCTCAGTGACACGCAATATCTACTCATTTCTGCGAGGGGCTAGATGGTATTCTCCCCCCCCCCCCCCTCCTCCTCCAAGGTCTGGCGGACAAGGTGACACACCATTCAAAATGAAAAGGGCAGATGTAACCCCCCCCCCCCCCCCCCCCCCTCCGCCTTCATGGATTGACACCGGAGGCATTTCTGGATCGGCTCCCTCAACATGTTTGGTTAATACGCCACTGAGCGTGTGTGCGTATCAACAATAGCGACATGAGAATTGTAAAAGTGTAGGGGAGCACTGGCGGCAAGGAAAAGCGTCAAGGGAAAATGTCTTCCCATCCCGAGTGGGAATTGTCCTGCGTCCCAGGGGCGGATCTAGCTTTTTGCTGAGGGGGGGGGGGGGGTGACCCACTTTTTTTTGGGGGGGTGCTATTTTGAACCCCCTGTGGAGTATCGTCCACAAGCCGCGTAGCTGCGAGGCGATTTTGTTTGTTGTTGCTATTTTGAACCCCCCTAAGTGTTTCCCTGGCATCTACTAACACATTTGAGACCATAAAAAGTCTGACACATGATTAATTCGTTTTTCTATGCACATCACATTTTCACTTGGCAGCCCAACCCCTTATCATACGAACCGGTATGGTAAATGGAATGTATCATGTATATTATTGTGAGATTTTCAGAGATATCATATGATAATATTTAATATTTAGATGGTCACTTATTAGTATTACAATAATCAGAAACCTTGGACTGTGAAGCTGCAGCAGACATTCCTGTGTAGAATTTGTGATCCAGGCTCTCGTCAATGTGCAACTGTCGTAAGTTCTGCAATGTAAAGAGTCCTACTGCTGCTGCTGTTGCATCAGACAATGATGCGTTACCTTCGGAGGACTCACTAACACCCAATGTTTCACGAATCGAGGAACTTCTTCTTATCTGTACAACAAATTAATTTTAACAATCGATCTATGAAATAATACTTTCAATAATTAAAATCAAACATACCATGTTAATGGTTTAATTTTTGAGAAAAATTCTTGTAGCATGCATTGGTTTGTAAAAGGAATTACAAAAAAACACCAAGTTATTTTTCTTGATGTCTCACCATTAGGGAAGATTTTTTACAGCATGTATCATGTAAATAGCATGAATAAAAACACACATTCTTATCATCACGAATTATGGAAGGTGATATGAACAGGACAAATCAAATTTAGACTTATCGGTCTTTTTAATTATCTGTAATAAGTGAACCTGAAAAGTAGATATCTATTGAGGTAGCTATGGAGAGCATATTGAATATAGAATGACCTACATTCTCTATAGTTCGTTTGGTTGGCTCAGCTTTTTCTCTTTGTTTAATCCTGAAAGAGCCTTACGTTGTTACTCTCTTCCTTTCTTTAATAGTAAGTCGTTTAAATGTATATAATTTATGAGGAAGAGGCAAACGGTGACATGATTCACATGTGAGTCTGATTGCACAATACAAATTGGAATACAGCCCACTATAGTACGTATTTAATGACGACATGGCAGTTCTAAATGATTATGGGTCAGAATGCTGGAAAGTAAATGTGTAGTTGCCCATTTGTTTGTTTGCATAATCATACTGATTATGTAATTACTGAAAGCATAAAAGATGACAGTATTCCCTCGATAAAATAAAATTTACAGTTAGATGAATGAAATGAGATACGTCTACGATTCTATTCACGAAACTTACTACTTCCTTCCCTATTGTTTCCAGTGTGAAGAATAAAGCGGCGATTGGACTCCGATAAGGAGCTAACGTAAGACGTGTCTTCGTATTCAGCAGGTTCCTGACGGGACCAATGGCTTTTGGATCATGACATTCAAAAGCACATTGAATGATGAACTTCATGTCATCAACGTCCTTGCATAGGGCTTCCAGGACCGACGTTCCAACTGCACCTCCATGAGTTGCAGTGAAGTATAAGACATATTGTAATGCCTTGTAGTCCGTTAACAGCTTGTGTGTTAAGATTCTGTTGAATTCTGAACGATTGTGGTTATACAGCGATGCAAGGTATAGGCTTGCAGTGTGTTCCTGCAGTAGCTTGTGAGGGAAACAGAACTCTTGAACGAATTGCTTTCCCACATGTTGTCTGATTTCCTTTGATGCCAACCTCTTTTTCCCACTCAGAATCCCAACCTGACATGCTACTGCTGCGGCCTCATCGCAGGATTCCATTTCCTCTTTGTTGAAGATGAGCTGATTTTTCAGCAACCCCTCGAAGGCCACACGACCAACCTTTGTAATGGCTTCAACAGCCTTCTCCATATGGCATTGATACCCTCCCTCTCTGTCAGTGTATCTTGAAGAATATTGTTCCCTAAGAGCGAAATCAATCTCTCTCATTAGTTGGGAGATTGTTTGTAGCTTCTCAGTTGTGTTGCGTTTAGATTCTACTTCCCACATGTAACACAGCATACAGCAAAAGATTGGGAATGGTGCCATATACTCAGAAACTACACTGTTAGTGTTCATGAAGTGGATGAGACTGGATGCAGAAGCTGTGTCATTTTTGAAATACTGTTTGATGTATTTATGTGTGTTTTCCTTCGTAAAACCCTTAACTAGTATGTAGGAGTACTTTTCATGGATTTTCGGAATGCTCTTGATTTGATCAGCTCCAAATGGACGTGAACTAATGAGAACGGATGTGTTTATGAATCTCTCCCTTCTTGCGATCGAGATGATAGCAAGTTTACGGTTTTGACATTTTATGTCCATTTTGGCCTCGTCCAGTCCGTCCAGTAAGATCAGAACTTTCCTTTGATTCTCCTTGATGTATATATCAATCCATTCCCCGTTAATCTCTGTGTCATCTGGGAAATGAATCATAACGATATCACCAAAGATGGAGGTATCTTCTATGTCTCGAAATGATTCGTGAAAGAGAAGAGTGATATCTTGGAGGCATTTACCCATCGCCCAATCGAGGGCTATTTTTGCAAATAATGTTGATTTGCCCACACCAGCTTCTCCAAGAAAGGCTAACCGTGTTATGAATCCTTTCTCGGTCTTTTCTTGAATGAAACTGAACAGATCCTCATATCGAATTTCTTCTTTCTGATCTCTTTTACATCCTAACATTAAAATGAGACTGACGAAGATATGCTGCAGCCATGTGCGTGATTCAGGGTCCATAGGAGATACTTTGACCTCGCTAAATTCTTCGATATATCTAGCCTGTAACTTCTCTCTTAATCGTTGTACTTGGTCAGGAATCTCACTGTGTTCACCTGAAAAGGAGAGAGAATCAGAACAAGATGCAGACGAGAGTGAGGATGATGGGTAAGACATTAACAATATCTCATCGTAGTACGGGAAGGGGGGGGGGCGAACTTGTTGCTACATCTAGACAATTTTGTTCACGCCTCCCCCAAATAGAGTACAAAAACGGAGATATAAGAAAGGGCTTTCCTACTAGTCTATCGATTTAATCCTATTTAAATACGGTCAAGCCATTTTGCAACATTGTAGTATTGGTAAGCCATATAGCCCTTAAATCCAAATCATATGTCTCAATATGTTCGTGAAGTTTCTTCGAAAACAGAGGGAAGATAAGCGTCAATCAGTGGACAATGAGGGGGCATCTGACAACCCTTCCTGACGTTAATCTTTGTCACTGATTTTTTTTTGCAATGTTCATTCATACTACATCCTAATGACAAAGTTTGAGTCAGAATTAATGTGTAAGCAGAGACACACCGGACGGTACCGCCAGACCAAAATAAGGAGCTCAATACTCCTTTTTCAAACCAATTTTATCTTGAAATTAATTCACAACTCTGTATAAACAGTAGCGTATATTTAGATTATAATGGTGCCCAGAGTAGTAAATGAAAGTGCCACCCCCCTTCCCAAACCAAATTTACAAGCGAGGGAGCAAGGCGAGCAGCTTTAGCAATTTGCAACAGAGCGCCGCAGGCCTATGTAGAGTTTCGCTTTTTGTAACAATGATATTAAACTATTTTTCTAAAATTCGAGAAAAGTGGAAAAATACAGTAAGGGAACAGCAAGGTAACCGAAGAGATCAGATTTCTTTTCAAACGTTGAAAGTTATTTTTTGGGGGGTAAAAGTTGAATTCCATTTTAAACAATCTACGGATGAAGCTTATATATGAGGGAGCAAAGCAATGAGAGCTACACTTTGATTTTCAAGAATGGAACCACTTAAAAATGTTATTTTTGAAAAATTATATTCCAACCGTATCAAAGCTGATCTTTAAAGCTTTTGAAGAAAAAAACTTGAGTTCACCTTTTCCTTGCAGACACGTCTCCTCTATATCTTTGAAGCCCGCCGCCTGGAGAGCAGCTCTAAGAATGGGAAGTTGCTTGGATGGTTTGACCGTCTCTGCCCAATTCTGAAGCAGCATCACATTACCATTACTGGTCTTTCTACCTCCAGCCCAATTTGTCTCCAATGCCCGGTTGATATCAGGAATCTGGACTCCCAGCTCAAGACCAAGTCTCATTACATCACCATCATCTGATATTGCTCTTGCTACTTTGATGATGACGTCATCGAATCCAAGTGTTTGCCTCGACGTTTGACCACTAGAAAATATATTAATTTTTTAAAAACAAAATTAAAGCATTTCATACTTTAATTTAAACTACACATGTAATCAAGCCTCCTATTCATTGGAGATCACGAATTTCTTATCACTGAGTAAATAATCAAACAAAATATCATGGTAAATCGTAATTACTTTCTTGCTTGATCTTTCAGGTCACCAGTATGCGAATTCATTATTTCACATATAGTAACAATAGATTCATCACAAATGTTAATCGTTAATTTCCATAATACACCACTATGTGAGCCAGTATTCAAAGATTTAATGATAACATGTACATGTACATGTATATATATCAAGACTTCAAAAATATACTTAGTCGTGTTACTGTTAGTGTTGAGTTTAATTAAACAGAAATATGAAATATTTGAACATTTACGTTTAGACTGAGAAGAATTCTAATTATTCAACTGCAATGTCGTTCTGTTAGGATATATAATACGATCGTCTTTAGGGGCTTTGTTATATATGTTAATGGGTCGGTGACGACAAGTTCAGAAACAAAATGAAAACAAAAGAAGCTCGGATATACAGTTAAAGTCCACTTTATTAATTATAAAAGTCAGCCGAAGCTCCAGTAGTTACAAACGAAGATTAATTATTTTAGAACAATTTAAATAAGCTGCTTCTCTCAGAGGCACATTGTATTTAAATACTCCGGCACCCCACGAAACTTAGATATCACATGATATTACCAGCAAACCAAGAGGACCCTTACGAAGCCAACCAATTACAAGATGGGATAATTATATAAAATTACCCTTAGGTCATCTGACCAATTAAGAGAGGAGTTATACATTTAATTAATTATAACCAATGACCAAGCATAATAGATAAGAGTGATTTGAACTAGTCACCGACAAAAATGGGAGGAGTCTATCTCTTCGCGAGAATGTCAGGTCCCCGGAAAAACAGTCTATTGTCTAACGTGTTTATCGGAATTGAACACTTTAATATAATGCAGGAATTCAAAACCAGGGGTTGTTTACCCTTTCCCGGCATACTATTGGAAACATAATTAATGCTATTTAACTTTTAGATGTATACCAAGTCAAACTAATAACCGTACAATTTATTAATCAACCCAGCCCGGCTCCTCTATGGCTCTAGCGTCCCATTTAGGTCAATGTGTTGCCCAAATCAGCGTACCACTTCACATCAAAGGAACTTTGTAACATTGTTCCGATAAGAAAAAATGGTGCTAATGTAGGGACATTAGACCAGGGACGTGATAGAGAAGGACTGGAATCAAGCCGCTCTCCTTTGACCTCATGCTCCAAACCGCCGAAAAGTTATGCGCTAATCTGCAACTGTTGACCAGGTGGTGAGATAAAAGAGCACATGAAATTTCAGGATTTAGAATTCCTACATCAGAAATGATATCACAGCAACTGTTCGCTGTCCCTTTCGATGATTTCTCATCAATTGTTAAATGTGTAATGAGTAGAACAAGCGAACACAAACTTGTGTAATTTCATTCTTTTTCCAATTGCAAAAATACAGAAAACACGCATTAGCCAACTTATAGTTACCGAAGATTGTATATCATGGATTAAATAACGGGGCATTGAAACACGCACAATTTAGCGCATTATCCTAAAATATTGAGTTTTTGTCAGGATCTAATTTTTCTTTTACCAACTCTGGCACACAAATTATAGGAAGGGCGGAGTACTAAATTGGACAAAATTGTTTGATGCACTATTCCCATTACATTCCGCATATCAATTTTATAATTTACACTGGAATTTTGCAGGTAATTTGATATTTTGTAATAAATGTGAAACTGGTGCATGGCCTCCGAAGTTCCCCGCAGTGGAAGCGTGGTTCGGAGCATGGAACTTCAAAGCCAAGTGGAATGTTACATATCCCATTGTTACGCTTTAGAACTCAGGAATGCGTTTGAATAAATTACAAGAGTTACCATTCCTTTTTTTCACCTCCCTGATTAGACGTACAATTCAGAATAATCTGAAAGTTGGAGTGAAAATAGACCATTATTATTGCTAACAATTGGGAAAACTGATCTGATCGATTCTTCAATTCTCCCAACTATAGTATCATAATTTAATCATATTTTAGGAGAAAGTAAATCGTTACAAAGCAATGAATTGGCTCTATATAAAGGTGAAGAGGTGTCGTGGTCGAGTGGATATGTCGCCGGAAGCGTAATTTTTTTCCCACTTGAGCTCGGGACCCCCAGTATGAACTCATTTGCATACAGCCAATCAGAGCTCATCTTGTCAATAACAAGCTTTACGCGTGCTAAAGATGCGCGGCGAAATTCAAAACTGTGCGAAGCTCTGGGCTTCACACACGTATACACAGCGACTTGCCTATATCAGCGTGCATGGTGAGCGTGCAGCATAGGCTTGCAAATGTTTCATTTTAGCTCTAACATCTCTACCTTTAGCAAATTTAGTACAGATCTACAAATATCAGCTTATCAAATTGATGTGAAAAACTGTTATTTAGCACTAAGTTACAATTACTCTATCATCACGGTCATCGAAGCTATTATATAGGGACAAATTCTTAGTATGTGGAATATAAATATCATTATCATAATCCTATCCCAAATATACATTAAGTAGGCCCTAAAATATATAACACCAGTAAATGCAAAGAGCATGTTGTATGTGCATTAAAAACAAAATTGGTATTGTGTAGGAAAATTTGACTCTAACAGATCGGCTCCGTCATCAACGTCGTCAATTTGCAAGACGATCGCCGATGGAGCAGACGTCGTTGGGCAAATGTCCTTTTTACTTATTGTTTGTTTGTTTGCTTTTATTTCTGCGTTCAAAATAATACAATACATAATATAAAATGTGTTTACAAAGATAATATACAAAACAATTCATAAGATAAACAATATAGTCATGATACATAATGAATACAAAATAAGGAAGTGAGCTTAAACTTTTTTTGTATAGATATATATCCATATATACGCACATATACCTACATATACATATATATATACATATACACAGCACATACATACATACACATACACATATACACCTATACATACTCTCACATATACTATAATATAATATAACACATATAATATAATAATTATATAATCCAATCAATGAACGCAGGAGACCGCCATCGTGAGCGGTAAGGCTTGAAATTGATGGCGGCCTCATAAAAAGATTCGTGACTGAAATTGATATTTACTATGGTCAAGTGGGTGCATTGCAGGTGCAGGTGCTGGTGCTGTATGTAGCAGTTGAGTAAAATGAGGATATTGAATGACGAATGTGAATATTTATGTGAATATATTAATTTGGAGTATGGGATTCATACGATTGAATGATAGTTTTTTTTTAGAGTGGCTTTCAAGGAGTATATGGTCGAACAAGATTTAATATTGTCTGAAAGATTATTCCAGATGTCTGGACCATGATGACGAATTGATTTAGAGGCAATTAACAGTCTTGGGTTTGTGAGATGAAAGTTTCCGGATATGCGAGTTGGGTAGGTATGGACAGAGCTATTGAACTTAAACATGTCATCAAAAGACGAAGGGAGCAGATTATTAATATACTTAAACATAATGAGAGCTATTTGAATAGTATATAAGTCGGCAATTTTTAGTGCTTTTTGTTTAAAAAATAAAAGATCGGTGTGGGCCAAGTAATGCGATCCTGTACAAATGCGAATTGCTCTCTTTTGTAGTTTAAAAATAGGAGACAGCTTTGTAGAACCACAACTAGCCCAAACAACGTTACAGTAGGTCATACGTATATGGGAGTACTAACGAATTATACAATAAAAATAAAGTTTTATGAGGTTAAAAAAATCTTAAGTTGGAAATTATTCCAATACTTTTTGAGATACTTATTATGATATGGTGCAGATGTTCATTCCAAGGTTCATTCCAAGGTTCAATTAAGGTTTTTCCTGAAGAGCTCTGATGGAAGACTGAGATTTTGAGGAGATTGGAATCCTACCAAGGTTGATTGAAGTGTCATGATGTGTGGCTGAATCAGCACCAATGGCAAAACGGACCTTGTTTCCACTCTGGTTCTGTTAAAAGCCCAACGGTACATCAATGAGGTATGTGAGCCACGTGTGATTCCATACGCAGCTGCTATTGCAAGCGATTTCGCCTTTAAGGACGATAAAGCTAGACCACATCGTATCCAAATCGCTAACCAATACTTGGAAGATAACGGGCTCGAGCGCATGGAGTAGCCAGCTCCATCAAAATCCCCTGACAACGAGCAGCTTTGGGACGACATCAAGTAAGACTAAGAATAGAGTTTAAAAAGTATGTTCATTTAGGAAATTATAAAAGCTAATGTCGCCATCCTGAACAAATACACCTTTATTGAGCTCTTACTGAAAACCACACTATTTTGTGGTTGTTTTGTGGTGCGCAGTCACATTTACTTGCCTGTTTACAAAATAAAGCTTTGAATGAATTGAAAGGAGGGCCATCGTTTAAGCGTTTTGCCGCATATACTGGAAAAAAGATTCGTTGTACCTTGGAGGTTTGGTGTTTATCATTTCTTTCCCTCTGAGATAAATAACGAATAACATTATTTTTCGTTTCCACTGTACGCACCTCCATGTTTCACAACAGGTATCGACCGTCGTTTATTATTATTACAACCAATAGTTCATTCGCATGTAATTTGAAAGAATAAAAACCTGAACTACTCTTAAAAGTGATTTTACTCAGTCATAATGGACTTATGCTTAACGTATCTGTACCTTGTACTTGGCGTATCATCACTCGAGGGTTCAGTCATCTCTTCGGTTTTCAGCCTTTCTGCCATCGTGAATGGTATCTAGGCCGAGAATAAATGTCAACATATGAATAAAGATACATATATGATAAACAATCACAAACAAGGCGGTTCAAGGCTTGGCTGCGTGGGGCATAAGTTCCTTTAAATTGACCGGTACTTACATAATTATGTAAATATTATTGTTTCTTTCTTGGGGATCTAGTGACGAGTTATTACATTAACCTGTCACTAATGAATGAACTACAATACTTAGAATCAGGCCTATTTAACGTTTATTTTGCTATGTCGGGCCAACCTCGGGCAAGCGTTCAGGTTGTCAAGACCAGTCTTTGATTGAAAGTATGGATGAAATTTAAATATGTTAGTGACAAATTTCGTTTTTCCGAGACTTTGTTTACTCTCACTGCACTGACTGGTCACATATAATGTGACAAACAGTCGAAGTGCTTTCAAACACACATTGCTTCACCAAGAAACACGTTTATGGCGTTCAATTTATAGCACTGTTTAGAGCATGAACCAAGTATTCTAGATATTTTTTGAGAACGTTGCAAATTATGTACAAGATCTTAGACAATGGTAAACGAACGAGGCAATTATTTATGTTTGGATATGAGAGGTCCCGGCTTCCAGTCCCGGATAGGCCTCTAAGATTATGGCGTAATTTATATTTTTTGTGTGCCTCTAATGAGGTGTTTATTTACATTCAAACATCAAAAAATAAAGTTGTGAGAACAAATACAATTGACGCACAATGTTATCAGTAGAAGAAAAAAAAATCTTCTCAACTATACAATATTTTGCAACTTTTCATCTAAAGTGCTTGTAACAGTTTCTTTGGCAACCTCTGGTCAGGCTTTTTAAGCTCCTGATTTACAACACTTCTGTTTTTGATTTCTCTTTCAAATACGTATCTTAGTTTGAAACGGTTTTCATTAAATCCATACTTATTCCGGATGACTAATATTTTGTATATACACCAGAATGCGATCGTTGTTACAACGTCTATCTCTCTGTCAATATTAATCTTAAGTAAACAAGAGATATCCATGACAAAATCAATATTAAAAGTATACTTCACAACATGTTTGATATAATCAAATAAATTGTTATTCTGTTCACTGGGAACAGTATCTGTCGTCTGCTAATCCCCATTTGTAAAGATTGTTTCTAACAGGTATATATTGTACAGCAATTTAAAATTGTACTCCCTTAAGCGATGTTCCCCTGTATATGTGAAATTCCCTTTGAACACTGAAGACCAGTCAATATTTCTTTGTAGTATATTTCCCCCAAAAGAGAGCATCTGTTGTTTAATGTATGTTTGAAAGATATCAGATTGTAGAAAAGTTTGCTGCTTACGTCACTGATAATTAAAGTCACTCTTCCAAATTTAAAATAAGGAGTTTCTAGACTGTGAGTATAATATACTGGTTCAGTTTCTTCCTTTGTAAGATCACTGAACCATATCTTTGGAATAGCTTTCTTCAATTTAGTATAATCGAATAAAAGATTTTGTTTGCTTTTGTTTGTCTCAAGGCGTACTGACATGTCTTTAATAGACACAAAATGTCTTTCTTTAAAGAGGTCCTTTAGATAAATTATTCCACAACCAAACCAATCTGCGTAAAACAAAGACTTCGTATTAAAAACAATATCCTTGTTATGCCATGCTATCTGCTTATGACAAAAATGTATCTGGTACAGAATAATTTTCACTACAAGTAAAACATTTCACATAACTCCAGGCTTGTACTATTTCTAGATAGAAATCAGGAAGTTGCGATTTATGGACATCGAATAATTTATGGTCATAGTTACAGTTTAACAGAAGATTTGCGCCACTGAGCAAATCAATCCAATAATTACACATATCTTTCCATGGACCTTTACTGTCATTCAATAATCTACCAAGCCATCTTAAACGAAAAATTCAGTATCTGTTTCTCAATGTTAACCATATCATGTAACCCTCCTTGGTTATAATCTTGAGTAAGGATGGACCTTTTTACCTTGTAGATTTTGGATTTCCAAATAAAATTGAAAACTAATTTGTTCAATTTCTGCAGACACGTTGGTGGAATCATATCTACCATCATTAAATTAACTATTAGACTGAAAGCCAGTGATTTAACAACAGTGATTTTCAAAATATTGTGAGGTTTCTGCTCCTCCAGTTATCCAGGAGTTTCTGTAGTTTGGTCAATTTATTTTCCCAACTTAATTTTGTAGCATAATATAAGTCTGCAGATATAAAATATATGTACATAGCTGTACAGGTTCTGTTGACCAACAAAGATCAAGGTCAGAGAGAGACCCCCTTCTCTTGTCGTCTCCAATCCAGAAAAGAACAGTTTTATCTTTATTTAATTTCGGGCCTGCGGCTTTTCCAAATAAGTCCAATTCATCTATTATATTCTCTAGATAATTTTTATTTGTAACAAAGAATAAGGTGTCGTCAGCATATTGTGAAAGTTTAAGTGTACAGTGGCACCATTTAAAATCAGATATCTGAATGATATTATTTTTCCCAGCTCTATTAGCCATGAATTCAGCTGCCAAAATGAACAGTAATGCTGAAAGGGGACAGCCTTGACGAATCCCTCTCTTGACTTGGAACGTCTCTGATATCCATCCATTTACAATGACTGAACTTGAAATGTTCGTGTAAAGAACCTCGACCCACTTCCGAAACGACGGACCAAAGTTCAATTTCTCTAAACAGTTATTTACAAAAAGCATATCAATAACATCGAATGCTTTAGTGAAGTCTACAATCATAATTGCTCCAGTAACAATATTGTTTGTGTTCGGGTAAAATCTTGAAATAAGCAAAAGCCTTTGGCACCGTAAAGGTTAAAGGAACTTAAAAACGAAAAGAAAATGAATACATTTTAACAACCTCTTTCAATGTTCCATATTTTAAGCTACATTCTTCAGGACCGACGATATCGGTGTTGTATGTCATGTGACAACTTGTTGAGGGTTCGATAGACTTATGACCCACAAGACCGATATTTTCCTGTAATTCCTTATGTATTTATCTGTTTTGTTGTTCTTGTGCACTGTCAGTCTATATACTGGGATGACACATTTTATCAAGGATATTTATGCATAAGTATTAGAATTGGATGTGATGTTTCATCTTTTTGTATAGACTTGAAATGCCTTATATGCACTCTACTCGGTGAACCGTCATTAATTTGATGATTTTCTTGGAAATACTACTGCATTACTACAATTCTATTATTCCAATTTTCCAACATAATCGTTGAATTATAAAAATGCTCTAGACTTGCATGGATATCAAATTCTCTATTGAAGTGTATTAACAGAAGAAAACAAATATATTCCACAAAGATGAAATAATAATAATAATAAGAAGAAATTTGTATACCGCAAATTGCAAATTGCTTCTCAGCGGTTTAGAAGAAAATAGCTGATAAGTAAAGGAAACAGAATTTGCATTACAAATTATATCAATTTAAATTACCATTAAAACTTTGCAAATGAAAATAAAACATGTACATAATTACAAATCACTTACAACCCAAATACAAATAGTTCATAAATTAATAGTATCCTACGGTAATCTACACAAAATATTTAAAAAGGCAAAAGGTCAAAGGAGCTATTCAGGAACAATACTTAAAGTGATGAGTTTTTAGCATTGTTTTTAATGTATTTACAGAGCTAGCATTGCGAATTTGAAAGGGGAGGTTGTTCCAAAGAAATGCAGCTGCATAAACGAAAGAACGTTGACCGTATTGTTTGTCTGAAATAAAGCCAAAACAAGCCAAACGGTTTTTTAATTTAATTGTAAATACTCTCGCTAAAAACAAGTTTACATAGGGTAGGTGCAGGAAATTGGAGACCCTTAAGCACATTTACATAAACATGAAAACTGTTACACATACAGAATGTTTTGTATCCTTTTCAATAACTTCTTTTCTTTATTCGGTAACAGAATTGTGGGCATGATGTAACTGAGTATTAAGATAACAGGGATTAATGACGTCAGCACCAAAGGTCTCCCATTACCTTCATGTGCAGGTAATAAGGGACAGTTACAAATCAAGACATTTAAAATACAATTTGAATGAAAATGGGATTGTTATGGTTAGTTCAAACACTTTTTGAAAGAGATATATGCAGCCAACGAACTTACTGTAATTTTGAAACGATTTTAAAACAATGTGACCCAAAATATTTCTGTACGTGGACAATTAACCAACCAGCATCGGGTCATTGACTGTCCTCGGCATACTCGACATTCACAACACACGAACCCCATCTCTCTCTCTCCCTTTTTCTCTCTCTTCAAACTTCTCTCCTTCTTTTTTCTTTTAACCTTCCCTTTGCTCTCTTCTAGCATGTACTTGTATGATGATTATTGTTGTCTCGCCGAAATCTGACTCTCTTAATTTTTCATTAATGTATTACATGTAATTAGGAATAATATGTTTATTCAATTATGATCATTCCATTCCCTGTTCTCTCTCTCTCTCTCTCGCTTTCTCTATCTCTCTCTCTCTCTCTTTGTACCTCCCCTTTTCTCCCATCCCCTCTCTCTCTCTCTCTACTCCATTCGCTTTATCACTGTCACTTTCATGAGCCATATACCTTCCCCTGCTCTTGTATATCTTCTGGTAGTACATCCTTTCACGTAATATACATAAACGAACGCAATATAATTCTGCTGTATTGTCATTATGTTACAGAATTATTTATTATGTTTCGTAATACTATTGTACATGTATATAATTTACATCACTGTACCTTTGTATATTGACCCTTTCAGCCATGTGCTGCTGGTCGATCATTATATACCAATACATGAATAATAATAATAACTAGACTTGAATTCGTCACTTTGACGAATTAGGTGATACGTATGCTCATGTGTAACACAATGAAGAACGCATTTTCACGATTTCATCTTTCGTTTACTACTCCCATTATGGTCTATCCATGAGTCAAGTTTCAACTGTAGGGCAGAGGGAGACAGACCAAGAGAATAAGAGGGAGGCAAGGCAAGAGAGAGAGAGGGAGAGATTGAGGATTGTTATATATGATAATTGACATGTCACCTATGATTGAATTTTTGACTATGATAACGTCATGATAATGTTAGATAGTCTACATAAATCTTGTGGAAACTTGTCTCAGCTACAACATACTCAAAAATCGAAAAAAATCCAAGCAGAAATACCGGCAATATTGCTCAAAACACAGGAATGTAGAATCCAGATTTGAGAAAAAGTCATCTTCCATAGGGATTAAACGCAAAAAGTAATGGATTAAGTGAAAACAGGGTAATACTAAAGTAAATAGGGTTGTTTATTACATTATTTGCGATTATACGTGTTTTAATAATCAAAGGAGATGGTACAGTGAAAGATCAAAAAGAAAAAAATAAGTGAAGACAAATATTGTTGGAGACACCCGGACTCGAACCATGGATCACGAGGATGGAAGTCAAATGCGTTACCGATATACCAAAACATTTCCCATAGCGATTACACGTAAACGGGAAATGGAATTCTCAAATCCTACTTTGCAAGTGAAATATGAGCATAATTCCGTCATCTGATTGAAAAATAAAAGGCACATTAGTGATAGCTTATTGTCTCAACTACAACATATTCAAAGCTCAGTGAAAACAAAGATAAAACACCGGAGATTTTGCTCGCGAAAGACGGGAGTGTAGAATCCAGTTTTGAGAAAAAGTCATGTCCCTTAGAGAATACACGCAAAATGTGAAATATTGACATGCCTCCTTTAATCGCAAAAATACGCCATGATGCCTTTGTCAAAATGAAATATCGTGATGACTGCATTTATAGAGAATATTCTAAGCTAGAATATTCAAAATTTGGAAGAAAATCGATCAACAATTCAAGAGATACATTCAATTTTCCAAAAATATGCTGACGTCATAATATGCAAATTGAAATTTTGAGTTCGGAGGCAATTATGATGACGTCATGAGTTAATTGAGGATCAAATGAGACATGAAACACGCTACAATGGATTTTGTATAGGCATGTTTTTCCCCATGTATGCTATGTATTTACAAGAGCTCGCACGCACGGACATTATCTTAAACGGACGCTCATTCCGTTATTAATGGGCAGAAAAAGGTGAACAAGGTATCAAAATGCTTGAAAAAATGTGCCAAATATGATATGTGCCAAATAAATCGGCGTTTCTATGTTGCAAAATGCCAGTACGCGCGGGTACGCGCGGAAACGCGCACGCATAAGTGCGTAAGAGCAAATTTTTCAAATGCTTAAAATGACCTGATTCGTACTCTTGTTTAAAGGTACTATGTCCCATTTGCAGGCCAAAAAAATGAAAAAGTTAAGTTCCAACTGCATTTGAAAGATAATACTAATTTAGAACTTCCCTAAAAAAGGTTGGGCTTGCAAATGTCTTCAAGTGAGAAAATAACGACTATTAGTTGTCAAATCGACTTTAGGGCTATAGAGCCCAAAAGTAATATTCTTGATTTTCAGACAATTGTACCGAATGGTCATACGTTTTATGCTGCGCAAAGATTCAATCAGTTTAATCTTGGCCATCACAAGAAGTGGGTTATTGATGTAGAAAAATGCCCATGTACCCTTTACAACTCTTTTCATGTATGTTATTACCAAAGAAGAAAAAAAGCCAGTCAGTCACTCAATAGTGTCTGACAGTGAAGTCTAGCAAGTAAACGGGTTTCCTTGCATAATTTGAATATGCGGACACTGCTAACGTTTAAATTTCACAAATAGGACATACATGACATATTCATAATTCCTGCAAAGTTCTACAGCATTTGAGGTTGGCTGCAAAAGGGACATAGTACCTTTAATAGTTAAGTGATTTTGAGCATTTTTTAAATTTTGACTCACACGTACGCGCGCGTCATGACCTTTATGTGACCTTTGATGACATGACCTGTTGACCCTTGACCTGAAGTATATGTGATATGAATATGAATGAACTTTGAGTACGCATCATGAAGATATGATGGATAATGTGATTTCACAAAATGGCGCCTGGATGACGTCACGATAATTCGATGACCTTGAAATTGTTCCTGTCACGTCTAATAATGACCAATGACTGTGCCAAAATTGAAAGAAACTAACAAAACAGATCTTGAGTTATCTTATGAACAAAAAATGGGGAGAAATAAAAATAAATAATAATAATAATAACTAGAAATTGAATTCGTCATGGGGACGAATTAGGTGGTCTGTTCACTTCTTATGATAGATTTGAAAATGGGAGAAGTTATATAGACATGTAAACAATGATGATCATGATGAACATGATGATGATCATGATAGTAATGGTGATGATGATGATGATAATGATAATGTTAGATGATGATAATAACGATAATGTTAATGATGATGATGATAATGATCATGATCATGATGATGTTGATGATGATCATCATCAGACCATGATGATGATGATGATGGTGATCATGATCATTAGCATGATCCTGACATCTGATTGAAAAAATGAGGGGACATTTAGATAGCATATAAATTTTGAGTTCAGAGGCCATTATGATGACGTTTTGAGTTCATTGAGGGTCAAATTAGACATGCAATCATATCTACAATTCATACTCTATCCAAATATGAAAAGAACATTAGGGGTCAACCGGCATCTTAAAGAGCTACAATGGATTTTGTATAGGCATGTCTTTGCCCATATATGCTATGTATTACAAGAGCTCGCACCCACAAACATGTATCTTAAACGGACGCTCATTCCGTTATTAATGCTCAGAAAAACCTGAACAAAGTATCAAAATGCTTGGCAAAATGTGTCAAATATGATGACTGAGAAAATTTGGCGATTTTATGTTGCAAAAAGTACGCACGAAAACGCGCGCGCATGCGCGTATGCGCGCTTATTTGCAAAATGCTTAAAATGGCCTAAAACGTATGCAAAATGAATTTGAGACCGTTTCGAGCATTTTTATTTTTTGCGCGCTCGCTGACCGGACGGATATTGACCTTAATCATGATAAATATGAATTAGAAATGCCTCTCCGTTATGAAGATATGATCCTGAGTAAAAAGTACCCCCAAAAACACAAAATGGCGCCTGGATGACGTCATGAAGACTTGATGACCTTGGAAATGTTCCTGTCCCGTCTTATGACAATGACCTATGACTGTGCTAAAATTGAAAGAAATTGACTAAACTGATCTTGAGTTATCCTCTACACAAAAAAGTGTAAAAAATAAATAAAGAAGAAGAAAATTCTGACGAAAACAATAGGTGATCTGTCTACGACAGACCACCTAATAAAGAAAGAAAATTCTGACGAAAACAATAGGTGATCTGTCTACGACAGACCACCTAATAAAGAAATAAAATTCTGACGAAAACAATAGGTGATCTGTCGATACCGACAGACCACCTAAAAAGAGTAACTTCGTAGTCCCAGTCTTCCACCATTTTTTTTTAATTGAAAATTCTCCCAGTGTCTGAACTTTTAAAACTCAATAATATATCAGTTTTCATGTTTAAAGAGATAGTTGAGTTCTGTTTTCAGACCGCAAATGGCTTTAAAGTGCATGCTTATTGCTCTTATTCTTATCTATGACATTTCTATTGCCCTTTAGGGCTATGAAGGTAATTTTAGACCCCAAATGTGTAAAATTTAGCCAATCATTCCAATTCAGCTCCACTTTCAAATAAATACAGTGACCGTTAATTAATTAATTATTTTTTAATTGGCATTGGCTGAAATACAACATAAACGGCGCTGTTTTGTTTTTTTCAACGGCTTTTTCAAATTATCGAATATTTTTGGTGGTACACAAATATTACAAATCGCTATTTTTAAGGAAATTTTAGTCGTATCTGAACCGATTTTGATAAACAAAAATGACTTTGTCATTTAAATTGTATGTTCTTTCAAATTTGACACTCAGTGTGTCATTTTCTCATTCTGTACTCTCCCTATTTTGTATTGCTTTTGTTTGAGTGTGATTGTGGGTGTATGCATATACATGCGTGATACTGCTGATAGTTAATGGTTGGTCTTATATTTCCTTCTTCTTCTTAATGTACGTATATATACCTAGTAAGTTTTATTCATTTCGCTATTTAATTTAATTGAATATTGTGTTAACATTGATAGGGGCCTCATGTACAAGCACACGTTGTTCTGGCTGATATAATTATCTATTCTGTATTTGTGAGTTGTCATGTTTTGTATGATGCAAATAAACTGTATTATCATTACATTTAATTTAGAGGAATACGACCAATACTATTGTGTTCTTACTACATAGACTTTGTCAGAGGCAATATTTCCTTACTATTTCTCTCTCTCGTTATCTCTCTCTCTCTTTGACCCTCTATCTATTTACCCCTCTCTAGCTCTCACACACTCTCTCTCTCTCTCTCTTTGTCTCTCTCCCCTCCTCCCCCTACTGTCCTATTCCCCCCCCCTCTTTATCGCTCCCCGTCTCACACTCCCTCTCTCAATCAATCTCTCTCTCCAGGCGCGCCAGAAGCAGTTTGGGATGGGGGGGGGGGGCAAACATTCCAGGGGGCTCACCTTCCAGGGGCAGTGACATAATGAGAAAAAACGATCGGAAGGGGGGGGGCAGACGAAAAATCTGCATCACCACCAGTCTTACACGTTACATGCAGGTCCCGCGGAACGTTTTTCAAAGTGGAGTATTAACGATCAGGTAGAGCGTAAATTGGCGTGGGGTCCAGGGCATGAGCATCGGCAGGGGGTCCAGGGGGGGCAGATGAGCATCCAGGGGCCCGCCTTAGGGCCTTTGGTGGGGTCCAGGGGCATAATCCCCGGAAGCTCGGTTTTGTTTAGGTATTAAATTCCGATCAGATGAGCATCCAGGAGGCAGAGCCCCCGGGAGCTCTGGGGTTTTAGGCATTTAATAACAGTCAGATGAGCATTTGTTATACTTTATTTGTGATTTTGGCAGGTCACTTATTTTTTTCTCCGTCTTTCTCTCTTTTTCTCTTTAACATACTTTTTTCAAAAAGTGAGGGGGGGGGGGGCTCGAGCCCAGCCACTTTGCAGACAATGACATAAAGGCTTCTAACTAAACGTATTTTTCGCCAGACTGTAATTTGGGAATTTCTTTTTTTCCAACAAACGCATAAAAAGGTATGACTGACAAAAAATTGGAGAAAAAATACCGGAAAATCATGTCATAACAGTAACATTTGTAAATCACTGGTATCGAATAAGAAATACATCCCCCCCCCCCCCCCCATCAGTACGCCAGTGTCCAGGGGCTCATGTCTTCTCACCCCTATAACAAAAGAACGGACACGCTTTTTCATTCTTGCACAATATGTCCATGATATGCGCGTATCGCTATTATAAAGACCTCCATTGATAAATACCGTATAGGTGGCATGCGCAATGTTTATGAAATTCTGTGAATATTTTTTTTTTTAATGGAATTGTATATGTGATTTAATTCAGGTTTTTATTATTGTTATGTTCTTTTGGGTTAAAAATACAAAGCATGTTTACTCCTTTACTGCTTTTTTTTGGGGGGGGGAGGGGGAAGGGGGGGTCTTTTTTGGGGGGGGGGCAAAAATACGTTTTGCCCCCCCCCCCCCCCCCCCCCCTCCCCCACTTCCCCACTATGTCTCTCTCTATATCGTCCCTATTTTCACGAAGTGACGGTAGTGAATGAAAATCACATACACTTTGCGTGCAGATTTTCCTCACTTCGTGAAAACAGGAACGATATAACACATATAATGTATACATTTGCAATAGCTCTCTAGTACTTTTATAGATTATGTTGATTACAAGTCCATCTGAGGTGGCCTCTGCTTCCGGATGAGGAAAGAAAGATCATGAGAGTTCAAAATAACAGGAAATAACACCCACCCGCATTCGGTCTAGGCCTTCTTTGTGAAAATATGGGCAAAGTCCACAAATGTGATAAGCAGATGTCCTGATAGCTTGCAGACACAAATCCTTGCCAGTCGATGTGCGTAACAGTGTCTGCACAGTGAGACAAGGAGGGCATATAGTGTGGTACGGTATGTCACTGAAACAGCTCCCGTAAGATTTTTGTGCCAAAGTTTATTTTCTTTTTTGCATTTTGGGATTCATTGGAGTCCAAGCTATCATAAATTGATGGGGTTCAAATTTTCCTGAAGACACCAAATTTCCCTATTGCGCGTTATACAGTGCGTCTCAGAAAAAACGAAACCGAGAACTATCGATGTTTTATCATAACTTAATCACAATTGTAATTAATAAATGACACATATTTGGAAAGCTTAGATCCTCTTCTTTCATTTGATGCAACTCATATTATTCATATCTCACGCATGAGTAATAAAAAGCAATTTGAAGAGATGAAACCAAAAAGTCATTTTGCGGGCGGTATCTGAATTTCAAAGTGAAAGTCACATTTCTAGAAAGTTGAGTTTCTGCCCTTTCATATGAAACCTCAATCAGTAAAAATGAGCTAGGAATAACAAAGTTCTGTTTGCTTAAAGTAACGCGTGCATTTCTATAATTTGATCAAACGAGTTAGTTTTCACTGCCTGCCGACGTAGCAACAAACATAGTTGACAAAAGACTTAACTCCATTTCGGTGACAATCAGCCATTCACAAAGAAGACGAAAAACCTGACTAATTAGACTAATATCTATCATCATTACAAGTTTCATGATAATAGCTTTATTCATTCTTGAGATATCTTGCGAACAAATTCGAGGAAGAATAATAAAAATAAATAATAATAATGAAAAATCTTGACGAAATCAAAAGGTGATACGTATATTTCATACGTATCACCTAATAAAGAAAAATCTTGACGAAATCAAAAGGTGATACGTCTACGTACGTATCACCTAATAAAGAAAAATCTTGACGAAATCAAAAGGTGATACGTATATTTCATACGTATCACCTAATAATAATAAATAATAAACTAGAAAATTTAAATCGTCATGGGGACGAATTAGGTGGTCTGTCTTCACTTCTTATGATAGATTTGAGAATGGGAGAAATTATATAGACATGTAAACAATGATGATCATGATGAACATGATGATTATCATGATAGTAATGGTGATGATGATGTTGATGAGGATGGTTATCATCATTATGATAGTGATGATGATCACGATCATGAGCGTGATTCCGACATCTTATCGGAAAGATGAGGAATGATTTAGATAACATATAGTCTCAGCTATAACATACTAAAATTTGGGAGAAAACTGTTGAATAACAACCGAGATACTGGTCAAAACACACTGTCATGCAGATCCATGTTTTGAAAAAAGTGACCTCCCATAGACATAACACGCAAATATGAGAAATTATGCATTGCTGCCTTTAATCCAATATTTCACTATGATGACGTCATCCAAATGAACGATATATGCCATAATCCTAGTAGAAAATTATCTCAGCTACAACATATCAAAATCTGGGAGAAAATCGATCCCCGATAAGCGAGATAAATTCAATTAAACAAAGACAAAAATGACGTCATCAACAAAATACATTTGTTTGAGTTTAGATGCCAATATGATGACTTTGTTTCACTTTGTACGAGTCAGGGTGGTATGAAATCATATCTCCAACTCATGCTTTTTCCAACCATGATATAAAAAATGGGGGTCAACGGACTATGATCTGAAGAGCTATTTCGATTTTTAAAATGGCATGTTTTTGATCAAATTTGCATTACATTGCCCATAGCAGCACGCGTGGATTTTGAACTTTGACGCGCGCTCACGGCCTTATGAAAGGTCAAGAGTGACTGAAATTCATGTAAATTCCAGATTCGTACTCTCGTTTAATAGTTAAGTGATTTTGAGCATTTTTAAATTTTGACGCGCGCGTACGCGCGTGTCATGACCTTTATTTGACCTTTGATGACATGACTTGTTGACCCCTCACCTGAAGTATATTTGATATGAATATGAATGACCTTTGATGACGCGTCATGAAGATATGATGGATAATGTGATTTCACAAAATGGCGCCTGGATGACGTCATGAAGACTTGATGACCTTGAAAATGGCCTTGTCACGTCTCATGACAATGACCTATAACTGTGCGAAAATTGAAAGAAATTAACACAACCAATCGTGAGTTATACTAGGAACAAAAAAAGGGGGAGAAATAAAAGTAAAGAATAAATATATAAATAAGAAAGAAAATTCTGACGAAATCAATAGGTGATCTGTCTACGACAGACCACCTAATAATAATAAAAATCTTGACGAAATCAGAGGTGATACGTATATTTCATACGTATCACCTAATAAATAAATAATACAAATCTTGACGAAATCAAAAGGTGATACGTATATTTCATACGTATCACCTAATAAAAAATAAAAATCTTGACGAAATCAATAGGTGATACGTAGACTTCGTACGTCACCTAATAATTAATATTGGACCTGGTGTCCCCCATTGCCTGCACACGTTTCTGATCAGACACCATTAATAATGTGCTGTTCAACACCCTTTCACAACATACAATGGCCATACTTTTTTGTGATGGTTGGCACACTTCATAAACTTCATTTAAGAACTACTTTTTAAGAGCCACCCCTAAATATCTGCATACACCACAAGATTCAGTGAAAATTGTGTTTTTATATCAGAGCAAAATTTTACGATCAAAATTGGTTACCTTGGTCAATTTTTCCAATTTTCTCGGAGAAAAGGGACATTGTAGTCCTCGAAATGAATTGGATATATGCAGTAGTGTTGTTAAGGGCCACAAATGGCGCTATAGCAATACTGGAGCCAACACGGACAGACAGTGATGGGTTCAAGCTTGGTGGTCTCCAATTCCCTGCACCTAACCTAGATCATATCAGATTGCTTTCAGGGTGCTTGCGATCTTCAATATCAAACGAAAGCTGGAGGATATAAGCATCTGACATACACCAAAGTACTGAGAAAGCAGCACTGGAATAAAGTAATAAAATGAGACTATGCAAATACTTATAACAGTTTGAACATATTTTTGTAAATATGTATAACATTTCCCCTTTTGGAAAAAATCAAGAAGAATTGTAAATTTGTTGTATTCATAAGCTATTGAGTGTAACAGACTTCAGTCTCTACTGGGCAAGTGATGTCACCAGTGACTCATCCGTATGAAATGTAATATTATACAAATGATGCACAGGTTTGAGTGCGTCAGTAGGGATTGTGTACAAGGTACCTTTGAATGGCTTTAGACCAAATTCAAAGGTACCGCGTGCACACAATCCCACCGACCCACGAATTAAACCTGTGCATCATCTGTTTTATAAGATGGGGCACAAAAAATTGTCAAAAATACGAAATTTTGTTATTTTACAGATTTACCGGATGCATGGCAAAATCATTTTGCCATAGCCATGCTTTCCGGTAATTACCGACGCATGATTTTTAAAATTTGCATAATTTGTCTGTTCTTAGTGCTATGGATTAAAACAAATGTAGAATGACTTAGGCCTAAACCTTAACGAAATAAAGTCAGGCCTAACTGACCTTAACAAAAAAAAGTCATTAAGTCAATAAAAACTTATTTTGCAACTTTTTTGAGTTTTAGGGAGGTGCAGTCTAAATTAGAAGAGGTCTGGATCTTGTCCATATCAAGTACAGAAATTGAGGCTTTATGTGTGATGCTTCCCGGCCCCTCTCGCTTCAGTTTCACCAACACAGCCTTAAACATACGTGTGCTCTCGAGAAATTGAAATTTGTTACAGATATCTAAAGTACAGTGATCCAAAAAGTGGCGTTGTATGCCACAGCGAAGGTACTAAAGTCTAGATTTACAACTCACCGTCAGTCTATGTACAGAAGCATAGAACTTAGTTTAGAACGAACAGTTTGTCCAATTCTGGCGTAAAAATGTCTCCTAAATTGACGTTCTTGATCTGTGCAAACTTTTCCAACTTTGAGAAACCATACTTTGATTGAATTTTTCATGCTATAGCCGCATCTGAATCATCCAACAATTTAGATAATTCTTCTTCTTACAGAAACTGGAAAATCAAATCGCCGCCGCGATTTCGCCATCTTGTTTTGGGTTTGGTTGTTTTCCTTAGTGGAGAAGAGAGAAAGTGCAAACAATCGGGATATCGATGTTATCGATTCCAATATCGCATATATCGTGTTGATATCGCGTGCATCCAGTAAAAATAACTACACGGCAATTGACCACTCAGATTGCAGGGATTCTTCTAACCATCTTATAAATGGTTTTGTAAAAAGTTGGCCAGACTCTTGGCCTGCACGCTTGCAGGGAATATCCTCTTAGCCTGCAACTAAAACAACAATAACCACACTTACAGCAGCAACAACGTCTACAATTATCTAAATGGAAGCATATTGATAGTAAAAATTAGGAACTACATCTAAACGATATATCCCCACAACTTTTGATGAACATTCATGAAAAAATAATGAAGGAGAAAAAAAGTCAAAATACCGGGGCGTAAAGTAGGCCAAGACCAACTTTTTCTCACTTGTTTTCACAGCCGATAAAGATATTTGTATTAATTTCTTAATTTGTAGTATGTTGTTTTGTGGGATGAAAATTATAAGTAGGAGGAGACTAAAATGAAATACAGGACAGAACAAAAAGAAGCTTGGAGAAATAGACTATGTTCTGTGTGGTAGTTTATTCCAAACGCTTTGTATTTATCATGTACAAGACTTGCATGTCGCTCTATTTATTCATGCAAATCTGTTTATTATTGAATATCTCATGCATTAAGTATCATCAGGTGTTTTGTTTTATTGAGTATTCTAATATTGGGCTATTGGTGAATTTGTATATTGTTTTACTTTTCATTGTAATTGCATTATGTAATACAGGGCTCTCTTGCAAAGCAGTTTTTACGTCCTGAATAGACCACCCTGTATACAATTATGGAACACTTGATCGTACCTATACATTGTTCACTATCAAACCGGGGATGGGGGGGGGGGGGGTAGTCGAGGGTCGCTTACAACAAGATGATGTTCCAAACATTACCAGGTCCAAAATGCCTTATCTTTTCCAAGGTATAGACATACAAAACTTAAAAACATACCAACATGGGTATAGTCCACCTTCTAATCATTCTCACAAGACTAACAAAATTTAGTCGAATTGTTTATGATATTTACTAAGGGTTAGGATTTCTGCAATATTGGCTATTTCAATTTAATTTCCCATCTTTAAAAAAGAACAAATATAACATAGTATTGACACATTGTATTAAAATAATAATCTAAACATAAATACGTAGGGATACCCTTAATAAGCAGCTTGCTTGTAAGCAGGGCCCCGGTATACAATATAACATTTACAACTTTGTTAGAGAAATTTATAAACATTTGAGAGAATAATAAAACAGCAAAATTATATATAAATCTATCGCTTGGATCAACAGATTTTAGAGGTAACGAGTCAAAAATTATATATATAATACTCACTGTTTGCCTAGATCCTGCTTAATGCGAAATGAATCGTGGAATGAGACGTCGAGTCCTCTCCTCAGAAATATTTATCCAATTATAGCCGAGCTAAACGGATTTACACATAATCTTACGCAGTTGAATTAAAAGTAACGGGCAACAAGTGACATGAGAGTTCTCTTCCAGAACGTGTTAGAAGGCGTTTACAATGTAACTTTCGCAAGATAAGAGCAGAGTTTGTCTCTGTGTCATGAATCCAGTTTGGCAGATGACAAAATATGCAGTGTGTCGAGGAAAATGATCTAGAAATCAGTCTTATGCAATGCCCATTGCACAAATGTGCTTCTTTCTATCAGATTTTCATGAAAATGTTACCTGATATCCCGTATCAAATGAAAAGCAAAGGCTGCGTGAGTCCGTATTTCACAGTCTGGTGACAATTGAACAGGTACCTATTGCACGTCAGTCAAGCCATGTAGTCCAAAAACGGAACTAGAGGAAAGTTCACATAACAAAAGCTAACCAAACAAAGCGACTCATATCTCTCGCTCAGTGAGTCGGTCCTTATTATTGTGATGCAATTCAAACACATCATATAGTGGTCTGGGTATTCCGCCCACCAAGCGGAAACCGTAGTCTCTACCCATGCAATTTTTTTTTTTAGGAGGGGGGTTGGCATAATATTTATCAACTGCCATCACCTTTGAGGACCTTTCCCACAATTCACTAATTGGTATCTGGTATACAATAGCAAATCTAGATAATTCCAAATCTATGCTTGCCAATGTAAACACGTTCAGTTAAGGGAATGTCAGGCTTTAGTTTCCCAGTCAGTATTTGAATATGTTTTGAATGTTTATATTAATTTTCGTTTTATCATAATTGATATACCAGTGTTTATTTATCGTTCTCTAAATGTTTAGGAAAATCATACTGAAATCAAGGAAACACAACTCGACGATAATTTCCACAATGGTTGAAGAATCATTCTTGAAATTGTATGACTTTTATGGTTTTGATATTAAATGAAATAAAAGTACACATTACGGAAAAATAAAAAAGGAAAATATGTGGGAGGGTGGGTGAAGGCTCGTATCCAGCCGGTTGCACTTGGAGGGGCCAAAAAGGGGGCCCGATTCGTGAGGAAATATTGAGCGGCGAAACAGCCAGCTGGTGAATAAGCGACGGGGGGGGGGAGGAACAATATATTTTTTTGTTTTGCCCCAGGGACCCCCTGGATCCGCCACAGGGTGGAAGTGTACTTTACACGGGAACTGTGTTATGTTTGCTGTTCCAAACACACCAAACAAACTATCAGTGAATCCAGACGTCCCTCTTTTCAAGATGAAACTTCCTGACTCGTTATCATATTTTAATCTACCAATGACATTGTGGGCAATTGCTTTCTTGACCTGTAGCTGGAGAGTGAATCACCTTAATATTTTGTTTATTGTAAATCATTGGTACAACCGATATGGTCTCATTGTCCATGTTGAAATGCAAGAGGGATTATTTTGAAACTCTTTAAAATTGATAATTTACAAGCCATTGAAATAATTAAGTCATTATTACATCATGTAGAAAGGAGGCTCTTTATAATATGTTGAGTTGAATTAAAATCATCACTTGACATTGGAAGATTCTATAAATTACTTTATTCGCAGACTAACAACCCTTTTTAAAATGTGCTATGGAACCTATTATGTGTGTAGTGTCTGTCGTCTTCTTTGTTTAGAGTACATAAAGGATATGGGTTTACTCATTCCACCTGGATTTTTCGAGACAAGAGAGAGAGAGAGAGAGAGAGAGAGTGTGTGAGAGAGAGAGAGAGAGAGAGAGACAGAGAGGCAGAGAGACAGACATAGACGGAAGAGTGACTTTGCCTGGAAACCACAAAAACATATGCCCGTATAGGATGGGTTAAAAGAAGAAATAAAAACATTTTTGAAAGGAATATTCTGAAAGGAAACGTACTTTGATTGAAATCATTTGTAATGATATTTCACGCTGGTAGGTTTTACATAAAGAAATTATGATCACTGATTGTAGCCTGAGAGGCAGGGAAGCTCTCAAAAACTTGTTTGTCGAATAAATTCTAAAGAGAAAATTACAATAGAAAGCTGTTTTGGAACTTGAAGCATGTCCATATTTGGGTATTACTTCGTTTCGCTTTGATACAAACATTCCTGGCTAAAATCATATACAAGAAAACTCGGACGGACGTATAACTGAATTGAACAATGTAAACAATATTTTCGCTTCTGTACATCTCATTATACCTTATATTCAGGTCCACCCTCTTTGACAAGATTGCAGACATGTGTATATATCATAATGTAATTCATGAAATAAGTGAAACCTATATAAGTGGACCTAGGATGTCTTACCGTAAAGCTGATTTTGACTCCTAAGCGAAGGGCCAACGTCAGAAAAGAGGGGTTTTCCTGCCACTACCACACAAACTAAGCACACCTTGTTTATTTGAAAGATTTTACTATAATACAAAATATGGTGTATCTTAAAGATGTGTAGCGATCACCCCTAAATTGGAGGGTGGCTCTAAAAAAGCAGCCCTTTTGACGAAAAAATAGTATTTAAAACAAAATATTTAAAGGAAACCTTGAAAAAGCAAGAGTTTGGTGTTAACTCCAATTTCGACAGAATTGGGATTAATTAAAATCGCAATTTTAAGTAAGAAACATGATTTGGCGTGAATTATTTTTTAAATATTTTTTTAAAATCAAAACCTTTATTTTCCATATATCAGATTCAGAGAGGTGTATCTTTTCGTAACTTCCCAGGAAGTTGTCCATGTACAAGGAACATTTTGCTGAGGAGAGGATTATATCTTCCTTAGTGAAAAGTTATAGCAACCCAAATTTATTTACTTCACTTCTACAAAAACGACATTTTGCCCATAATTATGTGTATTAACTGTATAAACGTATAATAGTGTATAGAGAACTCGTTTGGTGTTTTTAAGTCGAGTTTTATAGATGAATTTTGAGTAAAACCTCAAAAAAACATGGGGTTGGTGTCATATGATGGATAAATAAAATACCCTCAAGTTGATATCAATTTCATTGAGTTATGTAATGTGAAAAAATATAAATTTCGAGCCGAAAATGTGCTTTTTAGTGTAGATATTTTCCCCCTAATTTTGGCCAGTATCTTTGTATATAAAACTATTTCTAGATATTTTAGAAAAAGAGTATAAAATGGTGGTATGCAATATTTGAGTGATAAAGACAATAATGTATTCATATTTATTGATCTAAGACATAATTACATAAAATATGAAAGCAGTGAGTGGAAAGGGTAATTGTTGAACGGTTGAACGACATTTAAACTATGGAAAGATTCTCCTGAACCTTAACAGATTTAGTACTTAATCTACTTTTCAGTGGACCTCTCCATTTCCACAGAACATAAATCAAGTTTCATTTGAAATTATTCTACTTTTTATTTGTCAAGGTATTAATTGATCGATTGTTCTCTGTTTTCCCAGCTAGAGAGATGTATGACTGAGAATGGGATACATGAGGAAGGGGGACATCAACATACAAGAAGATTGAGGAAACTAAATGATGCACTCCCAGTCTCCCATATAGTAGTTATGACGTCATAATCAAATTTACTTACCTTTAACTGCAGCTCCAATAAAGTTTTAGTGTATCACTCTCGACCCATATGGCACAGCAATGTACCCCCTCCTACAATGCATGAAGTCTAACCATAAACGGGCAGTGTGGTCCGATAAAAGTTGCCGATGTGATATGACGAACAATGGGCAAGAAAGTGAAATATTGATCAATATAGGTGTCCCCGGTTCGACGACAAAAAACTAACCACATTGCTTTCATGAGCACCTTGGACTGAGTGCTTATTTGAAAATTGATGAGCTGAGCAGGCTCAGTTCAGGAAGAGATGTTGGATGGTGGTACATGGTGTGAGAGGAGGGTCGGGGGGGGGGGGCTCCAGGGGGCTTTGATGGGCTTCTGTTGCAAGTGTAAGATAGTGATGTTATAAACTTATCTAATATGTTGTTCATTCATTGTCACAATTAGCTTTCCCTAGACTGCCCACTTCCATTTCCTAAATTCTTCTCCTTATTTAATTATTGCCTCTTTTAATTGTCCTTTTCTAATTGTTATTCAGGACCTAGATTTCTGCTTACACACTCACCTGTCAGGGCATTCTCTATTCGTTCCTCCTTACTCACTTCTCAACCATTTCCATTTGTTCTTTTTCTCTCTTCAGGTCCCACTTTGTTTATTTTGAAATAATCACTCCTACAGCGATGGAGGTGCTGCATAAATAGCCATTGTTTCCCAGTTTCAAAGAATGTTTCTACCTGTGTATCATGGAGTGCACTGCTTGTGTATAAATTATTAATGATAACATAACTTTCATGAGCACGTACCCAGTATTTTGTCGCTGTGTGTTTCACAATTTGGTGTGCAATGACCTTTATCTGCTCATGCTCTTATTCATGTTTTTGTTTCGTGCACATTCGTCTATTCTTATGTTATCGTTATATTTTGCCAGTGGAGGCCAACTTTCTGTGTTTTTTTAACGTAGACCAAAACAAATAATCTTGAATCTTATCAACCATTGATTGAGAAAGTAATTTGTTTGGCAAAAGCGAGCTGGCCATAGTAAATTTGGGGAGTTTTCCACACAGGCCGATGTATATAGGCCTACTTTGGCTTTAGGGTAGGGCGATTAGTGTTTATGTGTATCTATTTTTCGGTTTAGTAGGCCGGCCGGTGTGACTGCACCGTTTGTCCTGCCAGTTTCGTTTGTCCGTCAGACATAATACGCGGGTTTTCTGCTCGCATCGATCGTCCGTGACTCGCACAGATCGTCTGAGGGACGATCCGTGCGGTTTGCCATCTGCACAGTCTGTCCTCACATTGTTTTACGCGTATATTTGATAAAAAGAAGCAACTCGACAAATCAATGTATTTAGAATCATTGTAAATCATGTGGTTGACATTTTGTCTAGAAATGACATAATGATAACTCTCTAAAATTTTTTAAAGCAAATGGACCAGTCCTTTTGAAATGAGAAGTGAATATTTTCTTTATAACCCTCATTCTACGAAGACATACTCGTGATATCGGCCCTCGCAACTGTTGTAATCGATTATACTTTTGTACGTGGCTTGTTACTTCAACCAACTCACTAATAATATATACTCGTGATCCAGGCCCCGCGCAACGGCGTAGCATACACGGTGGTGGGCGTAAGTATTTGGGGGCGTTTCGAAATTTAATGAAGGGGTTAAATGGGAAATAAAAGTGTTAATGAAGGAGTTAAATTGAAAATAAAAGTGATTAAAAATGGGGTTGAAAGTGGGTGGGGGAGGCTAGAGTATTTAAGATCAGGTATAGCGTAGCACAAATTGGCGGGGGGGATCAAGGGGCGGAGCCCCCGGATGATAAGGGTGTAGGGGCATTTAATTACGTTCACATTAGCATATTTGGTTACCTCATTATTTTGTAACACTGGCAGGTCACTGTTTTTTCTTTCTTTCTCTCTTTCTATGTAATTCTCTTTAATATACTTTTTCAAAAGTGTGTGTGTATGGGGGGGGGGCCTGACACGTAGGCCTCTAAATAGTAAATAAGCACATTTCCTGCCTGACTGTAAAATTTGTTATTTGTCATTCTCCAACAAACGCATACAGAAGTATAATTTACTAAAAAGTGAGGAAAATTCTGAAAAATTATGTCATTTCAGCAACATATGTAAATCACTGGTATCGAATTAGAAATAAATCACTTTTAAAGTTTATTTTGGTGGGGGGAGCAACTGGCTGTATACTTACACCATATGGTCTCGAGAGGCTCCTTTTTAATTTTTTTGTTCGGTAATGAATAAGGTTAGTTTATGTGGGTGTCATTCAGGCGCGGATATACGGGGGGCGACGGACCCCCCCCCCCCCCCCCTCCCCTTAAAAAAAGAAAGGAAAATAAAGGAAAGGAAAGAAAAGAAGAGGAAAGAAAAAGGAAAGAAAGAAGGGCTAAAAACATGAGTTAGAAGTGGACCCATCAGGGCACTCACTTATCCGTATATAGGACAAGGTGAAAAGTTAATACACCCCTTTTTTTTTTACAATTGTCGGGCCGGACTTTGTCGCCCGAAAAGTACCCCTTTACCGGACATTTTGTTAACACGCATGGGGTCCGTTCTCGGAGTGGGGGGAGGGGGGGGCGGGATCCGGACACCTACCCCCTGGACAACCACCCCGGATAACCAACCATAGGATAACCATCCTCTAGGACAACTACCCCGTAGGACAACTACCCCCTAGGGCAACCACCCTCTAGGACGACTACCCCCTGGGTCAACTACCCACCCCCCCAGACGACTACCCCCCAGACAACTACCCCCAGACAACTACTCCCTAGAACAACTACCCCTTAGGACAACTACCCCTAGGACAACTACACCTAGGACTACTACCCCTAGGACAACCACCCCTAGAACTACTACCCCTAGGACAACTACCCCCGGACAACTAGCCCCGGACATCTACCCCCTAGGATAGTTTTTCGGGTGTAGTTGTCCTAGGGATAGTAGTCCTAGGGGGTAGTTGTCTGGGGTAGTCGTCCGGGGGTACACTCTTAAAAGTACGTGGTCAAAAAATTACCACGTCGTAGTCGTTTTTAAAGGTGCATGGTTGACTACCAAAACTTGGTCAGTGGTCGTTTTTAACCACGTTTTCTAAGAGTGTAGTTGTCCTAGAGGGTGGTTATCCTAGGGGATAGTTGTCCTAGGGGGTAGTTGACTGGGGTGGTCTTCCGGGGTGGATGTCCAGGGGGTAGGTGTCCTAGGACCATTTAAACGATCTAGAAGTGATTGATTGTGGAAATTGTATGTTATACTGTACAAAGTTGTTAAAGGTAACTTTGAAAATTTGAGTGGATAGTGATTCTTTACAATTTTGATATATTTGGATGCCCATGTGGATGTTTTATATGCACTAGAAAATTTAGCCAATAAAACGCTTCTTCTTTCGAGAAAAATTGAATATACAAATTTACCGGAGCTCCCGGTAAATGTTGATCAATTTCAAATAGCGCCTACGACCGTACAATGGTAGCTGCGACCATGAAAATCTCAGAATATGTAGTTGTTATAAAATATACAGTCATGTATATAATTTCCAAACGGGAATAGCTAATCGGTCGATTTTAGTCAAGAAACATTGTTTTAAAGCTTAATTAATACCTTGAGAGGGAGCTATACAGCATAAAGAGTTTATTATTTACAATTTCATTACTTTAGACTCGATTTCAACGGCTACAACGATCACTGAATATAATTTTTGCAAGTACTACTTACTGGTGAAGTACCAGACCATCGTCTTTGTGCATTGTGCAGCAACGAAGCATATACAACTTCTCACGACGTGACGGATCACTTTTCTATAACTTCTAACCAATCAGAGGGCCTCTATTTTTTCCAAGAAGTGCCGATGGAGATTCAGTAAAGCGCCAAATGTGGTTCTCAAATTGCAAAAGATCCCTACTCTTGGAGGGGATAGGAGAAAGCAATTTTACGTCATATTACTCCAGGAAGTGCCTGAAAATGCGTTTAATGTGGTTCTAAAATTGCAATGTTTCCTAATCAGGGAGGGGGTTCGAACCCCATGCCAGATCCACCCCACTTGGTCGCTCCGCTCCCTCGCCGCTGGCGCCTCGCTCCATCATTTTTTTAAATATATTTCACCCTATGAGATTTTGTGCCCCCCCCCCCGGTAAGAAATTCCTGGCTCCGCCACTGGAAGAAGTAAAAGACTAAAAAGGAGATGGAGAAGAAAAAGGAGGAGGAGGAGGAGGATGAAGAGAAAACAGGCTACGTTCTTTGATTTTCTACCAAATGTGCATGGTGAAATTGGTTTAGCGAGATATTCATTCACAGACACAGACACACACACAAAAACTTTTGTTTTACAGTTTAAACATTCAAAATTATATGAAGTACGACAGTGAATCAAAATAGAACATAAAACGAAAAAGCCATAGATATTTTTTTATAGGCCCATTCAAATAAATGTTAGTTGAATTTATATTCTGTCATAAGAATGATTGTACTAAAATGGAGAAAGGAAATGGAAACCTCTTGTGAACGATTTTCGTCATTACTCCAGATGACTCGAGTTCAGTTTATATACCGGATCGACGGGCCATTCTTTAGTATAGGTCCCTATGGAGCCATAAAATACAGATCATTAATATTTCGGAGTTATGTTTGTTTGTTTATTTTGTTTGTTTGATTTTTGTTTTAAATGATTGATCTATACAGATTTCAAAAGAGAGCATACGGACGCAGACGCGCTATTAATGTCAATAAAAAATAGGCCTACATTATTAACACATGAACATTTCTTTTGAATTAAAGGTCTAAAAGGGCTCAATTTAGGTCTCTCCCTTCAAACATTATACTTTAACGTCTTGAATACGATGAAATATTTTTATTGCCACAATGTTCTAATGGTATGAGGAGAACCTTTCTCTTATATAGTACCAGCTTATCGTGAATTTTCTTTTGAAAGTGAGGGAAAACTTTGGCAAGAATCAATAATAATCTCCGGATCTTTATATTATGATCCATTCCCTTTGGAGATGATCTTTTTTTCTAAATAATTTGAATCTATTGCGTTTGATGAATCTATGAAACTTCAGCATAGCCAAGTACCACTATATCAGCCTCATGCTGGCATTCATAATAAAATGTATTTTAACATAATATATTCACAAGTCTTTATTTTCCAGTCGAGACGAGATCATATTTCTTGTTTTTTTGTATTTAAAAATCTCGTAATTTTCTGTATAGGCCTATGTGAGTGACAGTGAGAGTCTGAGAGCGAGAGAGAGAGAGAGAGAGAGAGAAAGAGAGAGAGACGCAACTTTATCAAATTCCCCCATTAATCAAATCCGATTGCTCCGGTTGTCCCATTTCCGCTCGCATGACGTATATAGCAGACGGCAATCGGCGGATTAGACGACACTTGGTAGTGAATTTGTATGTGAGATTGCTTTGCTAAATATAAAATACAGGAACATTTTCCATATCTTTAAGCTATCATTGATATCTGATAATTAAATAGTTATTAAAATAAACCTACCAAACTACATAATACAATGAAATACTTGACTTGAAGTAAGGGAGTTTGATGTGGTGCACAATTGCACCCCTCTGTAACATATAGCTCCGTTTAGTCTCATTTCGCAACGCCCCCTATCGTCAGAGTCAGCAGCCATACATGTTAGCCTATGGAATTGTACCAATTAAAATCGATAACAATTCATTTTTTGTTTAAACGAAAAGCACATCCACCCCGACTTACGTTATCACTCGTCATTGCCTATAATACACATGTGAAACCAGTCGAACTTTGGACTCAGTTTGCCAAGCGATTTTAAGATTATAGGTCAAGCACACGAAGGATAAGAAGCATGAATTATCCTAGATCACTTCTGCTTGGTTCATTATGTCCATTTCATCCAACCCCCCACCGTCATTTTTCCATTTAGTAAAAGCAAACATTTCGCCGAGGTAAGCAAAAACATGAATACTCATGTACGGTCAGACAATACAACCTTTTAGTACGTAACGTATAGTGAATGGGAATGGGCGATGATCCGTCCAGGAGGTAGAGGTCAGTGGTTTGTGCTAGCAATGTTCCAGCGAGCAAAAATTAGACAATCGGAGCAATATGATAATCGAATAGTCCATGGTGATCATGAATCTCGGTAAAATGCTTGGCTATACTAAATGGAAAAATTACGGTGGGGGGGGGGGGGGGGGGTTGGATGTAATGGACATAATGAACCGATCAGAACTGATCTATGATAATTCATGCTTATTATCCTTCGTGTGCTTGAGCTATAACCTAACAATCCCGTGGCAAATTGCGTTCAAAGTTCGACTTGTTTCACATGTGTTATATAGGCAATGGCGAGCTAGCGACCTATTTTGACCAAATTACGTTGGGTGAACTTTCAAAAGTCAATGGGACAGGAGGGTTCCGATGAAAGAGCTAGTGTCAACATACGATTTTGTTTGTAAAAGTCAGTAGGCTAACATGTTAGGCTGCTGACTCGGACGATAGGGGGCGTTGTCAAATGAGACTAAACGGAGCTATATGGAAGTCAGGTATGATGAGAACATCGAACAATGTGTTGCAATACTTGATATAAATATTTTAGCGGGAGAGCGATACAAAATATTTTAAAAAAGTTGTTGTTGTTGATAATATGAAAGGAGAAAAAAAAAATATGCCAATGGATTTCTCAAAAAAGAAAAAGAAGGGCCTAAGGTTAAGGGGGTAAGGTTGCACACAAAAAATATCGGGAATTCTTTGGGAACGTGTTCTAGGAAAATTACCCCACAGGACACCCCCGAGGACAATTATCTTATTATTATTATTGAGGGTAATTGTCGATGGGGGTGGGGGGGGGGGTCTTGTCCCAGGGGGTAATTTTTCAGGGGGGGTAATTGTCCTATAGGAGTTAATTTTCTGGATGGTAATTGTCATCGGGGGGGGGGTTGTCCTAGGGGATGACTTTTCGGGGGGTGGGTTATTGTCATGGGGGAGGGGGGAAGTTTTCCGGGGGTGATTGTCCTGATACGATTGCAATAATCGATTCAAATATTGTGGCGAGAAATGAAGCCCGCTGTTTTAAAGTAAAGACATACGCATTCTTATGTCTCCACTTTACTTTATTAACATGCGATTATGTACACTCTCGGATATATTAGCAAAAACAAATTAAGATACATGTATTTAAAAATGTGTGTAGAAAGACTTGAATGAATAAATGCAAAGTGATTCCCTTTCTGAGAACATTATACAAGTATATATATATATAATTCCACTATTGTATCCTTGTATTCACCCTTACTTGGGTATTATTTGTGTCTCTTTTGTATTCTTGCCTGACTGCACATGAGTGTATTTAACATTGCTTTGTATAAAATGTATTTAGTTGCTGATGAGCCTTCGGGCTAAACAGACTGTACAACACTTACTAATAAAGTTGAACCTTTCCAACCTCTATATCAATATATATATATATAATTATGTTTATACATATTTAATACATTTCGGCTATCAATAATACGTTACAGAAGTCCTGCAAATCCAAGAACATGGGAAATATATGAAAGAGAAATTCACCGACTTTCAGATGATTCAAGAATTTCTCAAGGCAATCAAAGAGCCTTTAAAGAAGAACGATTTTTTCTTCTTTTAATTGCCTAGGGTTTTGTTTGTTTTGTTTTGTAGTATTTTTTATTGCATTCATTCAGTACAAAATATATAAAAACAAACATACAGCTTCATTGATTTACAAAACATATCAAAATATAAAGAAAATTGTACATCCCTAAAAAAATACGTAAGATAGTTTAATACACAGTACATAATGTTTTCAAATTAATTATACTGAACGAATATTATAAATCAAAGAGTTACGCACAGACAGACAGACACACCTGATATGTCCTGATACGATTGCAATAATCGACTTCAAATTTTGTGGCGAGAAAGCCCGGTATTTTAAAGTCAAGACATACGCATTCTTTGCTTCCACTTTACTTTATTAACATGCAATTATATACACTCTCAGATATTATTAGCAAAAACAACTTAAGATACATGTTTTAAGAAATGTGTGTAGAAAGACGCCAATTAATCAATGCAAAGTGATTCCCTTTCTGAGAACATTCTACAAGTACATATATATATATATATAATTCCACTATTGTATCCTTGTATTAAAGGTAAAGACCAGTATTGGCAACGCCCCAATTTCAAAAAATGAAATGGAAGCTCTCATTACCAATCATGTGAAAGAATATGTTTTGACTAATACATGATGATAACAAATTTGCCGGGAAACCGCCTACTAATTCATATATTTGATAAATTTATTTCTCTCATGGTCTGGTGAGAGAGATAGGGTAGTCCCATATACATCTTTCTGTGTATAGTGCTTGTAACTTTACGAAGAATGGGCCAAATTTCTTATCATTTTGATGATTCCAGAACCTTGCAGATGCTAGATGCTAGATGATCAACCTTTTCTGATCGATTCCACAATGTTTCTTTCACAATGCAATCGCATGACCATTACTGGTCTTTACCTTTAACCCTTACTAGGGTATTATTATGACTCTTTTGTATTCTTGCCTGACTGCATATGAGTGTATTTAACATTGCCTTGTATAAAATGTATTTAGTTGCTGATGAGCCTTCGGGCAAAACAGACTGTACAACACTTACTAATAAAGTTGAACCTTTTCAACCTCCATATCCATATAGGCCTAAATATGTTTATATATTTAATTATGTACATATTCAATACATTTCGGATATCAATAACACGTTACAGTTACTTGCAAATCCATGAACATGGGAAATATATCAAAGAGAAATTCATCGACTTTCAGATGATTCAAGAATTTCTCAAGGCAATCAAAGAACCTTTAAAGAACGATTTTTTTTTTCAATACAGCTCGAACAAAGAGAATACACTTCTCACAACGTAACGAACAAGACTCCATTTCACTTGCCCTTATTCAGGTGTACTGCGCACCAACTGACAAAATCATTACAACACAGGCATTAATGGAAACGATCATTACAATATAGACATACATGGAAAGAAATGTATAATAGAGTATAAATTGATAAGATGAAATAGTATAAACACTGTACAGGAGCATTGGATGTTTCAAATATATTATAACTTGAAATAAATTGTGATTGTAGATAAGAATAAACCTTTGACATCAATTGATAAGATGTAATAGTATAAACGCTGAGCATTGGATGTTTGAAATATATAACTTGAAATAAATTGTGATTGTAGATAAGAATAAACCTTTGACATTTTATAAGATATCACATGGGCCTATATCCTATTCAGATCTACTGATCATAGAAAAAGCATAAACATAACTTACATTGCATCATTGTGATGGGAAATAGACTCGCATTCTAGTGCTACTAAACATAACGATAATAATTCTGTAAATCGAGAGATGTGTTCCATCAAACGGCATTTTCCAAACCATTTAATGAAAATTTATCTTTGTCTTACTACCCCCTGTCTACTCCTCTCTGTATTACTATCCGTCTTACTACAACAACTGTTGTATGCATGTCGTAAAGTAGTCTAGATTGCAGGTATACACAATATTTGATCTTGATTAGTTTAATACAAGAATATTATTACAACGAGATCGAAATTACTAATTCCTCTCTCTTACTGCATGAGTTTGACAAGAAATGAAAATGGTAATTGAATACAAAAATATAAACACGAGAAGGGTTAGACTCTCTCTACATATACAGCAATGACAGTTGCATGCATGTCAACACATTTTATATGATTACATAACAAGTATTGTCCTGATTAGTTGCATAAAGAAATACATATTTAAATGAGACAAGGTTACTAATTTCTTTCATAAATATTATATTTACACCGACGAATGTTACATACATGCCACAAATAGACTAGATTGTATGTATACACGATCAGATCACGATTTGATATAAGAATATCACAACGAGACCAAGGTGGCAAATTCCTCTTTTTATGATTATTTTGTTTAAATATATTTTTTTATTTACTATACATCAATAACTGTTTCATGCATGTCACAAATTAGACTAGATTATATCAAAGTAAACGAGAGAAGGTTATCAAATTCTCTCGTATATATATCGACGACTGTTACATACATGCCACAAATAGACTAGATTGTATGTATACACGATTAGATCACGATTTGATATAAGAATATCACAACGAGATCAAGATGACTTATTCCTCTTTTTTTAACTACATCAATAATACATGCATGTCACAAATTAGACTAGATTATATCAAAGTTAGGATCGTGATTAGTTGGATGTACCCGCACTGCAAAATAGTGTAATGACCATATTTTTTAGGGTGATAAAAATAATAATAATAATAACAGCACGACATGTATGGTTCATGTGGTTATATGGTTTAAATGGGTTTGTAAGAGTACATTGAGTAGACAAACTGTTTTCTTGTCACAGTTTAACCACATAAACTCTCTGCAAAATATAATTATACTTCATAACATTGTATTTTCTTTAAACCTTTTATGTTCATGAAGCACGACGGACTCTCAGGCTAACTACTCTTCAGTGAAGTATTGGCCATGCATGGCAAGTAGTTCAAGATATAGAAGTTATTAATGATTAATGTAAATCATGTTAACTCAAATCTAGTGTGTATGGATGTTTTATTTCCATTTGACTGAAGGGTAAAACAAAACAAAAAACATGATTCCCCAAAAATGGATAATATCAAGATTACGGCATATATATACACACATGTACATATCAAATATTTCATCATGTTTTTTAACATCTTATCAAGAAATGAGAATGTTCACT
Source organism: Strongylocentrotus droebachiensis (assembly GCA_035222895.1). Lineage (NCBI taxonomy): Eukaryota > Metazoa > Echinodermata > Echinoidea > Camarodonta > Strongylocentrotidae > Strongylocentrotus > Strongylocentrotus droebachiensis. The sequence continues at coordinate 416,487 of JAVYIG010000436.1, forward strand.
TCTTGACTATAACGATTACATTTAAACAAAATATGTTCAATACTTTAATATCGAAAGCAAGAATTTATTGGATACGACAGAAATAATACTAAATCTTGTCTAGATCGAGTATATACATTCAATTTATATACATTCTACACATGGTGTTTTCAACAATCTTTCTTGACAATGGATGAATTTCCGGTTAAAAAGGAAAAAGTCGATTCAAATTACTTTACCCGTAGTTCATGACATCATTCCTGGTATACCGGAAATTCTTACAGAAAACACGTATCGCGGTGATGAAGAATATATCAACAGATCCTTACGGATAAGATTCCCTGATGACCTTTTTATAAAAGTACAATGCAATATATTATCATCATCATTACAATATAGTCAATATGAGTATACAGAAACAGGTTGAAATTGTATGAAACAATCGATTTAAATTTGTTCAAATTCTTTTCGATCCATTTCATATTTCACATTTTACGTTCCACATTGTCAGTTCTATTTACCTGTAATGTACAATGAAACAAATTGTGGGTACACAATAATTCACAATTATATCAAATCACTTTTATTTGTTTGTAGTTACTTGTAAATTAAGGACTCAAGTACAATTAGAAAAGGGGAAATGAAGAATCCTAAGGTAAAAGCATAGATTGTTGGTTATAGCCTGTATATCGAAGGTTCTTGGTTGTATTGCATAGATTGTTTTAAAATTATAACCCATCTTATGGTTATCCTATTTACATCACTAGGAACCCCCTTTATAAGATTATGTAAAATGGTAAGGGTTCACAAGCCGTCAAACTTTGAAATGTGCTTGAAATAAGTTTCTGGTTTTAATATATGTAAACTTATGGTATCCTAAATAGATGTACTTCTATTCAGAAATGAATAAATTTCACTAATTGAAATCTAAACAAAAGACAAATCAATAAATTACTGCCCTTAGCCATTTGAGATTTTAGTCGAGTCTTTTCGATGATACTGAAAAAAATTGATACTGAAACAATGAATGGCGGAGCTTAATTAGTCAATCAAGACAGGTAAGGGCGAAGGTATCTTTTTTTCTATACCATGCTTTCAGATTCGAGGAGAAAACTAGTGAGCCATTAATTTGTTTATACATGTTGAAAAGACATTTTATACCAGTAAATAAAAAGATGTTTACTTTGTGTTGCCTTGTTTCCTCTTATTGACTTATTCCTCTTCTCTGTAACCTTATTCCTCTTCTCTGTCCGGATTTCTTTGTGTTGAATTTATCGTTCTATCTTTTGATTCCTGCTCAATACTGGCTTCCTTCTATATGCTCTCTCTCTCTTCTCTCTTTCTCTCTTTCTCTCTCTCTCTCTCTCTTTCTCTCTCTCCCTCTCTCTCTTTCTCCCTCCTTCTCTCTCTCTCTCTATTTCTATTTCTCTCTATATATCTCTCTTTCTCTCTCTCTCTATCTCTCTCTCTCTCTCTCTTTACTAGGATATAATATGATGTACTTGCAGTATTAGCACAAATGCTTTGCTTAGGTCAAAGTCCTTCGAAGAGGCTGCATAGAATAAAAAAATTGCCCCGAAAATAAGTCGACCTTCTCCATATGCTTCAACATAATTATAAAGTTATTAATTAAAAGTATCGAGACAGGGTATTAGCAGTAATATTTGTATACTGTATTCCAAGCATTTTAACTTTATATATCCTTCAATTAGTTATTCGGGACTTTCGGGTAGCCTGGTTACCTCCACACTCGACAAGTTTCATTTTAAAGTCCGTAGTACTCTTCTGCCATCACGTGGTCTGATGAGGGTCATCTTCCAACGTTGATACGTTGTTGCTTGACGGCCAAACCACATATTATGACCGTTGTCGTCACTAATGATAATAGAAACATAAGAATACCAGAAATGATATATATATATATATATATATATAATGATGGTTTTATAAAAATACGTACCTTTAAAAATAATAAGCAAAGCATTTTTGCAGTTGAATTTGAAAGAGGTAAATTTGATATTATCCATTTAAATAATCATAGTTGCAATGACGACCTTCGTCATTGCCTTGTTTTCGTTCACATTCTTCTTATTAATATTCTTACTTCTTCTTCCTCTTCTTCCTCTTCTTCTTGTCGTCCGGAATCCCATTCGCTTTGCACGTAGTGCTTGTTATTCCTATCCAGGTCCCTTTCTCTTGCTCGATTCCTTTCAAACTTCGTAGGCGTAATCTCTGATATCCAATCTAGGTCACCTACTTTTTCGTTTTCTGAAATCACTCATGCGTAAACGTCCAGGCGCCATTTTGACCGTTTCTGGTCCATTTTAAGGCCTTTCTATCTTCCTTCCTATCTCCACTATCCTAGATCCTACAAACTTCTAACAAATTCCTCTAGATAGTCTAAGAGATGTTCTTTAATCTGCGACGCATAACCTGCCCTTCAAAATGCCATCTTCATACTCAAAATTCAAATCTAAAACCGACTCCGTCAAAAATCTCTCAAATTCTTGAAAAATGGACCCCTAATAATCTAAAACTACCATAACTTTCTCATATAAATTTCGTTTTGTATTTAAATCTCACAGTATCTTCATCTCATAATTGCACATAGCCATGCCAAATTTCACGCTCCAATGGCTTTGCACAACATAAATAGCGCCCTCTAAAGTTCTGGGAATTGGCTTTCTCTCTGTGGCCGTATCTCCATAATGGCTTGGCAAACCCGTACCCTTTTTTGGATTTAGATACTTGAAGATATGCCCTTTACAGCCATATACAAAATTATATACCCTATCACTGACCAAATTTGAGAAAATTGCCCTCCAAATTCGCCATTTTCAAGAAAATTGAGAAATAACTTCAACTTGCTCTAAACCGGCGATCTTTATACCTACATCAATGAAACTTGGCAGACACATGTATCCATAAACGTGAGAACTTTCTGCTAAGTTTAGTAAATTGTAATGCCCTCTTCGCCAAGTTATCGCCCAAAATGATGAATTTACTATGCTTTACGTACTAGCGCGTTTGATGCGTGCAGTACGTATTGCGCAAATGACAATGGTTGCAAACAGACCGCACTGAAGTGCCCTTTCGAATGATACCAAGTATGGTATATGTTCACACAGAAAATTGTAAGTAAATCGCATTCGAACAAGGATCACTATACGAATTCCGCCGAGTTTCCGCCCTATTATAACACGTTTCGGCCATGACGTCATTTTTTAAGACTGTTATTTGGTTGTGTTAGTATGGGCGGCCGTTCGTGCCAAAGCACGCGTCGCAACATGTTCATCATGCACCAAGTCCTATTGGTTTTGCACGCAGTGCTTGCGAGCCCTTTCTAGATCCCTTCCTCTACTCCAATTCCCTTCAAAATCCGTAGGCGTAGTCTCTAGCATTCCTTCAAGGTCACTAAATTCTTCGTTCTCCGGAAACCCTCATGCGTGACCGTCCAGGCACCATTTTTTCCGTTTCGGGCCGTTTTGATGACCTTTCTTTCGCCCTAACTATCTCCACTATCACACTACAGACTTCTTACATATTGCTCTGGATAGTCCGAGAGTAGCTCCTTCGTTTGACACGTAGAAACATGGCGTCATTGCACGCACATCGTTGTGACACGATTGCATTTCTAGTTTGATTTGATTTCATGTGATGTTTAGGCCTATTTATTCCATATACATCAACATATTTACATTTACTATCTTATAACTATATATCTAGGAAATGACATGGGTTATACAGAAAAGGGTAGTCTTAAGTATAAGCTTGAAGTGACGTCCTTTCGAAAAATTAAAATAAGAATCCATACAATATGAAGCAATGCATGGACATTAGGTTTGATTTGATTTTGATGTGATTTGATTTGATTAATAATTAATAATATTATAAAGTAAAAAAAGTATTTTTCTGACAATGAATCATAAATAAGCAAATACATATATATATATATATATATATATACTGTTATTTTCAAAAACGAAATGATAAACTGTCATAAATACTAAATTTCCTCAAACATTAAAAAACATTATAAAATTATTTGCGGAAGAAGGACTGTCATTGTAAGCAGATTTTTTGATAATACGACAGCCCCAGACAAAACTCATGAAATATACTAACACATTTATTTTAGGTAGTTAGGAAGGAAGCAAGTTAGGAAGGAAGCAAGATAAACAAACAAATCATAGAAAGAGAAGGGACAGAGCCGGGAGGGAGAGAAAAAATTAATTACAGTATTGGGAGGTGTACCTATATATCAAGTCAAGTTGTGCATGTTTACATAATCACCTTTTGACATGTACTATTCATGACAATAGGCACATTCTTAAAATAAATTATAAGTTAAAAATTAGTTTAAAATAAGTTAAAAAGAAGCTTCCAGGGATTGAAATTCATGTAGGTCAGATATCTAACGAGTAAATAGTTTGCATTCAGTTATGTAGAATCTATTTTTATTTTTTAATACTTAAATCCAATCAGTAAGGCGATGGATCCATTCACATGTCTTCATTTGAAGAATAGAGAAATTTATGTAAAATGCTAGGATATCATTTAGTAAAACCAAAGTTAGATTTGAATTTGAATACTATTTGCAAGCAATTGTATATATTGATAAATAATTTTGTTCAAAAAGGTACTACAAGGATTAAATTTCAGGCAGGGACGAGTTGACATATATATATACATGTATAATTATGATGTCACTATCATGACCAAGGTAGCAGGCATAGGAAGAGGAGACACATAGTAGGCGTACACTCCGTACCTTAATATCACCCATCTTAATATCATTATTTTTCATGAAATGTTATTTGTTGTTGTTTTTATTACAGGATTAAGAATATACAAGCAGTTTGATTGAAAAAATGCAGGCCACAAACAAAATAATGCCTCTTTAACATATTTTGAAAAAAGCAGTGTGATTCGCAGGAATATCTTTCCAATGCAAATTCGTTTTTAAAACTACTGGATATTGCTACACATTTCTTTGAATAGAGCTATAGTTAAAGATACTGGAAATTTTGCGCTCTTTCATCAGACATTTAGATCATGTCGCTTAGGACGAAGTGTAACAAGTGTTTTTGCCTTATACCTCAGGGACAGGAGGGAAAATTACCTTTCTCTATGTTTGTTATATTTTAGTTTCCGGATATCATTACACAGATCCAGAACAAACCTATTGCTAGTGTGGTCATTTTAATCAGGCCAGAATAAGCACATTTAAGCCAGCTTAAATTATATGTATTGTTTATTCCTGGGTACCGATTCGGCGGAGTTGAATATGGCTAATACAAAAAATAGCCTACTTTGAATCGATGGAATGCCAGAAAGAGGGAGAAGGATCAATCGAAGGATGCGCATGTATTATATCTTACCCCACCATGCAGCACGGTGATAGTCAGCTTGCCTTCACTGTTTACCTCAGAAATCAGTGAATCCAGATCCGTGTCGGTTTTACACCTCTTCAACCTATTGTAATAAAACAGTACATTTCGGGGGCACAGTACATTATCGTCTGAACTAACCTGACGTACGATACTCTTTAAAAAAGCCATCAGAGATGTATGCTATAAGTTGTGAGAATAGATGACAATTCAGTACACATAATTTTGCCCTGTATTGATATTGCATGACTGCAAACCATGGTATCATAACTGTGTATTTAGGATACAGCAAGGGTGTGAATATCATGATGAATAAAATAATTTAATTATTGAATTTAAATTTATCTTAATAAAATCGTATCGGTATTAATAAATCCTGAAATCAAGAGATCATCAGATTATTTAAAATATTGTAAAATCTTCTAAACAGCACCCTATCATCTAATCTTAAAAAAATAGCCAACTGCCCAACTCTGAGATGCATTCCAAACCTTAATGCAACTACCCTAACTAGTTTGGCAGTAATAACGATAGGTGGCTTGTGGGGCAAAGTGTTTTGTCAATTGTCTTTGATAACAACATTCAAATGTGTTAAATTAACGCTAGTTTTCCTGTTATCATGCTTATAATCAGGCATCTAGGTTGTATCAACACCAAGTAGGCATAAATTATATGTCTAAAGGTCAGGAAGAAATTAAAATTCACATTTTTATCTTAATATCGTTGTAAATAACCGATTTGAACGAATCAAGTGCCCAAACCAATGGTCAAATGTTAGTGAACAGACTGCACACATTTTCTCACATAACTATGTAAATGAGCGTTCATCAAAAAGATAATGAAATTAATATCGGTTTATAACTTGCCACGCTCTAAGATCCCAGTTGAATCATGATAAGTGATATGATTGAATTTTGTCCATGCCATTGAACATGATTGATACATTTTAATATTACTATAACTAAATAAGATTATCTGTGGGGACATGAATGCCCAGGTTAGCTCTATAGAAAGCAAGGGTTTTACTTTCGACAATAGGACTAACAGAAATGGGCAGTACTTGCTGAACATGACATTTGAATGTGACCTGATTGCGTGTAACACACGCTTTCAAAAAGCCAAAGAAAAGTTGTGGATATTTACATACCCAAATAAGAGCCAGGCACAACTAAACTATATGCTAGTGAATAAAAAGTGGAGAAATAGTGTGAAAGACTGTCAAGCTTATAACACTTTTGGCTCCTTGAACTGGAACCATCGAATAGTCTCCACCAGAATACAACTAAGCTTGAGAAGCAACAAGAAGGTAAAAGCCAAATCAAATCTTCCTCATGACTGGCAGCTCTTTAAATCATATAGTAGTATCAAGGAAGCATACACAGTGGAGGTCAACAACAGATTTGAGGCATTGTATCAAGACATCAAGAATCCTACAGCGAATGAGATCTACTCCGCACTGATAGAAGCTCACGAAGGAGCAGCCACGAAATACGTACCAAAGAGAAAGGGCAAGAAGAATCGGGTGCCATGGGAAAACGAAAAGATCAGGGAGAAACGGAAATGCCTTAAAGTAGCATATAATAAAAAGAATGGCGCACCAACTGCCGAACATGCAGAAACACTTGACAAAGCCAAGAAAGATCTCCAGGATGCATACGATGAAGAGCAGTCAAATTACATAGCTCAAAAATGCACTGAGATTGAGATTGGTGAAGTCGAACAGCAGACTAGGAAAGTATGGAATATTGTGAAAGAGATCACTGGAAAGGCCTCGACCCCAGTGGATCAGCTTAGAGGTAAAACACCACAAGAGAGACTAAACCAGTGGAAAGATCACTTTTTTAATCTACTTGGTCAACCCCACCAGATAACAACAACCCAGTATGGAAGATGGTCCAAAAGACACTCCCAATCAAAACAAGCAAATTTACCATTGGAGAACTCAAAGTGGCAGTTACCTCCCTCTCCAATAATAAATGCCCAGGTGTGGATGGAATCCCAGCAGAGGTATGAAAGTCTGGTGCCCTTGACCAACAGCTTTCGGAAGTATGCAACAGAACACTTATCCATGGCGAGAAACCAGACTTGTGGTCTAGGAGCATAATAATCCCTGTACCCAAAAAGGGAGATCTCAGTACCCCTCAAAACTATCGTGGTATAGCACTGACCCCAGTAGCTGCAAAAGTATTCAACAAAATGCTTTTGAATAGAATCCGTCTTCACCTGGAACCCCTTCTCCGCAAGAACCAGAATGGATTCCGTCCAGGAAGATCCACAGTAGCGCAAATTCTAACTTTGCGAAGACTGGTGGAAGGTATTAAAGCAAAGCATCTGACAGCAGTGCTTACGTTCGTGGATTTTCAGAAGGTCTTTGATTCAATCAATAGGAAGAAGATGTTAGAGATCTTAAGAGCCTATGGAATACCACACACAATAGTTACAGCAGTAGGAGTGATGTACAAAGATACCACAGCTCAAGTACGTTCACCAGATGGAGAGACTGACTCCTTTACCATCTTAGCAGGAGTGCTTCAAGGAGATACCTTAGCACCATACCTATTCATCATAGCATTGGATTATGCTCTAAGAATGGCTACTGAAGGGTTCTAGGCTTCACCCTACAGGAAAGGAAAAGTAGCAGATATCCTGCTGAAATGATCACAGATACCGACTTTGTTGATGATATTGCACTAATCTCAGACAATCTGGAAAAGGCACAGAAGCTCCTAGAACAAGTAGGAAGGAATTCCTTAAAATGCTGTGAGCGTCGAAATCGACAGCCTAGCATAGCCGGGTAATGTTGGAGCACCTTGAGGACCTTTGCAAGGTCGCTTTATAAGAATCCAATATTATTATTATTATTAAGTAGAGTCTGCAGCAAGCCAAGTCGGTCTACAAATAAACAGTACTAAGACAGAATTCATGATGTACAACCTTCGTTAAAGAAGCTAGGCGAAGAAATTTCACATAATCACTAAAAATGGGCAAATTATGCATGTCCGGATAGCGTAGACTAATTTGAACACATCCATTCTGCTCTAAAGTCTTGTAAAAATAAATGAAACGCGGTAAGAAGCTTTTTCCAAGAACCTCCTCAAACTTCTATTCCTGGCTTGAACAGTTTGTTCGCGCAGTAGGCCGATTATGACGCCACTGGTTGGGCACGATCGCAATTCTAGGCCTCAAGCTCGCCTCTCGCACAGCTCGCGTGCGGTATTTTGCATAGGCCTATACGTATACATTATCCAGACTTTGCATGCTTCATATCCTGACCAGAAAGTGGAATAACAATCTCTAGAAATCATGTAACTACATATAATATTAAGGTTATAATACGAGGGGTGAATCGTGCAATTCGATTTGTCCAAATACCCTTCCGTTCTGTGTAATTTGCTGAGATGTTTTGCATATTTTGTTCGGTCATCATGCCTTGCCCTTGGCGTGATAGTGATTGCTGTTGATTATATACGGAGACCATAATGATGAGTGAATCTCGAGCTTCCCTTTGCATGTTTAAGTCCTGCAGCTGCAGTTCTATTTATGAATGGGGCATATTTGTAATTGATTTTCGCCAAATATAACCTCACATCTGATCGTCTTTGTTTTGTTATCCGTGAAATTTGCTAAAGAGCCCTACACATCCCGACAAATTCGAAAATGTCTCTCCCAGTCATCCCAGTGACAAGGTGCATGACAGATCGATCGCCAGTTGAGCGGGGCCGGGGGAGCTGAGCGGCAGCTGGCAGCTCAGCCAGCTCGCGCTGATATATCATTGGACATGCACCAGCATCGACGCCGTCTTCTCCGAATTGTTCTCTTTTTTCCATCTCTCCTACACCCCCCATCATCATCATCGTCAATATCAGTACCACTGTCACTAGTTGTGGAGCTGTGCTCATCAACTTCGAATTCTAAATCGAGTAAAACCTCTTCTTCGAGCTCGGACATTTTGATCAGATATTTAGCGTAGTATTTCGGGTAGTAATTTCACCACTTTTAATAGCAGATAAGTCAATTCTGTAACCATTTTTGATAACTAAATATGAACCATTAGAAAGATACATTAACTTTGCAATGATACCAACATTATTAAGGTTAAAAGCCTTTTGAAACCTTCGCTCAGCTTATTTAAGGCTAGATCTGTACTGCTGACAGGACAAAGCTGAAGCAGGTCCAAGACTTTCAGTACCTTGGCTCGTGGGTTGATCAGTCAAAACAAGACCTGAATATCCGAAAGGCGAAAGCCTGGACGGCTTTGAACAAGCTGACAGCCATTTGGAAATCAAACCTCGGTAGAAAACTGAAAGTCCGTTTCTTTAGGGCTTCAGTGGAAACTGTACTGCTCTATGGATCAGAAGCCTGGACATTGACGAGTAGCCTGGCAAAACAACTGGATCGTTGCTATACAAGACTCTTGAGAGCAGCACTAAATGTCAACTGGAGTGACCATATGACCAATATTGAACTGTATAAGGGACATTACACCGACAAAAACCCTACAATTGCATTGGCTGGAATGAAACGTAAAAGGCGCTATTTCGTTTTTCCAGCGGCTGGTTCAAAATTATCGAACATTTCTGGGGCTCCACAAATATTAGGAATTGTTACATTTATGAATATTTCAGCCGTCTGTGAGCCGGTTTCGATCAAAGATGATTTTATCATTTAAATTGTATGTTCTTACAAATTTGACACTTAGTTTTTCATTATCTCATTAAAAAATAATTTTGAGTAGCACCCTCTTAAAGCGTTGGTCACATCCCACTGTGCGTGTTTTTAGTCCGTACGGTTTTAGGGGAGGCCACGGCCGCCACGTTTTTCTGAAAACGTAGGGAGGGAGTGGCAAAGGCAGGAAGGGAGTACCGGCAACGCGCGTCACACGCACTGTGTAAGTACGTGGCCCGCACGCCACGCCCTGCCGTGAACGGTTGCGTGCATCGTACGTTGCGCACGTGGTAAGTGCGTTGTACGTGCTTACAACGTGCTTACAACGTACGGTCTCCGTGCGGTTGCCACGTTATCGTACGGAGGCCGTACTTACAAGTGCTGCTCACGTACGGTGTCCTTACTCACTCGCATGTTGTAAGTGCGTGCACGTGCGATGAACTCGGTGTTTATATAGGACGACATTCCGATGTTCTCCAGAAGTCCCAGCTGTTGCTGCCTCAAGATGCCGCCCATTCCACCGAAGAGACTATATACTGCATAAATCAGTGCGAACAACGTGCGTTGTAAGTGCTTACTCGGTACGGTCCACGTGAGTTCTGCGTGCTCATTGGATAGCTGAACTGGGGAAGTGGCTAGTAAGCACGGACCACGCACTCAGGGGCGTACGCAGGGGGGGGGGGGTTTGGGGGTTCAAACCCCCCCCTTTTGTATTTTTATGTATGTAAACCCCCCTAAAAAAACCTAAAACCCCCCCCTTTGGTATTTTTTTTTTTTTTTTTTTTTTTTTTATAAAAAAAAAAAAAAAAAAAAAAAAAAAAATTATACCCACGGCTAACCTAAATAAGGTGACCTTACCCCCCCCCCCCCCAACGACCAAAAATGTCAAATTATGAAATCTCGAGACCAAAAAAAAAAAAAAAAAGGTGTCCGCTTACCCCCCCCCCCCCCCCCCCCCCCCCCCCACTGAGCGACTTTTCGGCTGGCTGAGTCGTTGCGATTTTTTTTGACCTCCAAAAAAAAAAAAAAAAATGTGTCCGCTTACCCCCCCCCCCCCCCCCCCCCCCCCCGCCCCCCCCCCCCCCCCCCCCCCACTGAGCGACTTTTCGGCCGGCGCGATTTTCAAATATTCGGGAGCAAAATATTTTAAAACCCCCCCCTTGAAAAAATCCTGCGTACGCCGCTGCACGCACTTATCACGTGCGCCTTTAAAAGACGCACGGAGTCAGTGCGCTGTGCGCTCGTTGGCAGTACCGGGCACGCACGTCACACGCACTGGGGTGAATCGGTAGCCCAAACGCAGCCCGAACGCAGCGAAAGTTCCTCATGCACTAAAAGTGCTACGGTGTGTCTGCGTGCTCCCAAATCCGTACGGAGGCGGTACTCATCACGTACGGATACCCAAATTTTGCCCACGTTTTTGCCCGTAGACAGCACGCACTTGCAAGTATGGCGGGATGTGACCACCGCATAACCAAAACTAAACTATCCCTATAAATTTTCTCAAACTTTTAGTATGTTGGTTAGAGTAGTCATGTACTCCTAGTTCACTGAAATGGAATAAATTATTTTTTATTTTTTTAGAAAAAAATAAAATTGATTGGTCTTGATGGAAAATCAGTATTTATCTTGAAATTAAGCGCCATTGAAATTGTTCCCACCCTCACTTACTTATTCAACAAATCAATGAAAACTGGAAAATTCCCGAATCCTTGGAAAACAGCTAAGATTGTGCCTATACATAAGAATGGCGATAGTCAGTTCAGGCCAATTTCGATATTGCCCTTTGTGTCAAAGATTTTAGAACGATTTGCACAACACCAATTACTAGAGTTCTTGCATAAAAATTATATTTTATGTAGGGAACAGATGATTGGCTTCAGGCCATGGAAGATTCTTAATACTTAGGTAATGTATTTATCGACCTGTGAAAAGCATTCGACACTGTCGACCATAAAATTCTTAAGAAGAAAATGTATAACATCGGTGTCAAAAATATGTTTAGTCGCTGGTTAGCTATCTAAGTGGAAGTCATATCTATCTAGGTGGAAGAACATGTAAAACCCTTATAAATCATTCTCTTTCATTTTCCAAATTCATATCATGCGGGGTCCCGCAAGGGTCGCTTTTAGGGTCCCTCTTATTTATTTTATACTTTCGTTAAAGAACTTGCCGAATATATTAAATCAAGCAGTCTAAAGCAGGCGCGTACGCAGGGGGGGGGGGGGTGGGGTTAAACCCCCCTTATTTTGTTTATGTGTGTGTTTTGGAGGGGAAACCCCCCCCCCCTTTCTTACCTTTTTTTATTTTTATTTTTTATTTTTTTTTAAAGCTAGGTGACCCAAAAAAGGTTACCGTAACCCCCCCCCCCCCCCCCCCCCAACGGAACGAAATGTCAATCGGACAAATTTCGGGACCCACAAATAAAAAAAAATATGTCCTCAAAATCGTGCTGGGCGTTTGATTTTAGATATCAATCGTGACTTTCATATACCCAATTCAGAAATTCACAATGCCCTTAACTGGGAATCGTTACACGACATGAGAAATCAGCATTTGCCAGCTTATGTGTTTAAAAAAACTTAATAAGATGACCCCTGTTTACATCTCCGACTTGTTTTAGTATCTCTGTGCACGAATGCCACTTACGCTCTGGCGGGAGACTATACAGTACACGCATAAAGAACTTTCAAGTATAGAGGAGCGATGGCTTATAATAGTCTTCCTGTAATTGTAAGAAATGCCTCCACTCTGAATGTTTTTAAGCGTGAATTAACATTGTTCCACTCACATGCTCAATCACCCAGACCTCGATAAATTTACCTATTTCAGACTCGGAATTTTGTATGCTTTATATCGAGGGGGGGGGAACTTTCGCATCCCTCTCATACAACTACCATTTTCATAAAGTTAAAGCATTCATAACTGTGTGTAATACCTTCTTTATATCCTTTAATTCAGTCACTGATTAAATTCATCTTTGATATTTATGTTTATGGGTAATTCCATAAAATTAGGGACCCACTTTGTGACATTTTGGGTGTCCCACTTACATAAGAAACCCACACGTATTTGTGGCTCTAAGTAAAAGCTTAAATAGTGGAGTGAGATTGTTAAATGATTCTAGGTGTGAGGATGCGATATTATGCTTGGAAATCACTTTACCCATATGCTTTCTGGACCCCATGGAATACCAGTAGTGTCGTGCCTGGCACAACTGAATATGGGTTATCCAGCCGTTTCATTCATACTTATGTATATACTTGTATTGTATGTTTGTTTCCAAACGGAAACTAAATACCACTAATACTACTACTACTACTACTACAGTCAAAGGTTACCAACATGTGTCGTTCCACAATGTGTTGTACATGTACATTTGTAAGATTTTGACTATAATGTGGCAATCATTACCCTTGGAAATCAAAATGAGACTCACTCTATGCGTCGCAGGTTTGGATGGGTCTTCATGAGTTGGATAATTTCAGCTGCCTTCTCGTTGCACAGGTGAATTTGGGTAATGGACAGCTTGGTGAGCCCAGGACATGATGCTATCACCGCCTTGCAGAATGACACGGGATCACTCAGGGTAGTTGTAGTGAAGCTAGGTCCCTTCACTCCCTGTATGTGAAGGTAAGTTAGATGATGGAATGGAGAGCAGGCCATCGTGACGATGTTTGATGAGACATTCTCCTTGGCAGACCAGTCAAGTTGGAGGTTTTGAACTCGGGGACATGAAGTATGAAGTCCAAGGTTCCACAGACTGGTCACATGCTCACCATCCACAGACAGCTTATCTACTGAGCTTGTTTGATGAGTCTAGATGAAACAACAGCGGTGCAAAAAAAAGCTCGATCACTATATATGCTATAAAAGGAAACCAACACTAATGTAAGAAATTATATTACATAACATGACTCATAATAGTATTAATAAAGTAATTTTATTTTTCATATCCGGCTTGGTAAAAATTCCAAATTTATAGAGTAATAACATTTAAAGGGTTTTCATCAGTTAGAAGAAATAAACAAACGCGTAGTTTTGTGGAAAAATGGGAGAAACAAAACAAACTTTTTGAACTTTTGGATGCCGAGATTATAGATGATAAAGAGAATCTTCCATTGTAAGTACAGTAATATTCGATGCCGTTCCGTATGAACTATAACTAATTTATTTTTCCAAAATATTAATAAAATACCTCTTTGTTTTCCATATTAGTGATCCAGCAGATTATGTTCCATTAGGCCTTAACGCGTATTGCCCCCCCCCCTTTACGTAAGACTCTAGAAAAGGTGTTTGCGGTATTTTGTTTAGATACAAAACAATTAGAGCATTACCCCTTGTATGACAAACACATCATGACCGCTTTGCCAATACAAGTTTTCTCACATCATTAGCATTATCGACGTTCAAAATTTGTTAACGTTTTTATTTTTTCTCCCTTTTTCTGAAACCTTCGTTAAATGTTTCTTTAAATTGTCTGTTTCCACCAACATGACCAAAGCCAACTTAATAATGTGTGTTATTATCCTCCCTTTTCAGTGGCAGATGATGGGATGGTAGTATTCATTTTAATCTTTTTTTATTGTGATATTTGTTTAGCCAGGCTCAAAAAATCATTCAAATGATTTCACAATAATAAAAGTTACACATTTCATGATGAAAAAAGTACGTAACATAAATCTATAAAGAAAATAGCTTACGGCGATCATTCATTACTCGATATCTAACGAGCTTTAATAAAATATGCATGGTTAAACTTAATCCCAAATTGAAAAAAATTGATAAATAAAATCATGCATAGATTTACTAAACAGCCTGTAGTATGTCGTCTTAACTTGATATCAAGGCAAAATACATTATACTTTCCGCAATTCCTTTATCATTCACATTTAGTCTGTCTAGTCTTTCTGAACCCCTTCCTTTTGAGCTTGGAACAAAAAGAGGATTTTTATTTCAGTCTTGGAATAGTAAAGATACATACCAGTGTCTCTCCATCGTCCATGTCAACTCGTCTGATATCCCTGAAGCTGAGTGACTGGAGGCGTGGTAGCGAGAGAATGGAGCGTAGTCGACATCGAGTTATGTTAACATCCCATATTATAAGCGTCTGGATCTGTGCAAAGACAATTGATCAGTTTACACCAAAGTAGAATTCACGATGCTATCTAATTATTGTTTTTACTAAAATACACACCTTTTTAAATCACAGCTAAACTCAGATGAATCTGCATCTCAGTAACTCTATCATTCACTTTTAAAGTCTGATTATTTCGTCTCTATTTTTGCTAAAGTTCAAATGAATCAACATCTAATTTTTTTAAAGCATTTTAATACGCATTGTATGATTTAATTCAATAGAGGTATCTTTTTTTATCAATGGGATGACATTACATCAAAATGATATCTTCAAGAGAGTATGTTATACTTTTTCCCTTTGTTTTCAGTAGGCTCAATCCATCTGTTTCTTTCAACGTGAATTAGTAAGCAATTTATTATTTTCTAAATTCACTAGATACAAAAGGACACTCGCATGAATACATATTGCTTCAGATATGTGATACATCGTTTATTGGACAGGCACATGATGTGAAATTGTGCTTGCCATATTGTTGATATCAGGTATATTTTACAAGAAAATTGTGAGAACATTCTTAGGCAATAGTTTTTACCTGATAACTTGGTCATGTGGACTACGGTTAAAATCAGTTATATCGTGAATTTATCACATTAATCGGTTCTTAATTCTATCTAAGGAGAAGGTACTTAGATAGTTAGACTTCGTTGTAAACGAAAAAACATCATGATCCAAATACTCGTGCATGGTAACATCAATTATTTATCTACTGTTACAAACTATTAGTTGAGGAATACATCAGAAGTATTTTTTATTTGATTATTTTAGTTAATCAATTTTTATGAATTAATTACCTTTATCTATAAAATCCAAGAGATGAACACCACGGTATTATATTTGGTTGTTCATAGTAGGCCTATTAAAATCTAACATTTCTACATTACCCAATAGTAACTAATAACCATCTGTCTATAGTCAATAATGATAACTATATAACAAGTTATGTATTGAATACATGTGTGTTTAAAATAAAAAATCCTAGTGGTTTTTAAGATACATATATATTTTAAATTCCATATTTACATTTAGTGAGGAGGGGCATCATTCTCCTTAATTGAGTACATAATGTTTCCAACTTTTCAATCCTTTAAGAAAATGGGCAAACATTCTAATATCTCTATCTGATCATAAAGATCTCAGAAATTCCCAAGAAATTGCCAAGTACAAGAAAATAGTTTACGAGAAAAACAGGGGCTGAGAAAGCGAAAGACAGATAGAGAGAGAGAGAAAGAGAGAGAAGCAGAGACAGAAATATAGAGAAAGAGATGGAGATAAAAAGGCCCAAAAAGAATCGGGTGTGGTAAAAAGAAGAAAGACGAGATGAATAAAAACAAGCAAATGTAATTAATTATAGTTAGTTAGAAAAGAAAAAACATGTCTTTTCAAGCAAAATAAAAGTGTTTTATCCGTCTATTTACAATGCACATAAAGGCCCGAATTCACAAAGGAGGTTTGTCGACAAACCTTGGTTTTCGTACGTCATATGACGCGTTTTACGCGTTTTTTTACAAACCTGGTTTGTAAAGAACAAAAGGAGGTTTGGCGAAACAAAAGGAGGTTTGAGCTCAAACCTTGGTCTGAGCTCAAACCTTGCTTTGTGAATTCGGGCCGTAAAGTTTACTTCTTGCGACTATTGACAAAAATTAAATGATTTCTAAAAATATAATGCGAAATGAATATTACAGAATAAGTCATTTTATCCACACTTTTTATGAATCTATACCATTTTGACACCAAAGATCATTCTATTCACATGATTTGTTTCCTCGTAAGCATGGTTAACTATTATATTGTTTTGATAGTGCTCGTTTATAATGTGAATAAAAATATATTTTTAAAAGTGTGAACATACAGTTACCCCATATGTTGAATTTGAAGAAAGCACAAATATTTCGAAACAAATTGTTTCCAATTGAAATCGTGTTTGGGTATACCTGTGATTTTGATGCCTCATCGGCCATCTTCGAGTAGAACTCATCACTCAGCTTCACGCTGTTCAGAAACAGTGATCGAATATTTGGCATAGAGCAGAGACCTCTCGCGTAATGAGAGGATGCAACAGAACCCAGATTCGCGCTCATGTGCCTTAGCTTCTCAATCTGATAAAGGAACAGGATATTTTGAATAGAGTGAATAGTATTATCAAGTATAGACAAAATGTCTAACTTTATTATTTTCAGCCTCATTAATGTAACATCAGAAAGCTCTTGATGGACTTTTAAAGCCAGAGAAAGAGAAAGGGAGAGAAAGAGAAAGAGAGAGGGAGAGGGAGAGAGAGAGATAAAAATACAAACAAAGAGTGAAATGGGTGTGTGTCAAGAGCAAAGAAAGACGAGAACAAAACAAACAGATGAGATAAAACATACATTTTTGATAAAGGGAAATATTATTTATAGGATACGTGCCTTTAAAACGCGTTGTTATATAAATCTAATTCATTGTGTCATTCGGGAGAGAGAGGGAGAGAGAGTAGCTGTTCAAGAAGAATAAAAATGTTATATCTTCCTATTAACAGTGTAAATATCTCCTTGAGACTATTGACAAATAATGTAAGACTTCTAAAATCAAATTGCGAAATTCTTTTTATGGGATACGTGCTTTAAAAATCCGCATTTATATGATTGGATATCATGATGAGATTGAAATGCAGTCTATTCACATAATTCCCGATTCTTTATAATTTGTGAGAATGCTCACACTTCAGTAATATAGGGACTGCACACCCCCCCCCCCCTCCCCACAGCCCACCCCTCGCGCTCTTTACATATACGCAGTTGGTCAAACAGCTTGTGAGCGTCTAGTAACGCCCGGCTGGAATGCTCCCCAGGGAGTGGAGATTGTGCACACAGTGTATGCGGGCAAGCACTGAATCCAATGACCGGGGTAATAGTATATTTGTAAAGCGCTTAGAGACATTTGTATTAAGCGCTATATAAAAATTAAATATTATTATTATTATTACTTAATATGCAATTCTACTCGAAGGATGGGTCTCTTGTAGACACTGGCGTACTAGTGATGGTGGAGGGGGGGGGGGGCTTGGTGCCTCTGCCCCTGTACAATTGTATTCATGTATAGCATGTTTAAGCGGGGAGAGGTGTATTCCCCCGAACTCGGAATAATTATCTACCTGATAAGTTAACGCTGATATCGCCATCAGAGTCGAAGGAAGGTGTGAGTATTGAGCTTAGACTTTGATTAATTGCCTGTGTGTCCAAACGTGTCCTTAATGCAACGTTCCAAATTAGAAAACTTAAAATAAGGTATATATTTCATTAAAGGAGAGGGGGTCGCTATGATGCAAATCTGGTACACAGTGACACACAAAGTAGCCTCATTTCTGCGAGGGGCTAGATGGTATTCTCCCCCCCCCCCTCCTCCAAGGTCTCGCGGACAATGTGACACACCATTCAGATTCTGAGGTAATCCAGAATGCAAAGTTTCACTATTGTAAAAAGGAAAATATCCTCTCTCAGTCGATACGCCTTCTCGCATAATAAGTTTATCTTTACAACAATGTAAGCCGTTGGTCTACATAACTACATAATTAGAGAGGACCGAGTCTACATCCCCGAAATTGGAAGGTCGCCCAAAGTAAAAGATATTTAAATGCTACCTATCCAGTATGAATGGAAAAGAAAAAAGGTGTATATTAAACTCAGACCTACTATACATATGTAGTTCAAAATTTTCCATAGTACAAAACGTAATTTTGTACTTTACGTAATTTACCCATGGAGTTAATATTCTGTGGAATGTTTATGAGATAGAATAGCTGCATAGATTTCTTATGCCATGAATTATAGATAGTTGGAAAAAAGAGACCGTGTCTTTTCAAATAAAATAAAATTGTTATGTCCGTGTATTTACTATAAACATGTTGATTTATTTCCTGCGACTATTGGCAAATTACAGGTAATTTCTTTTAAAAAAATGCAACATACTATTTGTAGGATACGTTATTTTATTCACGCTTTTTGATTAATCTATATTATTTTTACTCCGATGTTCGTTATTTTCACATAATTTATTTCCTTGTCAGTATTATGGCCAAATAATTCATTATATTGACATGAGAGTGCTAGTGGCTAATGAAATAAATGATTTCTTTCAAGAAAGTGTGACGAAACAGTCATCCCATAATATGTAGAGTTTGAAGACTGTAAAACATATTTCGAAACAAATCGTTTCCAATTGAAATCGTGTTTGGGTATACCTTTGAGTTTGATGCCACAGTGGCCATCGTCGAGTAGAACTCATCACTCAGCTTCACACGGGTCAGAGCCAGTGATCGAAGATTTGGCATAGAGCAGAGACCTCTCGCGTAATGAGAGGATGCAGCAGAACCCAGATCTGCGTTCAAGTGCCGTAGCTTCTCAATCTGGTGATGGGACAGGACAGGTTGAATTATCATCAAGTATAGACGACATGTCCAACTTTATTATTTTCAGCGTCATTAATGTAACATCATCAAGCTCTTAATAGATTTTTAAAGCAAGAGAGAAAGAAAAGGAGAGAAAGAGAGAGAAAAAATACAAACAAAAAGGGAAATGGGTGTTTGGCAAGAGCAAAGAAACAACTGAGATAAAACATACATTTTTTATAAAAGGAAACCTGTTCGTTTATGCAGAATAAAAAAAAATGTATATCTCTCCCTCTACAGTGTACTTGATATATCTCATTCATACGAGTGACAAAACATAAAGAATATTTAAACAAAAATTGAAATATTATTTATAGGATACGTGCCTTTAAAACGCGTTGTTATATAAATCTAATTCATTGTGGCATTCGGGAAAGAGAGAGAGAGAGTAGCTGTTCAAGAAGAATACAAATGTTATATCTTTCTATTTACAGTGTAAATATCTCCTTGAGATTATTCACAAATAATGTAAGACTTCTAAAATCAAATTGGGAAATTGTATTTATAGGATACGTGCTTTAAAAATCCGCATTTATATGACTGGATATCATGATGAGATTGAAATGCAGTCTATTTACATAATAGACGATTCTTTTTAAATTTGTGAGAATACTCACACTTCAGTAATAGAGGGACTGCACCTCCCCCACCCCACCCCCTCCCCCTCTTTACATACGTTGTTGCGAAAAAGGTACTTAATATGCAATTCTAATCGCAGGGTGGGTCTCTTGTAGACGTTGGCATACTGGTGGTCGTGGGGGAGGGGGAGGGGCTTAGTGCCTCTGCCCCTGTATAATTTATTGTATACATGTATAGCATGTATAGGTGGGGAGTTACTATTCTGTGGAATGTTTATGAAATAGAATAGCTGCATAGATTTCTTATGCCATGAATTATAGATAGTTAGAACAATAAGAGACCGTGTCTTTTCAAATAAAATAAAATTGTTTTGTCCGTGTATTTACTATAAACATGTTGATTTATTTCCTGCGACGATTGGCAAATTACACGTAATTTCTTTTAAAAAAAGGCAACATTCTATTTATAGGATAAGTTATTTTATACACGCTTTTTGATTAATCTTTATTATTTTGTACCGAAGTTCGTTATTTTCACATAATTTATTTCCTTGTCAGTATCATGGCCAAATAATTCATTTTATTGATATGAGAGTGCTAGTGGCTAATGAAATAAATGATTTCTTTCAACAAAGTGTGACGAAACAGTTATCCCATAATATGTAGAGTTTGAAGACTGTAAAACATATTTCGAAACAAATCGTTTCCAATTGAAATCGTGTTTGGGTATACCTTTGAGTTTGATGCCACAGTGGCCATCGTCGAGTAGAACTCATCACTCAGCTTCACACGGGTCAGATCCAGTGATCGAAGATTTGGCATAGAGCAGAGACCTCTCGCGTAATGAGAGGATGCAGCAGAACCCAGATCTGCGTTCAAGTGCCCTAGCTCCTCAATCTGGTGATGGGACAGGACAGGTTGAATTATCATCAAGTATAGACGACATGTCCAACTTTATTATTTTCAGCGTCATTAATGTAACATCATCAAGCTCTTAATAGATTTTTAAAGCAAGAGAAAGAGAAAGGGAGAGAAAGAGAGAGAGAAAAGATACAAGCAAAAAGGGAAATGAGTGTGTGGCAAGAGCAAAGAAACAACTGAGATAAAACATACATTTTTTATAAAAGGAAACCTGTTCGTTTATGCAGAATAAAATTGTATATCTCTTCCTCCACAGTGTACTTGATATATCTCATTCAGACGAGTGACAAAACATAAATAATATTTTAACAAAAATTGAAATATTATTTATAGGATACGTGCCTTTAAAACGCGTTGTTATATAAATATAATTCATTGTGTGATTCGGGAGAGAGAGGGAGAGAGAGTAGCTGTTCAAGAAGAATACAAATGTTATATCTTTCTATTTACAGTGTAAATAAATCCTTGAGACTATTCACAAATAATGAAAGACTTCTAAAATCAAATTAGGAAATTGTATTTATAGGATACGTGCATTAAAAAGCCGCATTTATATGACTGGATATCATGATGAGATTGAAATGCAGTCTATTTGCATAATACCCGATTCTTTTTAAATGTTTGAGAATACTCACACTTCAGTATAGTACTCCCCCCCCCCCCCTCCACCCCCACCCCTCGCCCTCTTTACATATACGCAGTTGCAAAGAGGCTACTTAATATGGAGTTCTACTCGAAGGATGGGTTTCTTGTAGACACTGGCGTACTGGTGGCGGTGGTGGGGGGGGGGGGTGGGGCTTGGTGCCTCTGCCCCTGTATAATTGTATACATGTATAGCATGTATAGGCGGGGAGAGGTGTATTCCCCCGAAATCGGAATAATTATCTACCTGATAAGTTAGCGCTGATTATCGCCATCAGAGACGAAGGAAGGTGTGAATATTGAGCTCAGACTTTGATTAATTGCCTGTGTGTCCAAAAGTGTCCTTAATGCAAAGTTCCAAATTAGAAAACGTAAAATAAAGTATATATTTCATTAAACGAGAGGGGATCGCTTTGATGCGAATCTGGTCCACAGTGACACGCAAAGTCTCCCCATTAGTGCGAGGGGCTAGAAAGTATCCCCCCTTCCAAGATCTTGTGGGACTTTGGTCTCGTCCCGTAACGATAGTCTATCATAATTTTGTTAGTAACAGTACTCTTCTCTCAGATATCTTCTGAGTCTTTGCTTTTAAGTATCAACATTTCCTCAACAGAAAACAGGATATCCTCTCAATTATACCCGTGTATAACACCAGGCCGCTTATACTACAGGCTTATATAATATCGATTTTTTTTTTCTTTCAAAACGAAGAAAAGATTGGTGAAATATTACTGCAAAAAGATGCGGCAATTCCTAATAGACTACGGGAAGATTTAGTAAGTGGTCTCCTTACCCATAAATCAAAAGAAATTTTTATTAGCATTAATTGTTCAGTAAATATTGAGTTAAAGTTCTACAAGCCAATGTGACACACCATTCAGATTCTGAGGCTATCCAGAATGCAAAGTTTCACTATTGCAAAAAGGAAAATCTTCTCTCCCAGTCGATACGCCTTCTCGCATAATAAGTTTATCTTTACACAAATGTAAGCCGTTGGTCTACATAACTACATAATTAGAGAGGGCCGAGTCTCCATCCCCGAAATTGGAAGGTCGCCCAAAGTAAAAGATATTTAAATGCTACCTATCCAGTATGAATGGAAAAGAAAAAAGGTGTATATCAAACTCAGACCTACTATACATATGTGGTTCAAAATTGTCCATAGTACAAAACGTAATTTTGTACTTTACGTAATTTACCCATGGAGTTAATATTCTGTGGAATGTTTATGAGATAGAATAGCTGCATAGATTCCTTATGCCATGAATTATAGATAGTTGGAAAAAAGTGTCTTTTCAAATAAAATAAAATTGTTATGTCCGTGTATTTACTATAAACATGTTGATTTATTTCATGCGACTATTGGCAAATTACAGGTAATTTTTTTTTGTTTAAATGCAACATACTATTTATAGGATAAGCTAAATTATACACGCTTTTTGATTAATCTACATTATTTTTATACCGAAGTTCGTTATGCTCACATAATTCATTGCCTTGTCAGTATTATGGCAAAATAATTCATTATATTTATATTGATATGAGAGTGCTATTGGCTTAATGAAACAAATGATTTCTTTCAAGAAAGTGTCACAAAACAGTCATCCCATAATATGTAGAGTTTGAAGACTGTAAAACATATTTCGAAACTAATCGTTTCCAATTGAAATCGTGGTTGGGTATACCTTTGATTTTGATGCCTCATCGGCCATCGTCGAGTAGAACTCATCACTCAGCTTCACACTGTCCAGACCCAGGATTCGAAGTTTGGGCATGGAGCAGAGACCTCTCGCGTAATGAGAGGAAGCAGCAGAACCCAGATCTGCGCCCACGTGCGCTAGCTGCTCAATCTGATGATGTGACAGGACAAGATGAATAGAGTGAATAGTATTATCAAGCATAGACGACATGTCCAACTTTATTATTTTCAGCGTCATTAATGTAACATCATCAAGCTCTTAATATATTTTTAAAGCGAGAGAAAGAGAAAGGGAGAGAAAGAGAGAGATATAGAGAGAGAGAGAGAGAGAGAGAGAGGGGGGAGAGAGAGAGAGAAAGAGAGAGAGAGAGGAAAATATCAACAAAAAGGGAAATGGGTGTGTGTCAAGAGCAAAGTAAGACAAGAACAAAACAAACAACTGAGATCGTATCCGGACACCTACCCCCTGGACATTCCCCTGGATAACCACCCCCAGTCAACTACCCCCTAGGAAAACTACCCCCTAGGACAACTACCCATAGGGCAACCACAAAGCAAAAATCAGGGTGTTAAATTTCTAACACCAGCACGGAATAGAATAAAATAACACCCTCGGTGTTAATTTCACGTTCGTTCACGTCAGTTCAACATCAACAGAGTGTCGAAATATTTAATTACAGGTTGGTGTTCCGAATCTTGGTGTTATGGTGTTGAACTTGCGCATGCGCATAAGTTAGTGGATTCAAACAAAATCATTGGACGACAGTTGTCATATGATATGACATCGTATCGTGCATGCGCATGCGCGAGCTAGCTGTCAAGAATCTCTTCGGGATATCGTGGTTATGGAATTTTTAGTCAAGGTCTGAATATGTTATTTCATCAGCGCAATCATTACCACATAATCCAACAGACATCACAGGATTCTTTGAATTGAGTGTTAAATCATTGGTATTTTAACAACAAAAATCAGGTTTAAATTCTACACAGCACTGGTGTTGAAAGAAATGGTGTTGGATTTTTTAACACCAAAGTAAGAATTGAACTTTCACACCAAGTCGAAATAATGGTGTTAGATTTTAACACCAAAGGCGGAATTACTTCAGCACCAAGAGTGGAATTGAACAGTTCCAAACCCTGGTGTTAAATAACACCAGCTGGTGTTTTCCGATATAGATACCGAGAAAGTGTTAAAATTAACACCAACAGTGTTGAATTTAACACCCTTGTTTTTGAAGTGCACCCTCTAGGACGACTACCCCCAGACAACTACCCCCAGACAACTACCCCCAGGATAGTTGTCAGGGGTAGTTGTCCTAGAGGATGGTTGTCGTAGGGGGTAGTTGTCCGGGGGTTAGTTGTCCGGGGGTAGTTGACTAGGGTGGTTATCCGGGGTGGATGTCCAGGGGGTAGGTGTCCGAGAACCACTGAGATAAAACTAAAGGGAAACATGTTTGTTCATGCAGAAGAAAATTTCCTCTAAAGTGTACTTGATATATCTCATTCAGACGATTAACAAAACGTAAATAATATTTAAACAAAAATTGAAATATTATTCATAGGATACGTGCCTTTAAAACGCGTTGTTATATAAATCTAATTCATTGTGGCATTCGGGAAAGAGAGAAAAAGAGAGAGTAGCTGTTCAAGAAGAATTCAAATGTTATATCTTTCTATTTACAGTGTAAATATCTCCTTGAGACTATTGACAAATTATGTAGGACTTCTAAAATCAAAATGCGAAATTTTATTTATGGGATACGTGCTTTAAAAATCCGCATTGATATGATTGGATATCATGATGAGATAGAAATGCAGTCTATTCACATAATACACGATTCTTTTTAAATTTGTGAGAATACTCACACTTCAGTAATAGAGGGACTGCACCCCCTCCTCCTCTTTACATACGCTGTTTCGAAAACGCTACTTAATATGCAATTCTACTCGCAGGATGGGTCTCTTGTAGACGCTGGCATACTGGTGGTTGTGGGGGGGGGGCTTGGTGCCTCTGCCCCTGTACAATTTATTGTATACATGTATAGCATGTATAGGTGGGGAGAGGTGTACTCCTGTTATCTACCTGATAAGCTAACGCTAATCATCGCTATTAGAGACGAAGGAAGGTGTGAATATTGAGCTTAGACTTTAATTCATTGCCTGTGTGTCCAAAAGTGTCCTTAATGCAAAGTTCCAAATTAGAAAACGTAAAATAAGGTATATATTTCATTAAAGGAGCGGGGGTCACTATGAGGCTGTTCACACCGCAATGAGATAGCGCGGTCTATCGTAGCACCCCCTTTTTTCTAGCGCGCGCTAGACCGCGCTATCTCTCGTGGACCACCCCCAAGAGGTGCTCTAGTGGCACGCCATTCTGGCTCGCCGTGGCTCGCTGTTGGGCGGACCGAAACGACGTTGTACCTTCCAAACCGCAGAGATAGCGCGGTCTAGCGCGCGCTATCTCTGCCGGTGTGAACGGCCTCTATGATGCAAATCTGGTCCACAGTGAAACGCAAAGTCTCCTCATTTTTGCGAGGGGCTAGATGGTACTCCCCCCCTCTTCCAAGGTCTCGCGGGACTTTGGTCTCGTCCCGTAACGATAGTCTATCATAATTTTGTTAGTAACTCTCCTCTCATATATCTTCTGAGTCTTTGCTTTTGATTATAAACATTTCGTCAACAGAAAACGGGATATCCTTTCATAGACTTGTATATTACACCAAGCCGCTTACACTACAGGCTTATATAATATCGTGATTTTTTCTTTCAAAACGAAGAAAATATGGATGATATTTCTGCAAATAGATGCAGCAATTCCTAATAGACTACACGAAGCTTTTGTAAGTGGTCTCCTTACCCATAAATAAAAATAAATTTGTAATAGCATTAATTGTTTAGTAAATAATGATTTAAAGTTCTACAAGACAATGTGACACACCATTCAGAATCTGAGGTCATCCAGAATGCAAAGTTTCACTATTGCAAAAAAGAAAATCTCCTCTCTCAGTCGATACGCCTTCTCGCATAATAATTTTATCTTTAATAAAATGTAAGCCGTTGGTCTACATAATTAGAGAGGGCCGAATCTCCATCCCCGAAATTAAAAGGTCGCTCAAAGTAAAAGATATTTAAGTACCTATCCAATATGAATGTAGAGGGAAAAGGTACATATTGAACCCAGACCTATTATACAATATGTGGTTCAAAATTGTCCATAGTACAAAACGTAATTTTGTACATAACGTAATTTACCCATGGAGTTGCTATTCTATGAAATGTTTATGAAACAGAATAGCTGCATAGACTTCTTATTTCGGGAAAGGGCGGATGTAACCCCCCCCCCCCCCCCCCTCCGCCTTCATGGATTGACACCGGAGCCATTTCAGGATCGGCTCCCTCAACATGTTTGGTTAATACGCTACTGAGCGTGTGTGTGTGTATCAACAATATCGACATGAGAATTGTAAAAGTGTAGGGGAGCACTGGCGCAAAGGAAAAGCGTCAAGGGAAAATTTCTTCCCACCCAGAGTGGAAAATGTCCGCAAGAACAAGAAGAAAAAGATGAAAGTAAAAAATGATTTCTTCATATATTGGAGGGTGGCAAAGACTTTGACTGAGGGTGAGATTTTTCGCGATGTTTATCGCAGAGTTTTAACATTTCGACTTACATAATACTGAAATTTTGGATTCACTAAATGTCATACTCTACCTCTCTATTTCAAGTAAAGATGTGTATACTGAAAATCTTTTTCTTTAATGTTAATATGAGGTGGACTGAGCATTTTGTAGAAATTTAATCAATGATAAATGGAATTGTATCATACTAAGCGGTATGGTAAATGGAATGTACCATGTATATTATTGTGATATTTTTCAGAGATATCATATGGTAATATTTAAGATTTAGATGGTCACTTATTACTCACCTACATCTATTTTAGTTATACTTTGTATAATATTTCATATCGTTTCATTTTTACAAATTCCAGCCATGACATACAAGCTGCCCTTTTTTTTTGTCTTACACAGTGTCACAATGGATGGACACTCAATATCTGACGAAAGTGATGAAACAATTATCTTTAAATACACCAAAACAGTATACCAAAACACATAGAGACGAAGAGAAAAATTACAGAGGAAGATGCATATCAATGATAGGTAGAAAGGAAAGGTAAGGAAAAGATGGTGGAGCTGGAAGAACAGGTGAACGAAATTATGAGTGTTAATAATCAAATTTTGTTCATGAATGAAATACTTTTCCTTATCTTATCAAGAAACACATAGCATGGATTGGATAAGAAATAATGATAATTATGATTTAGGATTCATCAAGGTTTATACAATAATCAGAAACCTTGGACTGTGAAGCTGCAGCAGACATTCCTAGGTAGAATTTGTCATCCAGACTCTGGTTGAAAATTGACAAAATTCGAAAGTTCTGCAATGTAAAGAGTCCTACTGCTGCTGTTGCTACATCAGACAATGATGAGTTACCTTCGAAGGACTCACTAACACCCAATGTTTCACGAATCGAGGAACTTCTTCTTACCTGTATAACAAATGAATTTTAGCATTCGATCTATGAAATAATACTTTCAATAATTAAAATCAAACATACCATGCTAATGGTTTAATTTATAAGACAAATTCTTGTAGCATGCATTGGTTTGTAAAAGGAATTAAAAAAAAAACACCACGTTATTTTTCTTGATGTCTTCACCATTAGGCAAGATTCTGACAGCATGAATCATGTAAATAGCATGGATAAAAACATTCCTCACACATTCTTATCATCACGAATTATGGAAGGTGATATGAATAGGACAAATCAAATTTAGTCTTATCGGTCTTTTTAATTATCTGTAATAAGTGAACCTGAAAAGTAGATATCTATTGAGGTAGCTATGGATGACATATTGAATAAAGATTTACCTATATTCTCTATAGTTCGTTTGACTGGCTTAGCTTTTTCTCTTTGTTTAATCCTGAAAGAGCCTTACATTTTTACTCTCTTCCTTTCTTAGTAGGTCCTTTAAATGTACATAAGTTATGAGGAAGAGGCAAACGGTGACATGATTCTCATGTGAGACTGATTGCACAATACACATTGGAATACAGCCCACTATAGTGCGTATATAATGACGACTTGGCAGTTCTTAATGATTATGGGTCAGAATGCTGGAAAGCAAATGTGTAGTTGTCCGTTTGTTTGTAGGCAAATTTGTATTATTATACTTATTATGTAATTACTGAAAGCACAGCAGATGACAGTATTCCCTCGATAAAATAAAATTTACAATTAGATGAATGAAATGAGATACGTCTACGATTCTATTCACGAAACTTACTACTTCCTTCCCTATTGTTTCCAGTGTGAAGAAGAAAGCGGCGATTGGAGCTGAATTCAGATAATCATCTAACCCAAGACGTGTCTTCGTATTCAGCAGGTTCCTGACGAGACCAATGGCTTTTGTATCATGACATTCAAAAGCACACTGAATGATGAAATCTATGTCATCAACGTTCTTGCATAGGGCTTCCAGGACCGACGTTCCTACTTCACCTCCATGAGCTGCAGTGAAGTACAAGACATATTCGAATGCCTTGTAGTCCGTTAACAGCTTGTGTGTCAAGATTCTGTTGAATTCCAAACGATTGTGGTTGTACAGCGATGCAATGTAAAGGCTTGCGGTGTGTTCCTGCAGAAGCTTGTGAGGGAAACAGAACTCTTCAACGAATTGCTTTCCCTCTTGTTGTCTGATTTCCTTTGAGGCCAACCTCTTTTTCCCACTCAGAATCCCAACCTGACATGCTACTGCTGCAGCCTCATCGCAGGCTTCTATTTCCTCTTTGGTGAAGATGAGCTGATTTTT
Source organism: Strongylocentrotus droebachiensis (assembly GCA_035222895.1). NCBI lineage: Eukaryota > Metazoa > Echinodermata > Echinoidea > Camarodonta > Strongylocentrotidae > Strongylocentrotus > Strongylocentrotus droebachiensis. The sequence continues at coordinate 445,797 of JAVYIG010000436.1, forward strand.
CAGCAACCTCTCGAAGGCCACACGACCAACCTTTGTAATGGCTTCAACGGCCTTCTCCATATGACATTGATACCCTCCCTCTCTGTCAGTGTATCTTGAAGAATATTGTTCCCTCAGAGCGAAATCAATCTCTTTCATTAGTTGGGAGATTGTTTGTAGCTTCTCAGTTGTGTTGCGCTTAGATTCTACTTCCCACATGTAACACAGCATACAGCAAAAGATTGGGAATGGTGCCATATACTTAGAAACTACACTGTTAGTGTTCATGAAGTGGATGAGACTGGATGCAGAAGCTGTGTCATTTTTGAAATACTGTTTGATGTATTTATGTGTGTTTTCCTTCGTAAAACCCTTAACAAGAATGTAGGAGTACTTTTCATGGATTTTCGGAATGCTCTTGATAGGATCAGCTCCAAATGGACGTGAACTAATGAGAACGGATGTGTTAATGAATCTCTCCCTTCTTGCGATCGAGACGATAGCAAGTTTAGGGTTTTGACATTTTATGTCCATTTTAGCCTCGTCCAGTCCGTCCAGTAAGATCAGAACTTTCTTTTGATTCTCCTTGATGTATTTATCAATCCATTCCCCGTTAATCTCTGTGTCATCTGGGAAATGATTCATAACGATATCACCAAAGATGGAGCTATCTTCTATGTCTCGAAATGATTCGTGAAAGAGAAGAGTGATATCTTGGAGACATTTACCCATCGCCCAATCGAGAGCTATTTTTGCAAATAATGTCGATTTGCCCACACCAGCTTCTCCAAGAAAGGCTAACCGTGTTATGAATCCTTTCTCGGTCTTTTCTTGAATGAAACTGAACAGATCCTCATATCGAATTTCTTCTTCCTGATCTCTTTTACATCCTAACATTAAAATGAGACTGACGAAGATATGCTGCAGCCATGTGCGTGATTCAGGGTCCATAGGAGATACTTTGACCTCGCTAAATTCTTCGATATATCTAGCCTTTAACTTCTCTCTTAATCGTTGTACTTTGTCAGGCATCTCATCGTGTTCACCTGAAAAGGAGAGAGGATCAGAACAAGATGCAGACGAGTATGAGGATGATGGGTCAGATATTAACAACATCTCACCGTAGTACGGAAAGGGGGTGGGCTTGTGGCTACATCTAGACAAATTTGTTCACACCTTCCCCAAAAAGAGTACAAAAACGGAGAAATAAGAAAGGGCTTTCCTACTAGTCTATCGATTTAATCCAATTTAAATAAGGTCAAGCCATTTTGCAACATTATAGTACTAGTAAGCCATATAGCCCTTAAATTCAAATCATATGTTTTTTGTTTGTACACCCACACAGTTAACGTTATTAGCTCAATATGTTCGTGAAGTTTCTTGGAAAACAGAGGGAAGATATTCAATGGATAATTAGGGGGCATCTGACAGCCCATCCTGACGTAAATCTTTGTCACTGACTTGTGTTTTGCAATGTCCATTCATACTACATCCTAATGACAAAGATTGAATCAGAATTAATGTTTAAGCAGAGACAGATCGGACGGTACCGCCAGACCAAAATAAGGAGCTCAATACTCCTTGTTCAAACCAATTTTATCTTCACAACTCTGTATAAACAGTAGCGTATATTTAGATTATGGTGCCCAGAGTAGTCAATGAAACTGACACCCCCCCCCCCCCTGCCCAAACTTATCTACGTAAATTTACAAGCGAGGGGGCAAGGCGAGCAGCTTAAGCAATTCGCAACAGAGCGCCGCAGGCCTATGTAGAGTTTCGCTTTTTTTTTAACAATGATATTAAACTATTTTTCTAAAATTGAAGAAAAGTGGAAAAATACAGTAAGGGAACAGCAAGGTAACCCAAGAGATCAGATTTCTTTTCAAACGTTGAAAGTTATTTTTTGGGGTAAAAGTTGAATTCCATTTTAAACAATCTACGGATGAAGCTTATATACGAGGGAGCAAAGCAATGAAAGCTACACTTTGATTTTCAAGAATGGAACCACTTAAAAATTGTTCTTTATGAAAGATTATATTCCAACCGTATCAAAGCTGATCTTCAAAGCTTTGAAGAAAAAAAATTGAGTTCACCTTTTCCTTGCAGACACGTCTCCTCTATGTCTTTCAAGCCCACCGCCTGGAGAGCAGCTCTAAGCATGGAAAGTTGCTTGGATGGTTTGACCGTCTCTGCCCAATTCTGAAGCAGCATCACATTACCATTACTGGACTTTCTACCTCCAGCCCAATTTGTCTCCAATGCCCGGTTGATATCAGGAGTCTGGACTCCCAGCTCAAGACCAAGTCTCCTTACATCACCATCATCTGATATGGCTTTTGCTACTTTGAGGATGACGTCATCGAATCGAAGTGTTTGCCTCGACGATTGACCACTAGAAAATATATAATTTAAAAACAAAATTAAAGCATTTCATACTTTAAAGATAAAGACCAGTTATGGCCATGCGATTACATTGTGAAAGAAACGTTGTGGAATCGATCAGAAAAGGTTGATCATCTAGCATATACGTATTTGTGTGTACTGCAAGGTTCTGGAATCATCAAAATGATAAGAAATTTGGCCCAGTCTTCGTAAAGTTTCAAGTACTGTACACAGAAAGATGTATACGGGACTACGCACACGTGCGCGACACGTGCGTTTATCTCTCACAGTCCAATAGATAAACTAATTTACCAAATATATCAATTAGTAGGCGGTTTCCCGGCAAAATTGTTATTGTATTAGTCAAAACATATTCTTTCACATGATTGGTAATAAAGTGCTTCCATTTCATTTTTTGAAATTGGGGCGTTTCGTTCTGTTAGGATATATAATACGATCGTCTTTAAGGGCTTTCTTATATATATATCAAATGAACTTTGTCATATTGTTCAGATAAAAAAAATGGTGTTAAGGTAGGGACATTAGACGTACAATTAAGGATAATCTGAAAGTTTGAGTGAAAACAGACCATTATTATTGCATTATTGCTACGATTGGGGAAAACTGATCTGATCGATTCTTTAATTCTCCCAACTATATTATCATAATCTAATCATGTTTTAGGAGAAAGTAAATGATCACTAAGAAATGAATTGGCTCTAAATAGAGGTGTAAAGGTGTCGTGGTCGAGTGATATGTCGCCGGGAAGATCTCCCCATTGGGCTGCCAAGTGAAAATGTGATGTGCATAGAAAAACGCCACCATAATGTCCAGACCCACACAGTCTTAGTAGATGTATGCCAGGAAAACATCACTTATGGGGTTCAAAATAGCAACAACAACAAAATCGCATCACCGCTTCGCGACTCGTGGACCATGGTCCGCATGTTAGTAGATGCCAGGAAAGCCCCCCCCCCACAAAAAAAATAAATAAATAAATAAATAAATAAATAAAAAAATAGAAATAAAAAAAGATAGAAAGAACAAATTTTAAAAATCGCCAAGCCGCTTCGCGGCTCGTGGACGATGCTCGTCATTGGATCCAGTGGCGGATCCAGGGGGGCGGGGAAAAAAAACTTGTAAAAACACGTTAATTTTACCTTTTTGGGGAGTTGCCCCCCCCCCCCCCCCCCCCCCCCCCCCCCCCCCCCCCCCCCCCCCCCAATGAGTGCTTCTTCGGCCGGCGCGATTTTCAAATTTTCGGGAGCAAAAAGAAAAAAAAATTGGCCCCCACCTCTAACAAATCCTGGATCCGTGCCTGATTGGATCAAACCCCCCCCCCCCCCCCCCTTGGTAAAAAGCTAGATCCGCCCCTGGGAGGGGGACATGTGTGGGTGGTTGTGTGCTTAAGGTATGCCACTTAGGTTTCAGGAGGGAGAAGGGGTATAAGCTAATTGTGCCCCCTCCCAATCTGCCAGTGTTAAGAAGAGGAGAGCAATACGCAACGTATACAATAAAGTGCGTGGCTGTGTAGATCGTACTACTATCTACACAGTGCAACGAACTTTTCTTCTCCAATCAATGATGGGCGAACTATCTGTCATCACGTGATTTACTTTTGACTAATCGTAGAGCAAGATTATTAGTATGCGGAATATAAATATCATTATCATAACCCTATCCCGAATACACATTAAAGATAAACTTGAGTTCTGGTAAAAAAAAGAAAATTAATTCTCACAGAATCTAACGAAACTTACACTGAATGTTTAAGATTACAAATAAATGTCATGTGCCAAACAATTTTGGAAGAAAATGTATACTGGCTGAGTAATGAGCATAGAAAGATAAGGAAATCAGGGTAGTACTAGCCCCGACACCGTGTGTGTTGTTCCATATACATCTTTCTGTGTAAGTGATTGTTACTTTACCAAGATTCTGCCAAATTTATGATGATTTTGATGACTCCAGAACCTTGCATTACACACCATTACTTACATGCTATATGATCAACTTTTCTGATCCATTCCACACCTTTTCTTTCACAATGCAATCGCATTACCAGAACTCAAGTTTATCTTTAAGTAGGACCTAAAATGTATAACACCAGTAAATGCAAAGAGCATATACATGTACGTTCATTTAAAAAATATAGTATCGTGTCGAAGGAAAATTTTAAACTAACAGATCGGCTCCGTCATCAACGTCGTCAATTTGCAAGACGACATCTCCGATGGAGCCGACGTCGTTGGGCAAATGTCCTCTTCACTTATCAATTGAGGTTTTTCCTGAAGAGCTCTAATGGAAGACTGAGATTTTGAGGAGATTGGAACCCTACCAAGGTGGATTGAAGTGTCATGATCAGGCGCGGATCCAAGAATTTCTTTCCGGGGGGGGGGGGTACACACGGTTAGAAAGAGAACATATATATATATATATATATTTTTAGTCCAAAAATAAAAAATCGCAACGACTCAGCCAGCCGCTGCATAAGCGGGGGGGGGGGGGGGGGTTACAAGAATGTTTAATTTGACATTTTGCTCCGTTGTGTGTGTGGGGGGGGGGGGTAAGGTCACCTTTTTAGGTCAGCCATTGGTATATTTGTTATTATTATTATTTTACCCCCCCCCCCCCACAAAAAAAATGCCGGGGGGCACGACCCTGTTTTTTGTGCATTTTGGGCGAAGTTAGGGCTGATTTTAACATATTTTTTTGGCCGAGGGGGGGGGGGGGGGGGCACGTGCCCCCTGTGCCCACCCCTGGATCCGCCACTGATGATGTGTGGTTGAATCAGCACCAATAGCAAAACGGACCTTGTTTCCAGTCTGGTTCTGTTAAAAGCCAAACGGTACATCCGGATGGTATATCAATGAGGTATGTGAGCCACGTGTGATTCCATACGCAGCTGCCATTGCAAGCGATTTCGGTTTATGGACAATAAAGCTAGACCACATCTTGTCCAAATCGCCAACCAATACTTGTAAGATAACGGGCTCGAGCGCATATAGTAGCCAGCTCCATCAAGATCCCCTGACAACGAGCAGCTTTGGGACGACATCAAGTAAGACTAAGAATAGAGTTTAAAAAGTATGTTCATTTAGGAAATTATAAAAGCTAATGTGGCCATCCTGAACAAATACACCTTTATTGAGCTCTTACTGAAAACCACACTATATGACTTTTTGGTTGTTTTGTGGTGCGCGGTCACATACTTGCCTGTTTACAAAATAAAGCTTTGAATGAATTGAAAGGGGGGCGTCGTTTAAGCGTGTTGCCGTACATTATATACTGAAAAAATTCGTTGTACCTTGGAGGTTTGGTGTTTATCATGTATTTCCCTCTGAGATAAATTACGATAACATTATAGTATTAATGACTGCTTTGAGAGAAATAGTTGTTTTATTACGCTCAAGGGAAGGTTAGAATTGTGCTATTCCCCGAGGCTTGCCGAGGGGAATAGCCCAATTGTAACCTTCCCGAGAGCGTATGAAAACAACTATTTCTCGAATATTAAAGCAGTCATTAATACTTTTATATGCCGAAAACAAAAGAGTCAACTAATGACACCACCTTGGCCTTTCTCTAGTTTATCTGCACGGTTGTTTTTTATGAGTGTATCTTTGAGAGTAGACTAGATCTAGATTCTAGTCTAAGCAAGATATTTTTACATTTTGGGGGTGGGCCGGCCCTGTGGGGAATATGGAGAAGAACCTGCGCTTTCATATGACACCTCACTTATTGAGTATCACCTTCAGGATCACAACAGATTATAAAGGTTTGAATCTCGAATTGAAAAAAAAACTTGACCTTTTTTGCATGGTCGCGGAATGCACGTAGACTGCATAGGGAATGCATTGCGTACAATCTCTATGGAAATAATTTTAACACACAACATCGGGTGCGCGATCAACACCCTGACAACTAGATCTATTTTCGTATACAGTCTATACGTCTATGCTTTTTCAGCAACTAAACGAACATGTTTATGGATAATTTCACGTACCCTTTTTGTTGTTCTTGCTGTCAGCGAGTCTTGCATTTGATAAGTTGAAATCTTGGGAGAGATTCTTGAGCCATTTTTGTCTTGTTTGGAATTGTCTTGTCTTGTATGAAATTACCGACCAATTTTTCGCACACGTATGGTATCTTCGATCGCTCAAACCATTTTTTAACATGTAAACCTATGGGGTAACCATGGAGACTGACCTATTTTTTTAATAACCATGGTTATTAAAAATATTGAAATGTTTTATGCATGGTTACCGAGAATTTTACAGGAACAGTTGAAGTTTATGAATGCAATTTCGACCAATCAGAGGGCTGGATTACTTAAGTGAGGTATATAATATATTTTAGTTTTCACTATACGCACCTCCATGTTTCACAACATGTGCCGATCATTGTATATTATTATTACTACCAATATTTCATTTGCATGACATTTTAAAGACCGTCAATACTACTGGGCCATAAGGGATTAAACCCCCTAGCCAGTTCACTGACAGGTGGCTATCTCATCAACTCAGCTCTCAAATAACGTAAGAAAAAGAGGATCATGGGGGACCAACGGGAACCGATTGGGGGAAGTTTTATATATAGAGAATATTAAATAATATTAACTTGGACTACTCTTAAGCGCTATATAAAAATTAAATATTATTATTATTATTATTATTATTAAAAGTGATTTTACTCAGTCATCATGGACTTACAGTGGCGTACGCAGGATTTTTCAAGGGGGGGGGAGGGGTTTAAAATCGGGTCCAAAATTTCGCAACGACTCAGCCAGCCGCTTAATAAGCGGGGGGGGGGGGGATAAGAAGACACTTTTTTTTGGGGGGGGGGGGGGTCCCGAAATTTGAAAAATTGGCATTTTGGCCCGTTGGGGGGGGGTAAGGTCACCTTTTTTAGGTCAGCCATTGGCCTTTTTTTTTAATTTTTAATTTTTAATTTTATTTATTAAAAAAAAAAAAAAAAAAAAAAAAATCAGAAAGGGGGGGTTCCCAAAAAACATAAATGAAACATACACATAACAAAAATCGAGGGGCATATGGAAACGTTGTATCATCCGCTCAATCTTCCGCAAAGCCTTGTTATTTCAAAATTGATTTATACAGCTCAAGTTTTATCATGCCCTATGGAATGGATAAAAGCGTATGAAAAGTTATTTTATAACTTTTTATGGGGTAATAGAGCAAAAGTGAAAAAAGAAAACATGATAAATACTCTTCAAAACGGAGGCATGAATATGGTCGACATGTGTACGCAATTTATGTCTTTACAAATAAAATGGTTGTTTAGCTTCTTAAGTTTTAAAGAAATCCAAGAAAAGAAAGGGAAGTGGATAATTTTTTTTGAGTATTGGATTGAAAAACTGGGAGGGATTGATATTATTATGAACTGTAAATGTTTACCAAAATATGTGACTTCTTATAGAGGGAAAATACCTGATTTTTATTGTGACTTACTTTGTACATGGTTTACTGTAAAGCAAGTTAATTATGTAAAAGATATACACCACACCTATGGAAGTGTTACAAAAGAAATGATTTGGTTAAATTGTGATATCAAATTTAAAGGAAAAGCATTGTTGTATAAAAATTGGATAAAATCGGGTATATTATTTTTAGGGGATATAGTGATAGGAAATAGATTTTTGACAGTCAAAGAATTGAAAGATAAACTTATCTATTATGATGGTAGATGGTTGAGTGAATATGCAAAAATAAGAACCGCAATACAACAAAGATGGAGGCGAATCATAAAATATGGCGAACAAGTTTATGATTTCAACGATTACAAACGTAAATCAGTTATATACTCTAATTTGAATTTAAATAGTTTTGAATTTTCAATACACTCTATTACTGTGAAAAAAGTATATACGGAACTCATAAAATTAATCCAAAAACCATCTAGGGCGGTAGACTTCTGGAACAAAACCTTACAAACAAATGTTACTATAAAGTGGGACTCTTTATGGTCATAGGCGCCGGAAGTGGGGGGGCAGGGGGGGCAGTTGCCCCCCCAGTCAAAAAAGTGGGGGGCAAAACGCATTTTTGCCCCCCAAAACGCCCCCCCCCCCCTCCAAAAAAAAAAAAACAGTAAAGGAGTAAACATGGTTTGTATTTTTAATCCAAAAGAACGTACCCATAATAAAAACCTGAATTAAATCACATATACAATTCCATTCAAAGAAAACGGAAAGTTCACAGGAATTAAATTTCATAAACATTGCGCATGCCACCTATACGGTATTTATCAATGGAGGTCTCTGTAATAGCGATACGCGCATATCGTGTACATATTGTGAGAGAATGGGAAAGCGTGTCCGTTTTTTTTGTTATAGGGGTGAGAAGACATGAGCCCCTGAACGCTGGCGTACTGATGGGGGGGGGGGTGATATATTTCTTATTCGAAACAAGTGATTTACAAATGTTGATGTTGTGACATGATTTTCCGGCATTTTTTCTCCATTTTTTTTTTAAGTCATACCTTTTTATGCGTTTGTTGGAAAATAGAAATTCCCAAATTACAGTCAGGCGAAATACGCTTATTTAGAAGCCTTTATGTCATGGTCTGCAAGGAGGCTGGGCTCGAGCCCCCCCCCCTTCTTTTTAAAAAGTATGTTAAAGAGAAGAAAAAAAGAAAGACGGAGAAAAAAATAAGTGACCTGCCAATGTCACAAATAAGGTATACAAAATGCTCATCTGACCGTAATTAAATGCTTAAAACCACAGAGCTTACGGGGGCTCCGCCCCGAACCCCACCAAGGGACCTAAGGCGGGCCCCTGGATGCTCATCTGACCGTAATTAAATACCTAAAACCCCCGAGCTTCCAGGGGCTCTGCCCCCTGGACCCCAACAAAGGCTCTAAGGCGGGCCCCTGGATGCTCATCTGACCGTAATTAAATACCTAAAACCCCTGAGCTTTCGGGGACTCTGCCCCTGAACCCCACCAAGGGCCCTAAGGCGGGCCCCTGGATGCTCATCTGACCGTAATTAAATACCTAAAACCCCTGAGTTTCCGGGGGCTCTGCCCCCTGGACCCCACCAAGGGCCCTTAAGGCGGGCCCCTGGATGCACATTTGACCGTAATTAAATACCTAAAACCCCTGAGCTTTCGGAGGCTCTGCCCCTGGACCCCACCAAGGGCCCTAAGGCGGGCCCCTGGATGCTCATCTGACCGTAATTAAATACCTAAAACCCCTGAGCTTTCGGGAGCTCTGCCCCTGGACCCCACCAAGGGCCCTAAGGCAGGCCCCTGGATGCTCATCTGACCGTAATTAAATACCTAAAACCTCTGAGCTTCCGGGGGCTCTGCCCCCTGAACCCCACCAAGGGCCCTAAGGCGGGCCCCTGGATGCTCATCTGATCGTAATTAAATTCCTAAAACCCCTGAGCTTCCGGGGGCTCTGCCCCTGGACCCCACCAAGGGCCCTAAGGCGGGCCCCTGGATGCTCATCTGACTGTAATTAAATACCTAAGACCCCTGAGCTTCCGGGGGCTCTGCCCCCCTGGACCCCACCAAGGGCCCTAAGGCGGGCCCCTGGATGCTCATCTGACTGTAATTAAATACCTAAGACCCCTGAGCTTCCGGAGATCTGCCCCCCTGGACCCCACCAAGGGCCCTAAGGCGGGCCCCTGGATGCTCATCTGATCGTAATTAAATTCCTAAAACCCCTGAGCTTCCGGGGGCTCTGCCCCCCTGGACCCCACTAAGGGCCCTAAGGCGGGCCCCTGGATGCTCATCTGACTGTAATTAAATACCTAAGACCCCTGAGCTTCCGGGGGCTCTGCCCTCCTGGACCCCACCAAGGGCCCTAAGGCGGGCCCCTGGATGCTCATCTGACCGTAATTAAATACCTAAAACCCCTGGACCCCACCAAGGGCCCTAAGGCGGTCCCCTGGATGCTCATCTGATCCTTATTAAATACCTAAAATCACTGAGCTTCCGGGGGGCTCTGCCCCCTGGATGCTCATCTGACCTTAATTAAATACCTAAAACCCCTGAGTTTCCGGGGGCTCTGCCCCCTGGACCACACCAAGGGCCCTGGATACTCATCTGACCGTAATTAAATACCTAAAACCCCTGAGCTTCCGGGGGCTCTGCCCCTGGACCCCACCAAGGGCCCTAAGGTGGTCCCCTGGATGCTCAACTGATCGTTATTAAATACCTAAAATCACTGAGCTTCCGGGGGGCTCTGCCCCCTGGATGCTCATCTGACCTTAATTAAATACCTAAAACCCCTGAGCTTCCGGGGGCTCTGCCCCCTGGACCACACCAAGGGCCCTAAGACGGCCCCTGGATGCTCATCTGACCGTAGTTAAATATTAAAACCTCTGAGCTTCTGGGGGCTCAGCCCCTTGACCCCCTGCCGAGGCTCATGCCCTGGACCCCACGCCAATTTACGCTCTACCTGATCGATAATACTCCACTTTGAAAAAAGTTCCGCGGGACCTGCATGTAACGTGTAAGACTGGTGGTGATGCAGAGTTTTCGTCTGCCCCCCCCCCCTTCCGAACTTTTTTTCTCATTACGTCACTGCCCCTGGAATGTGAGCCCCCTGGAATGTTTGCCCCCCCAATCCCAAACTGCTTCCGGCGCGCCTGTTTATGGTTATTTAAATTGAAATATGCTCGTGATAATTATTTGATACAATTCAACTTTAAATTTATGTATAATATTTTACCAACACCTGTTAATTTATTCAAATGGAAAATCAAAGAAAACAATTTGTGTTATTACTGTAATAAACCTGGTACTATTATACATGTATTTTTTTAATGCGAAAATATTTACCGATTTTGGAACGTTATCGAAATATTATTATGTAACTCCTTCTGTAAAGATTTTAAATTCTCACCCATTTGTGTTGTATATGGTTTTCATGACGCAAAAGAAAATGTTATAGATATTGATCTAATACTTCATTATGCTTTATTTGCAATCTATAAAGCGAGTGTTGGAAACCAATTTAATAAAAATGTAGTGACGAGAATAATAAGCAAATATTTTTTGTTTATGTTAGAATACAAAATAGAAGTTCAGGAAAACAGAACTAAAACAACGAATTTGAATATTACTAAGTGGAAGGAAACTATAACTAATTTAAAATCTGCTATTAAGTAAATAGAAATATAATTTGATTTGACCTCATTTAGACATGTGATTCAGTGATTTGTTATGAATATTTATGTACTATGATGTTATCTATGATTTTACCTGAATAAAGATTTATTTCAAAAAAAAAAAAAAAAAAAATCCGCTCAATCTGACTTGCGTGCATAGAACAAATAAGCATTTTTCCATGAAAAAGTAAAGTTTTCTAAAATGTGCGTTTCTTTCCAGCATTGGGGCGCCCGGGAGTCACTCGGGTAACATAAAGTATAATACAAAAAGACCATATGCAAATTTTCTGTACTTTTGTCGGAAAAAATAGATTTATCCAGCACAATGTTGTCTCTTTTTGCGTTGGAGAAGAGCAAAAAGCGAGTTTCAATCATATTTTGGCCGCTCTCGCAAGCTCTCACTGGTTTCACTGTGGTCAAGTGACTTTGGGGCAAGCGGTTAATGCAAATACTAATTGTTAGCTTTCTTCTGATAGTAAACTTGTTTTGATTGATTGTATAATTTTGTCGGAATAAAGGAAACAAAAAGGCTTGACCAATAACTTATCAGCGTCTGAATTGACCTTTTGACCTCGAATTCCCTAATGCAAGCGCACATAACAGGTTCTAATGAAGTTATCTTCGCTCAATCGGTGTCTTTTATTGTAAAATGCTACACTTTCAAAATGTTTATACATCTTTTTTAAATTATTAATAAGATATAACATATTTTGTCTGATATCACTGAAGTTTTGGATATTATTTAAAGACTAATTTTAAAATAAGAGCCATTTTACTGTTTTAATTTACTTGATCGTACCATTAAAGTCGCAGGGTAGAAAGATGCATTTTCCTACCGCGCCAAATTTAATTTACGTTCCGACATTCTGTTAAATGGGTTCGTGTTGTTAAGAATCCACTGCTTTCTGCTCCACCAAACGTCCACATGCGGAATCGTTTATCAACTAAATTATTCAAAAATATGGATGCTTCCTTCCCAGGTGTTTGTGTTGTTGAAGCATTTCATTCACCTGCTATCGAACGCAAATTACATTTTGGTTTTATAGTTTCATGCATGCGGAGTCGTTTATCAACTATATGTATTCAAATTTAGGAATGCTTCCTTCCCAGGGGTGGTGTTTATGCATTTCATTCACCAGTTATTATTCTTTATACTCCAATTGTTAGAATACAAAATGCATTTTGTTTTTATAGTTTCATTCAATAAGTAAGTCAATAAAAGAGTATGTTCTGCACAATAAAAACAATGTGTGTCCCTATTGTATAATGTAATGTGTCCCCTCATGTTGTAATAGTTAATTTACCCATTCACATAATGGAACTACCTGCCCGGTGAAGCCAGTGGCCCGTGACCCCTGAGCACTCAACACCGTGTGGGAGTCAGTTTGTGGTGAACTTCTTTTATGAGACAAATCAAAGCAAACGTTTCCATATGGGGGGGTTAACCCCAAAACCACCCCCTGCGTACGCGCCTATGGGCTTAACGTATCTGTACCTTGTACTTGGTGTGTCATCACTCGAGGGTTCAGTCATCTGTTCGGTTTTCAGCCTCTCTGCCATCGTGAATGGTATCCAGGCTGAGGAATAATGTCAAGATATAACAATAGATACATTATATGATAAACAATCAAAAACATGAGGTCCACCGTAAGGCGGTTCAAGGCTTGCCTGCACGGGGCATAAGTTCTTCTTTAAAATTGAACAGTTCACTTACATTATGTAAATGTTATAGATGTTTCTTTCCTGGGTATCTAGTGACGAGTTTTTCCATTAACCTGTCATTAATGAATGAACTAAAATACTTAGAATCAGATTTAATTAACTTATATGTTGCTATGTCGGGCCAGCCTCGGGCAAGCTTTCATGTTGTCAAGACCAGTCTTTGTTTAAAGGTGTGGATGAAATTCGAATATGTTAGTGACAAATTTCATTTTTCCGAGACTTTGTTTGTACTCTCACTGCACCGGTCACATACACTGTCGCTCATTATAGTTGGAATATTTTTTTTTTTTAATCCTTTGTACGGCCATGCATTATGGCTCAAGGCATGGGCACAAAGAAGATTTTTTTTTTCTGCTGGGGACCTAGGGGAAATTCAATGAATTATTGATAATTTATTGCATTTTCTTTGTGTTTTTTTTTATTTGTGGGAAATGCCCCCTACTCTAGCCCCTACTGCCTACAGTCATGGTTCAGTGGCAAAGCAATGGTCTCGTAACTATGAGGCCCCAGGATAAAAATCGTTTAGTGCCCTTTTGTGGGGCATTAATCCTCATTACTGTCATTTGTGACTTAAGAGCATAGTAGCATACACATGCTTTAGCAGTCACGCAAACAAACACTGGCGAATTATTATTCAATAACATCTGAGAATGTATACTATTATCTAGATCTATTAGGAATAAATCATTGTCAAAATAATTCCATAAATTGGGGTAAAAAAAAATATTCCAACTATAATATGAGCGACCGTGTATACGTGACAAACAGTCGAGGTGCTTTCAAACACACATTGCTTCACCAAGAAACACGTACCGGTATAGGGCGGTCAATTTATATCACTGTTTAGAGCATGAGTCAAGTATTCTAGATATTTTTGAGAAAGTTGCAGATTATGTACAAGATCTTGGACAATGGTAAACGAACGAGGAAATTATTCTTGTTTGGATATGAGAGGTTTCCAATCCCGGATAGGCCTCTAAAATTATGGCGTATTTTCTTTTTTTGTGTGTGCCTCTAATGAGGTGTTTATTTATATTCAAAAATCAAAATAAAGTTGTGAGAACGAATACAATATTTATTGACGCACAATTTTATCAGTAGAAATCACATATTATTTCTCAACTATACAATATTTTTCCACTTTTCATCTTAAGTGCTTGTTACAGTTTCTTTGGCAACCTCTGGTCAGGTGTTTTAAGCTCCTGATTTACAAAAATTCTGTTTTTGATTTCTCTTTCAAATACGTATCTTAGTTTGAAACGGTTTTCATTAAATCCATACTTATAACGGAATAACTAACATTTTGTATCTACTATCATTAAATGAACTATTAGAGTTAAAGCCAGTGATTTAACAACAGTGATTCTTCCAAAATATTGTGAGGTTTCCCCTCCTCCAGTTATCAAGGAGTTTCTGTAGCTTGGTCAATTTATTTTCCCAACTCAATTTTGTAGCATAATATAAGTCTGCAGATATAAATATCCTAAGTACTGTACAGGTTCTGTTGACCAACACAGATCAAGGTCGAATAGAGACCACCTTTTCTTGTCGTCTCCAATCCAGAAAAGCACAGTTTTATCTTTATTTAATTTCGGGCCTGCGACTTTTCCAAATAAGTCCAATTCATCTATTATATTCTCTAAAAAATTTGTATTTCTAACAAAGAATAGGGTGTCGTCAGCATATTGTAAAAGTTTAAGTGTAGAGTGGCACCCTTTAAAATCAAATTCCTGAATGAAATTATTTTTCCTAACTTTATTAGCCATGAATTCAGCTGCCAAAATGAACAATAATGCTGAAAGGGGACAGCCTTGACGAATCCCTCTCTTGACTGGGAACGTTTCTGATATCCATCCATTTACAATGACTGAACTTGAAATGTTCGTGTAAAGAACCTTGACCCACTTTCGAAACGACGGTCTAAAGTTCAATTTCTCGTAACAGTTATTTACAGAAAGCATATCAATAACATCGAATGCTTGAGTGAAGTCTACCATCATAATTGCTCCAGTTACAACATTGCTTGTGTTCGGGTAAAGTCTTGAAATAAGCAAAAGCCTTTGGCACCGTAAAGGTTAAAGGAACTTTAAAACGAAAAGAAAATGAATACATTTTAACAACCTCTTTCAATGTTCCATATTTTTAAGGCTACATTCTACAGGACCGACAATATCGGTATTGTGTGCCATGTAACAACTCTTTGAGGGTTCGATAGACTAATGACCCACAAGACTGATATTTTCCTGTAATTCCGTATGTATTTATCTGTTTTGTTCTTCTTGTGCACTGTCAGTCTACACAAAAACAAAGAAAATGCAACAAATTATCAATAATTCATTGCATTTCCCCCGGTCCCCAACAGGAAAAATCCCTCTGTAGGGCCATGCATTATGGTTCAAGGCATGCCCACATGGAAGATTTGTTTATGTTAGGGGTCGGGGCAAAATGCAATGAATTATTGATAGTTTATTGCATTTTCTTAGTTTTTTTTGTATTTGTGGGGCGGCGACGTACCCTAGCCCCCGCTGCGTACAGTCATGATTCAGTGGCTAAGCAATGACCTAGTTACTGTGAGCCCCCAAGATCAAACCGTGGCGATGTGCTGTATTAGTGCCTTTTTATGAGGCATTAATCCTCATTACTATCAGTTATGACTTAAGGACGTAGGTCCCCTAGTTGATTAGCATAGTAGCATACACATGCTTTAGCAGTCACGCAAAAACAAACACTCACACATTATTATTCAATAAAATCTGAGAATGTATACTGTTATCTAGATCTATTCGAAATAAATCATTGTCAAAATCATTCCTTAAATTGGGGTGAAAATAATTATTCCACCATTATGACCAACAGTGTATATATACTGGGATTACACATTTTATCAAGGATATTTATGCACAAGTATTATAATTGGATGTGATGTTTCATCTTTTTGTATAGATATGAAATGCCTTATATACACTCTACTCGGTGGACCGTCATTAATTTGATGATTTTCTGGGAAATACTACTGCATTACTATAATTCTATTATTCCAATTTGCCAACATAATCGTTGAATAAGAAAAATTCTCTAGACTTGCATGGATATCAAATTCTCTATTGAACTCTATTAACAGAAGAAAAAAATATATTCCACAAAGATGAAAACAAGCCAAACGGTTTTTGAATTTAATTGTAAATACTCTCGCTAAAAACAAGTTTACATAGATCATATTAAATTGCTTTCAGGGTGCTTGCGATCTTCAATATCAAACGAAAGCTGGAGGATATAAGGATAATCATCTGATGTATACCAAAGTACTGAGAAAGCAGCATTGGAATAAAGTAATAAAATGAGACTATGCAAATACTTATAACAGTTCCCCTTTTGGAAAAAATCAAGAAGAATTGTAATTTGTTTGTATTCATAAGCTATTGCAAGTGTAACAGCATTCAGCCTCTACTGGGCACGTGATGTCATCAGTGACTCATCCGAATGAAATGTAATATATGGTTTTGTGAAAAGTTGGCCAGACTCTTGGCCTGCAAGCTTGCAGGGAATATCCTCTTAGCCTGCAACTAAAACAACAATAGCCACACTTACAGCAGCAACAACATCTTCAATTATCTAAATGGAAGAATATTGATAGTAAAAATTAGGAACTAGATCTAAACGATATTACCCCACAACTTTTGATGAACATTCATGAAATTAGAAAGAAGCAGAAAAAAATCAAAATATCGGGGTGTAAAATAGGCCTAGGCCAACTTTGTCTCACTTGTTTTCACAGCCATTACAGATATTTGTATTTATTTCTTAATTTGTAGTATGTTGTATTGTGGGATGAAAATTATAAGTAGGAAGAGAGTAAAGTGAAATACAAGACAGAACAAAAAAGAAGCTTGCAGAAATAGACTATGTTCTGTGTGGTAGTTTATTCCAAACAATTTGTATGTATCATGTACAAGACTTGCATGTCGCTCTATTTATTCATGCAAATCTCTTTATTATTGAACATCCATTATAAGCAGATGTTTTGTTTTATTGAGTATTCTAATATTAGGCTATTGTAGAATTTGTGTATTGTTTTACTCTGCATTGTAATTGCATTATGTAATACAGGGCTCACTCGCAAAGCAGTTTTTACGCCCTGAAGACACCACCCTGTATAAAATTATGGAACACATAATAAATAAACGAATGAACGAAATAAGATAAATATTTCTAGATGTAACGGTATCCATTTTCAATATTCCATGATAAGTATTCCGATCTTTACTTGAACTATAGTACTTATACATTGTACATGACATTGCATTACAAAATAAACATCATAAGTGAATCCTAATCCCTTCAAAAGCTGGGAAAACACCTTTCATGCATCATCATGGAACATCGGGCTCAAAAGTTTATGCAAATAATGCAAATTGCCTAACATTGCCCGAATGTTGAAATTGATCTTTTACGACATGAGATCACGAATCATCAAAACGATCATCAACAACGACAACAACAACAAATCTTCAACGGAAAGACATTTTTAGGTTCATTAAATGTAAAGTCTACTATCAAACCGGGGATGGGGGGGGGGGGTCGCTTCCAACAAGATGATGTTACAAACATTACCAGGTCCAAAATGCCTTATCTTTTCCCAGGTATAGACATACAAAACCTAAAACATACTAACATGGGTATAGTCCACCTTCTCATCATTCTCACAAGACTAACAAAATTTAGTCGAATTGTTTATGATATTTACTAAGGGTTAGGATTTCTGCAATATTGACTATTTCAATTCAATTCAATTCAATTTATTTTTCCATCTTTAAAAAAGAACAACATAGTATTGACACATTGTATTAAAATAATAATATGAACATGAAAATAGAGGATACCCTTAATAAGCAGGGCCCCGGTAAACAAGTTAACATTTACAACTTTGTTAGAGCAATTTATAAACATTTGAGAGAATTATAAAACATCAAAATTATATATAAATCTATCGCTTGGATCAACCGATTTTACAGGTAACGAGTCAAAAATGATATATATAATACTCACTGTTCGCCTAGATCCTGCTAAATGCGAAATGAATCGTGGAATGAGGCGTCGAGTCCTCTCCTCAGGAATATTTATCCAATTATAGCCGAGCTAAAATGATTTACACATAATCTTACGCAGTTGAATTAAAAGTAACGGGCAACAAGTAACATCAGAGTTCTCTTCCAGAACGTGTTTAGAAGGCGTTTAAAATGTACCTTTCGCAAGATAAGAGCATAGTTCGTCTCTGTGTCATGAATCCAGATTGACAGATGACAAAACATGCAGTTTGTCGATGAAAATGATCTAGAAATCAGTCTTATGCAATTCCCTTTGCGCAAATGTGCTTCTTTCCATCAGATTCTCATGAAAATGTGACTTGATATCCCGTATCAAATGAAAAGCAAATGCTGCGTGAGTCCGTATTTCACAGTCTGGTGACAATTGAACGTGTACCTATTGCACGTCAGTCGAGCCATGTAGTCCAAAAACGAAACCAGAGGAAATTTCGAATAACAAAAGCTAACGAAACAAACAAAGTAATTCATATCTCTCGCTCAGTGAGTCGGTCCTGATTATTGTGATGCAAATCAAACACGTCATATAGTGGTCTGGGTAGCGTTTCATGAAACCGTCATAAGTACAAGTTCACCGACATCCCATTGAAACACGTGTTAAACTTAATACACGCCTTTCAATGAGATGTCGGTGAACCTGTACTTATGACGGTTTCATGAAACGCTGTCCAGGGTATTCCGCCCAGCAAGTGGAAACTGTAGTCTCTACCCATGCAATTTTTGATTTTTGATTTTTGATTTTTTTTTTTTTTTTTGGGGGGGGGGGGGGAAGGCATAATATATATCAACTGCCCTCGCCTTTGAGGACTTGTCCCACAATGCACTAATTGTAATCTGGTATACAATAGCAAATCTAGATAATTCCAAATCTATGGTTGCAATGGTAAACACGTTCGGTTAATAGTGTGGTACGGTATGTCACTGAAACAGCTCCCGTAGGACTTTTGTGCCAATTTTTTTTTTTTTTTTTTTGTTGCATTTTTGGATTCATTGGGGTCCAAGCTATCAGAAATTGATGGGGTTCAAATTTCCCCGAAGACACCAAATTTCCCTATTGCGCTCTATATAAGCCATTTTGGGGCCCAATATGGACCCCCACGGAAGTGAAGGAGGGGTCTGAAAATTTGAACCCCATCATTTTTGGCCAATTGGGACCCTTTTGAAGCCAAAACAGCAAAAAAAAATCCTACGGGATTACATACCATACCGCACTATATGGGAATGTCAGGCTTTAGTTTCCCAGTCAGTATTTTATTATGTTTTGAATGTTTATATTCATTTTCGTTTTATCATAATTGCTATACCAGTGTTTATTTATCGTTCTCTGAATGTTTAGGAAATTCATACTGAAATCAGGGAAACACAACTCGACGATAATTTCCACAATGAAGAATCATTCTTGAAATTGTATGACTTGTATGGTTTTGATATTAAATGAAATAAAAGTACAAATTACGGAAGAAAAAAAAAGGAGAATATGTGGGAGGGTGGGTACAGGCGCCGATCCAGCCGGTGGCAGGGGAGGGGGCCAAGGAGGGGGCCCAATTCGTGAGAAAATATTGAGCGGCGAAACAGCCAGCTGGTGAATAAGCGGGGGGGGTGGGGGGGGGTAAAAACCAATATTTCTTTTTTTGCCCCCAAAAATTTGCAAATCGCGCCGGCCGATAATTCGCTCAGTGGGGGGAGGGGGGGGGGGGGGGGGGGTAGTGAGCACTATTTTTTTTTCCTCGAAAATTTCAAAAATCGCACCCTCCCCCTTGAGCACCAGGGGAGGGCCAAATAAAGGTTACATTAACGTGTTTTTGCCTGTTTTTTTCCCAGGGGTGGGGCCTGGGTCCCCAGCCCCCCCCCCCCCCCCCTGGATCCGCCACTGGGTGGGTGTGTACTTACACGGGAAATGTGTTATGTTTGCTGTTCCAAACAGATCAAGCAAACTTTCAGTGAATCCTGACGTCCCTGTTTTCAAGATGGACTTTCCTGACTCATTATCATATTTTAGTCTACCAATAACATTGTGGGCAATTGCTTTCTTGACCTGTAGCTGGAGAGTGAATCAACTTAATATTTTGTTTATTGTAGATCATTTGGTATTTTGGTACAAACGATATGGTCTGATTGTTCATGTTGAAATGCAAGAGGGATTATTTTGAAACTCTTTAAATTTGATAATTTACAAGCCATTGAAATAATTTTGTCCTTATTACATCATGTAGAAAGGAGGCTCTCTATATGTTGAGTTGAATTAAAATCATCACCCGACATTAGAAGATTCTATAAGTTACTGTATTCGCAGACTAACAACATTTATAAAAAAATGTTATATACCGTAGAACCAATATGTGTGTAGTGTCTTTTCTTTTCTTTTTTTCTTTGTTTGGAGTACGTAAAGGATATGGGTTTACTCATGGAAGCTGGATTTGTCAAAACAAGGGAGAGAGAGAAAGAGTCAGACAGACAGACAGACAGAGACGGAAGAGTGACTTTGCCTGGGAACCACACAAACCTATGCCCGTAGGATGGGTTAAAAGAAGAAAGAAAAGCACATATGAAAGGAATATTCTGAAAGGAAACGTACCTTGATTGAAATTATTTGTAATGATGTTTCACGCTGATAGGTTTTACATAAATAAATTATGATCACTGATTGTATCCTGAGAAGCAGAGAAGCTCTAAAAAAAACCTGTTTGCCGAATAAATTCTAAAGAGAAAATTACAATGGAAAGCTGTTTTGGAACTTGAAGCATGTCCAAATTTGGGTATTACTTCGTTTCGCTTTGATACAAACATTCCTGGCTAAAATCATATACGAGAAAACTCAGACGGACGTATATGAACAATGTAAACAGGATTTTGGCTTCTGTACATTACATATACCTTATATTTAGGTCGACCATCTTTGACAAGATTACAGATATGTATACAGTGGAGGTTCCAGGGGGATGGGCCAACCCCTGGGAGAAAAAAAATGTGTAAAAACACGTTAATTTTACCTTTTTGGGGAGATGGGCCCCTCCCCTGGCGCCCAAAATAGTGCTCACTACCCCCCCCCCCCCCCCCCCTCCCCCTCCCCCTACTGAGCGAATTATCAGCCGGCTATTTCGCCGCTAAATATTTTCTCACGAATTGGGCCCCTTCCCCTGCCGCCTGCTGGATCCGCACATGTATGTATATATATATATCATAATGTATTATTCATGAAATAAATGAAACTTATTAAGTGGACCTAGGATGTCCTTAAACCGTTAAGCTGATGTTGAATCCTAAGCGGAGGGCCACTACCACACAAACTAAGCACGCCTTGTTTATTCGAAAGAATTTACTATAATACACAATATTATATCAGAGGTGTTTCATAAAGGGTGGCTTTAAAAAAACAGCCCTTTTGAAGAAAAAATATTTAAAACAAATTATTTCAAGGAAACCTTGAAATACCATAAGTTTGGTGTTAACATTTTAACACCAATTTCGACAGAATTTGGATTAATTATAATCGCAATTTTAAGTAAGAAACATGATTTTCCGTGATTTTTTTTTTTTAAATCAAAACCTTTATTTTCCATATATCAGAATTACAGAGGTGTATTTTTTCGTAACTTTCCAGGAAGTTGTCCATGAACAAGGAATATTTTGCTGAGAAGAGGATTATATCTTCCTTAGTGAAAAATTAAAGCAACCCAAAATGTCATTGGCTGATCCAGGGAGAGAGAGAGAGAGAGAAAGAGTCAGACAGACAGACATACAGAGACGGAAGAGTGACTTTGCCTGGGAACCACACAAACCTATGCCCGTAGGATGGGTTAACAGAAGAAAGAAAAACACTTTTGAAAGGAATATTCTGAAAGGAAACGTACTTTGATTGAAATCATTTTTAATGATATTTCACGCTGGTAGGTTTTACATAAAGAAATTATGATCACTGATTGTAGCCTGAGAAGCAGGGAAGCTCTCAAAAACTTGTTTGTCGAATAGATTCTAAAGAGAAAATTACAATAGAAAGCTGTTTTGGAACTTGAAGCATGTCCATATTTGGGTATTACTTCGTTTCGCTTTGATACAAACATTCCTGGCTAAAATGTTATACGAGAAAACTCAGACGGACGTATATGAACAATGTAAACAAGATTTTGGCTTCTGTACATTACATATACCTTATATTTAGGTCGACCATCTTTGACAAGATTACAGATATGTATACAGTGGAGGTTCCAGGGCATGGGCCCACCCCTGGGAAAAAAACGTGTAAAAACATGTTATTTTACCTTTTTTGGGAGATGGGCCCCCTCCCCTGGCGCCCAAATAATAGTACTCATCCCCCCCTCCCCCCTCCCCTCCCCCCTTTTTTTTACAAACTATACCAATTCATCAATATTCTTATAAATCAACAAGAAGTTAACCTCAAAAATGATCATAATTTAGCAGATCTTCATCGACTTTTAAAGGTAAAGACCAGTATTGGCAACGCCCCAATTTCAAAAAATGAAATGGAAGCTCTCATTACCAATCATGTGAAAGAATATGTTTTGACTAATACATGATGATAAAAAATTTGCCGGGAAACCGCCTACTAATTCATATATTTGGTAAATTTATTTCTCTCATGGTCTGGTGAGAGAGATAGGGTAGTCCCATATACATCTTTCTGTGTATAGTGCTTGTAACTTTACGAAGAATGAGCCAAATTTCTTATCATTTTGATGATTCCAGAACCTTGCAGATGCTAGATGCTAGATGATCGACCTTTTCTGATCGATTCCACAACGTTTCTTTCACAATGCAATCGCATGACCATTACTGGTCTTTACCTTTAAGCTAGTACTGTATCGTACGCAGATTTGGTATCCTACAATACCCCTTCCTCGATGTGCGGTGTAATCCGAAATAGCATTTTTCGACCTGCGCAGTTGCGTTGCGCGGCAGCTAGCTCCGTAAGTAACGGCCTGTCCCTTTGTTTACTTTTTGGCGATGCAATGGTACGGACTTAGATCTAGATCTATCGGCAGATTTTTTTAGAAAAATAAGTTTTTTCGTCTTCATGTCAACTATGCAACATAAAATTGTTGGTAAGTTGTGTGGAGTTATTCTAGAATTGTCCTGTACCGTTGTCTAGTCATGCTACCGTTGGATGTCTTTTAACCGTAAAGCTGATGTTGAATCCTAAGCGAAGGGCCAAAGTCAGAAAAGAGGGGTTTTCCTGCCACTACTACACAAACTAAGCACACCTTGTTTATTTGAAAGATTTTACTATAATACAAAATATATCAAAGGTGTTTCTTAAAGATGTGTAGCACTCACCCCTAAATCGGAGGGTGGCTTTAAAAAAGCAGCCCTTTTGACGAAAAAATAGTATTTAAAACAAAATATTTAAAGGAAACCTTGAAAAAGCACGAGTTTGGTGTTGACTCCGATTTCGACAGAATTGAGATTAATTAAAATCGCAATTTTAAGTACCGGTAAGAAACATGATTTTCCGTGATTTTTTTTATTTTTTTTAATCAAAATTCAAAACCTTTATTTTCCATATATCAGAATCAGAGAGGTGTATCTTTTCGTAACTTTCCAGGAAGTTGTCCATGTACAAGGAACATTTTGCTGAGGAGAGGATTATATCTTCCTTAGTGAAAAGTTATAGCAACCCAAATTTATTTACTTGACTTCTACAAAAACGACATTTATGTGTATAAACTGTATGTATAAAACGTATAATAGTGTATGGAGGACTTGTTTGGTGTTTTTAAGTCGAGTTTTATACATAAATTTAGAGTAAAACCTCAAAAAAACATGGGGTTGGTGTAATATGATGGATTACTAAAATTCCCTCAAGTTGATATCAATTTTATTGAGTTATGTAATAATAATAATAAATTACATTTATATAGCGCTTAATACAAAGTTTCTAAGCGCTTAACAACAAATAAAATTAAAGTAATGTTAACTTACAAATTACAAGAATATAATACATGATACATAATTATAATAACAAATTCTTAATAACAATAATACAATAATAATAGTTAATGTCGGGGGGTGGGGAGGGGTGAGCTCCACCGGGATGGGTAGGATTAGTAACTCGGGTTACTCAAATGAAGGAGTCGTGACAGATATCTGAAGTTCAATTACTTTTATTGCGCAGCAATAAAGCAAAGAAATAAGAAACCCCAAGGTCACTTGAAGAACTAGCAAAAACCAGTCGGCTTTCAGCTACAGATACTCGTTCAATGTAGACTCAAATTAAACTTTCTCAGCCGACTGGTGACTGCACACCATTCCCTCAGCATAGCTTTAGATGGCAATCAGCACGTATTAGAAAACCCACGCTCGAGAGTAGCTTACACTCAAGGCGTAACATAAAATCCTTTCGCTAAGATATTTTGAAGCGTTAATTCCACATGTATCTCCGTTCATATCAATTAACTAATTTAACATCGAGTAAGGACATTACTACTAAAGACTCCTTCAGTGATACGGTCCTAACAGGTGATTAACCACTCCCCATACGTTAGCATTCCTTCAGTACCTCGCATTCCTAACTTTAGTCTCTCTTTAAAGACCTTGATCTAAAACTTTCACATCCCGACATTAATATTTACATAAAGCTTTATAGTTAAACAAACAAAATATGATTACATTACATTACATATTAAACAGATAAGTCTTAAGTTTACTTTTGAATGTCTCTAAGGTTGGGGACTCGCGTATTTCATGGGGAAGATTGTTCCAAAGTTGGGGGGCACAGACAGAAAAGGCACGATTTCCATAGCGGGTGTGGGTGCGAGGGCCTGGGGCAAGATGAAGATGTGCTGTGGATGATGATCTGAGACGCATAGATGAAGTACGAGTTTTAGGAGTGATGAGTGCCGAGAGATATGAGGGAGCAAGTTTGTGAAAGGCCTTGTATGTCAGCATGAGAATCTTGAATTTGATACGTTGTTGGAGGGGGAGCCAGTGTAGAGAACGAATGATCGGTGTGATGTGTTCATGTTTTCTTGTACGTGTGATGAGGCGTGCTGCTGTGTTCTGAATATGTTGAAGAGGGGCTAAATGAGAGCTAGGGAGATTGATTAATAGTCCATTACAGTAATCAAGGTGGGAAGTTACAAGGGCATTAACAAGACGATGAGTAGAACTTTGATCCAGAAATTTTCGCAGTTTTCCAACTTTGTGGATCCCGAAAGCTGCGATACGACACACGTTGCGTATATGCTGGTTCACATTTAGCACGTTGTCCACCGTGTAAAATATAAATTTCGAGCCGAAAATGTGCTTTTTAGTTTGGATATTTTCCCCCTAATTTTGGCCAGTATCTTTGTATATAAAGCTATTTCTAAATATTTGAGGAAAAGAGTATAATAACATGGTGGTATGCAATATTTGAGTGATAAAGACAATAATGTATTCATATTTATTGCTCTAAGTTGTTGCTACCTTGTTTGGCGTTCAACAATAAGGGATAGAGCAACGTCGATCTGGCGCTGCTCAGTGGCTGCCGGGCTCACGATCAATTGGGCAAAAAGAATTTCCGTTTCGGTCTAATAAAATTTGGAGTGGACTATTATTATTATTATTATTACATAAAATATGAAAGCACTCAAAGCAGTGAGTGAAAAATGGTAATTGTTAAACGGTTGAACGACATTTAAGCTATGGAATGATTCTCCTGAACCTAAACAGATTTAGTACTTAATCTACTTTTCAGTTGACCTCTCCATTTCCACAGAACATAAATCAAGTTTCATTTGAAATTATTCTACATTTTATTTGTCAAGGTATTAATTGTTCTCAGTTTTAAATGTAATCATGCTTTGTATACATTTTGCATAGTATTTATTATTCCAATATTTTGATTGTTTTTGTGGAAGTGCCATTTGTCCATGATTGTTCCTCTGTGATTGAAGCAACCTTTCATGCTTAATTTGTGTTTCGAAAAGATTAGTAGAGAAAAGATTTATTCATAATAATTTATTGTCACGCTCCTTTCGACATAGACCTTAGATATGTTGGTACTCAGTCTCAAAGTATATTTTATCATGATAATCAGAGGGATACAAATAAAAATGATTAGTTAAGGTGGTATGCATACATCATACAGAGAGAGAGAGAGAGAGAAGCAGATAAAAGGAGATGAATAGAGAGAAAATGAAAGAAAACAAATGTATATTCATAGTGCTGCTAAATGAAATGAAATACTCACAGTAAACATGTTAATAAGATACATCATTATACAGAACTTCTCACATACGGATAGCGACAGAAAAAGTAAGATGTGATGGAGAGAATGAGAGACAAAAGGGGGGAGTGACGGGGAAATGGTAACATGGGAGTAGTCATGATTACCCGAAAAGCCAAACGTGGGATGAATAGAGTAGAATGATTTTAAAGGGCAAGTCAACTTCAAAAATAACTTACTTTCAATAGAAGCATAAAAATCACATAAAACCAATCAAAAAAAGTTTGAGCAAAATCAGGTAACTAATAAGAGAGTTATGAATTTTTAATGACATGAAAAACTTTGAAAATCACAAGACAAATTGGCAACTCACTCATAAGTCTGTGACGTCATTGCCTCACTATTCACTAATTGTTTTCTAAACATTGATATGAATATTCAATTTTCCCCCTAAAAATCTTATTTTCTCACACCAAGCATCCAAGTTGTGTTGATAGAAATATGTTTGTGTGCGGATGCACTAAATATAGAGTCATTTATTTTAGATAATTCATGAACAATTTGAATGTTGATAAACTATTTATATAAAAATCAATAATTATGAATATACAATATTCAGAAAATAGTATCGAAACTTCAAAGTTTATAAAAGATTTTTTGAAATGTCATGCACGCATTATGATACAAGTCATATAACCTGGCAAAGGCATGGGGAAAATCAAGTTTTGGGGGATATAAAGGGAAATTAATGGGATAAAAATATATAAAGCAATTGATAAAAAGTGAGGCAATTACGTCACAGACTGAAAACCAAATTGGCAATTTGTGTAGTGATTTTCTAAGTTCCAAAGTTTTTCATACTTTTCCTTATTAGTTATCCGATTTTACTCAATTCTTTTGCTCTGGTTCTCTTGTTTTTCTGCATCTATTAAACGCAAATTATTTTTGGAGTGGACTTAGCCTTGAAGCAGCAAAATTTAATGCGAATCTGAATTTAAAAAACAAACACACACACACACTCATATAATTATACACTGTCGCTCATATAATTGGAATATTTTTTTACCCCAATTTATGGAATTATTTATTCCTAATAGATCTAGATAATAGTATACTTTCTCAAATTTTATTGAATAATAATTTGCCTGTGTTTTTTTTTTGCGTGACTGCTAAAGCATGTGTATGCTACTATGCTAATCAACTAGGGGACCTACGCCCTTAAGTCATAAATGACAGTAATGAGGATTAATGCCCCCACTAAAGGGCACTAATATGGAACATCGACACGGTTTTGATCCTGGGGCCTCACAGTTACGAGGCCAGTGCTTTGTCACTGAACCATGACTGTACGCAGCGGTGACTAGGGTAGGGGGCAGTTCCCACAAATAAAAAAACACGAAGAAAATGCAATAAATTATCAATAATTCATTGCATTTTACCCCGGTCCCCAACATAAACAAATCCTCTGTTCGGCCATGTATTATGGCTCAAGGCATGGGCACACACAAGATTTTTATTGTTGGTGACCGGGGGCAAATTCAATGAATTATTGATAATTATTGCATTTTAATTATAATGAATAAAATTTGAATTGAAGAAAAAAAATTGTCAAAGACTCTGATCAGTATAATTTTGTAATTTTGCACAATGCTATCAATAAACTTAAATAAACATTCATGAAATAAGAACGAAGGAGAAATACCGGGGCGTAAAGTAGGCCTAGACCAACTTTGTCTCACTTGTTTTCACAGCCACTACAGATATTTGTATTTATTTCTTAATTTGTAGTATGTTGTATTGTGGGATGAAAATTATAAGTAGGAAGAGAGTAAAGTGAAATACAAGACAGAACAAGGAGCTTGCACATATAGACTATGCTCTGTGTGGTAGTTTATTCCAAACGCTCTGTATGTATCATGTACAAGACTTGTATGTCGCTCTATTTATTCATGCAAATCTCTTTATTATTGAACATCTTATGCATTAATTATGAGCAGGTGTTTTGTTTTATTGAGTATTCTAATATTGGGCTATTGTTGAATTTGTATATTGTTTTACTCTGCATTGTAATTGCATTATGTAATACAGGGCTCTCTTGCAAAGCAGGATTTACGTCCTTAAGACACTACCCTTTATAAAATTATGGAACACATAATAAATAAACGAATGAACGAAATAAGAAATATTTCTAGATGTAACAGTATCCATTGTCAATATTTCATGATAGGTATTCCGATCTTTACTTGAACTTTAGTACCTACATGTATATATTGTATATGACATCACATTACAAAATAAACATCATACAGTTGTAAGTGAATCCTAATCCCTTCAAAAGCTGGAAAAACACCTTTCATGCATCATTATGGAACGTTGGGCTCAAAAGTTTATGCAAATAATGCAAATTGCCCAACATTGCCCGAATGTTGCCCAGAATTCTACATCGAAACTATTTGCGGACGACACAAAACTGTACAGGGTTGTAGACAACGAAGAGGATGCTAAGCTACTCCAACAGGACTTAAATGACATCGTTAAATGGTCAAGTAACTGGCAGCTACCGTTCAACGAAGGAAAGTGCAAAGTGATTCACTATGGAAAGAGCAACAAGAAGTTCACCTACACCATGGAATGCCCCGATGGTAGAAAAGATGTGACAACGGACGAAGGAATGGGAGAAAAGGATCTGGGGGTATTATTTGACTCAGATCTGTCTTTCTGCGCCCATGTAGCTGATGTCTCCAAAAGAGCCAATATCAAGTTAGGAATCATCAAACGTTCTTTTTCATCCCTTGGGTCGAGTGGCATGCTACAACTTCTACTTCTACTTCTACGACGATACTCAGCAGGATCCATAAGTCAGGATGTAGTGCTAAGGAATAAACTATCTAGTTCTTGGTCTAGATGCTTGGTGGAAGCGCTCCCTTGAAGCCCCCCAGTGAAGTAGCGTCAAGGGTGATCTTTGAAAGTGCATTCCACGCAGTTACTGTCCGGGGGAAAAATGAGTTCTGGTAGAGCTGAGTGCTCAACTATATAAGACCATAGTGCGCCCAACACTATAATATTGCAATGCAGTCTGGAGACCAACGTACCTAAAGGATCAAGATCTATTGGAAAAGGTTCAGCAACGAGCTACGCGACTCATCCCAGATGTATAGCATCTATGCTACGAAGACAGACTCAAAACTCTCAAACTACCATCACTAGAGTACCGTAGACAGGGGGGCTGATCTTCTTCAAATATACAAGATCATGCATGGACTTGAGGCAGTAGAGAAGAATGACATGTTTGATATCATTGAGGAATCCAGAACAAGGGGACACGGGCTCAAAATAAGGAAGCCCCATTGCAAGTCTAAGATGAGGCAGATGTCATTTTCAGTGCGGAGCATAAATAATTGGAATAACCTACCTGAAATTGCCATAAATGCTTCATCAATCAACAAGTTCAAGTCAGAACTCAAAAATCATTGGAAGCGCCATCCGCTGAAATACTACCCATACTGTAGGGTTGCGGTTCTAACACTAATTCCTAGCACTCTTAACACAGAGGCAGCCCAGCAGACATGTTGTAGGATTGATAACTACTGGCTAACTGACCAGGTTTTAATGTATAAAAGCATTACAGCATTCTATGTAGCATTCCACATACATTCCATGCAAAGTAGAAGAAACCAATAAATATTCATATAGTCCCATACAAGTATAAATCAGCATCACAAAGTATTCTTGAATATTCAAACATAAACAAAGGGTATATATTAAATATTCATAGTATATGTAAATTATACTATAAGCTTGACTGCATCAGGTGAACATTGAAACCAATGAAAGAGAGAGAGATAGACAGATGAAAGGATGGTGGATGAAAAGGGTGGATGAAAAGGGTGAATGTGAATGAGGGATGACCTATTAATATGAAAGGGATGAATCATGGATATGAGGGGGAGTTTCAGAAGTTCAAAATAAATCCCTACAAACTAGTCTTCCTCTTACAGAAAAATGTCCTCATTTTATAAGGCATTGTCCTTTCTTTGATTACCGAAACATCTAACACATTAAACATCTTCCAAAATGATATTTTCTATCTTTCCTCTTGTAAACAGAGAACCACTATCAATAATCAATATATCCGTTTTTTTCCTTTAAAAGAAAAACAAAACCTTACTACCTGTAAGCATATATATATACAATTGTACAAAACAAATGAATTTTACTCGTATATAAATGAATTATGACTTATGACTCAAATGTACAGAGTATTAGCATAACATACATGTATAAGCTGAAGAAAAAAAAAATCTGTAAAAAAACACATGATTCTATATATATCTGAGCTTTCTCGCTTCTAATCCGCTTCACTTTTATCTCGGGGAAACACTTCCCGATTCCAATGGTAAAATGGGAAAGAACTATAAATACAGTGTACCTGCCTTTCTAAAAAAAAAAAAAAAAAAAATCGAATAAAAAAGTTGTAGCAATCCTAACAAAATACTTTTTTTATCCCCAAACGCTGTTTCCTTTGCTGCTAAAGTAAAACAAAGTATCAAAGCCGTTATACTCTCATGCATTATCTTGAGCGAACAATACAGGAATCAAATCATTAGAGGTGAATACCTTCGAAAAAAAAAATATTCTTGTACCTTCGAGAAATGAATAACCGTATCACTTAATAAAAATACCTTCAAAAAAAAAATTTATTCCTGCACCTTCGAAAAAATGAAAAATCCTATCATTTGAAAATAGAGATTTTTTTTCATAGAAGTTACATGAATATATTAAAATACATAATATTCATAACACATGAACATCACACTATCGTAATATCTAAACATATTGTATCACACGCAGTCATTTTTAGTTTTCTACAGCATCCTTGCTTTGATGAGCAAAATGACTCCTTAAAAGAATAAAACATTTCCAACTGAGATTGAGCCAGCGTCTGCTTTGTCACTTGTAGCTAGCAAAGAATAAATCCACAAAAAAAAAACATTATCAGTTCAAACATCTCGTACCCTTCAATAACATTGTACCTCTGAATATTACATTTTACATTTTTATATTATATTATATTTTCCTTTCCTTTGTGTCAAAAAATATTTTGATCGACCAAACAAAATACAAACATATCCTCACAAGAAGCCTATAATTAATCACATTTTTTGCCTGTTTTTTTTTTCTTTTTAAACAACTACCAAAACAATGATATTTCTCTCTTGACTCTTGACAATCAACAACTTTCCATTTACCAAGTCAAGACGCATGCAAAATTAAGAAAATCCATATTTTTTTTTTGGTTTTGTCTTTACTTCAAGAATTTCCAATGCTATGAATACAATTTCTTTTTTTTGAATTCCAAATTGGCATTTCCATCACCAGAAATAAATTGAAGAAATTTGTAAAAACGTATCTTGCAAAAGATGCAATATATGAACATGAACACATATACCGACATATTTTGGATCTTCCATCAAACTTTCAACAAACAATGGTCCATGTGCTGTACAGCCCATTAACCCTTAACCATACACACACAAATTTAACACAAATTTAGAAGATCTTTAATTTAACAAAAATTCGCGAAAAATGCAGAAGGAATTACAGTCCATTCCAATTCTTACTTGACTAACGCTCAAAAATTCTCAGTCCATAATTCTGATGTTCTGACCCGTACAGAACTCATGAAATTCACAGTCCATTCAATATCAAAATCGCTCAAAATCGTTGCTGAGTCCATAGAGTCAAATATATTGAACAGTCCAGTTTAGCATTTAAAGTTCAAATGAGTTCGAATGTCTCTGTCACTCATGATCACAGTCCAATCAATATTGTAATTTTCCATAACCGAAAGTTGACAGTTGAAACGTTCTTTTCCTCTGACGGAAATGTCGACTTCAGACTAATGAAATGTTCACTACCTCTCGATATTGGAAAATAGTCACATTTGGTAATCGCTATACTTCTGCGGTTTGTGGACGCGTCTACCAGAGCGAGTTTGAGTTAACTGCGTTGTGGTGTCCTCTTGCGTCGTGGTGTCTTCTTGCATAGTGCGGGGTGTACGGTGGTTCGCTGATGCACCAGTTGATGGTTGAGTGGTGTGTCGCTGGTCGTTGACCTCGGGGTTGACATCAGGGTAGACATCGGGGTTGACATCGGGGTTGACATCGGGGATGACATAGGGGTTGACATCGGGGTTGACATCGGGGTTGACATCAGGGTTTTCTCTAGAGGGCCCTGGTCTATGGAAATGGTCTGGGGAGTTGACCTGTCGCTCTCGAGTCTGTCGCTGCATGGATTGAGTTGATGACTGACCATTAGACGCCTCTGACCAAGATGGCTGGTCAGAATTGCCTAACTCAGAGTGGATTGGTTGTTGACCTGCTGGAACCTGGAGGTCTTCTGGCGGCCGGAACTGATTAGCTTGTGTTGGAGTGTTAGTTGACCATGACATCTCTATTGAAGAGTGAGATGCCAAATGAGATGAAGGAGTTATGTCAGGCCTTGCCTGATTACTTGGAGTACTTGAGGAAGGAGGGATAACTTCAGGTCTTTTCTGACTACCTGAAGGAGGACGTGAAGTTGAAGGTCCTTTCCCTTGTAGAAAAGCTCTAGATCTGAAGAGTTTGAGTCTGTTGTGATGAACTAGTTTCTTTGCACTTTCATTATGAATGTCGGCTATCAGATAGTTAAGGTTATCAGGTGAGGATGAGACGATGATGAAAGGTCCCTTCCAGTTGGGCTCCAGTTTGCTTCTAGCATTGACGGAATTGTGTAACCAAACTAGATCTCCTGGTGCATACTTGATGGTCCTAGTTGACGCATCATAGTCCCTTTTCTGCCTGAGTTGAGCTTGTTCTGCCTTCTGTCT
Organism: Strongylocentrotus droebachiensis; assembly: GCA_035222895.1. Classification (NCBI taxonomy): domain Eukaryota; kingdom Metazoa; phylum Echinodermata; class Echinoidea; order Camarodonta; family Strongylocentrotidae; genus Strongylocentrotus; species Strongylocentrotus droebachiensis. The sequence continues at coordinate 479,146 of JAVYIG010000436.1, forward strand.
GGTATGTTGAAAAGCCTGTCTTAGCCGGGAACACACATCAGTGACATACTCTTGAGGAGAATCATATGACTGAGTAATGATAGGACAAGTGACACTAGCTGGGGTCCTTGCTTCACGACCATGCATGATGAAATAGGGTGTCATGCTAGTGCTTGTATGGACACTGGTGTTGTAGGCTAGCTGCAATTGATGTACGTGCTTGTCCCAGTCACCTCCTTGATCTGCTATGTACTTAGCAAGTTGTTCTTTGATCACTCTGTTCGCTCTTTCAACGATGCCAGCTCCCTGTGGGTGGTAAGGGGATGATCGAGATTTGCGAATGCCGAGCCTCTTGCAGAGATCCTGGACTAGTCTGGATTCAAATTGTCTTCCTTGGTCTGTATGTAGTGACTCAGGAACTCCATGCTCTTTGATGTATTCTTCGAACAGGTGTCCAGCCACAGTCTGGGCGGTCTGGTCTCGCATGGGGTAAATATTGGTGTATTTACTAAAGTGATCAACAACAACCAAAATATAGTGGTACCCGCTTCTTGAAGTAGGCAGCTCGGCTATATCAGCGAAAACCATTTGAAGAGGGTGATCGGTCTTTATGCTCTGGAGTGGAGCTTGGTGCTTAGGACTTGTAGATCTAATCGACTCACAGGCAGGACAAGTTCTGCAGTAGTCGGTTATATCCTTGTGCATGAATGGCCAAAAGCACATAGATTCAGCCCTGTGTAGCGTGCGTTGAACTCCGAAGTGTCCAGAGGATGGATTACCATGTATCTCTTGCAGGACTTGAGGGATAAGAGATTCTGGCACAACTACCTGAAGAGAGGACGAACCTGAGTTGTCTTGTCGTCGTCGGTATAAGAGATCATTCTCAAGTACAAAACGAGGGAGTTGCCATAGGAGACGTCGTAGCCGAGGTGATTGTCGTCTAACTTCCCTCACTTTTGGATGACGTACTTCCTTTATGTACTTGATTAAACTCCGAATGTCTTTGTCGTGTTGCTGATGATATTGCAAATCAGCATGATGGTTAGCGAGAATAAAGTTCTCGGGAGCTTTATCAGCCATTGAGTTGGATGACTTTGGAACGGTTGCTTCTTGGTTTGGTTGAGTTGTAGAGGAGCGTGTGTTCACCATACCAACAGGGTGTGTTACATCTTCTGGCATACGTGACATTGCATCAGCGTTTTGATGTGCAGTGCCCTTCTTGTGAGTTATGGTGAAAGAGTATGCATTCAACTCAACAATCCATCTTGCTCTCCGCCCTGTCGCATCATCTTGGATAGGTACACTATTGTAGCCCAACAGAGGGCGATGGTCAGTGAGAATGTTAAATTCTTGGCCCCTAAGATAATGTCTGAAATGGCGGATTGACGAGATAACTGCCCACAGTTCCCTATCGTAGGTAGACCATCTACGCTGGGACTCAGTAAGCTTCCGACTGTAGAAAGCAACCACTCGGTCATTACCATCTTGCAACTGAGAGAGTACGGCTCCAATAGCATCTTGTGAAGCATCAGTGGCTAAGCTAAACTTGTTGTTGAAGTCTGGGTACGCAAGGATTGGTGGGCTTGTGAGAGACGACTTCAGCTGGTTGAAGGCTTCCTCACAATCATCAGTCCAGATGAATTTCTTGCCTTTATGAGTCAAGTCAGTGAGTGGAGACGCTACTTGAGCAAAACTTGGCATAAAGCGATGATAGTAGGAGGCAAGTCCTAGAAATGCTCTCACTTGGGTTGGAGTCTTAGGTCGAGGCCAGGATGAGACTTTCTTGGTGTTGACTGGATCGGGGCGAACTCCAGTAGTACTGATCACATGTCCCAGATAGGTTACCTCCTTTCGAAAGAATTGGCATTTCAAAGGTTTCAGCTTGAGACTGGCTTCTCGGAATCGTTGTAAGACTTCCCTGAGATTGTGTAGGTGATCTTGAAATGTCTTGCCGAGTATAATGCAATCATCTAAGTAGATAAGACATGTTGACCAATGGAGACCATGGAGTACGGCTTCCATTACTCACTGGAACGTCATTGGCGTGTTGACTAAACCAAATGGCATTACCTTAAACTGATAGAGGCCAGTTCCAGTTGTAAATGCGGTCTTCTCCTTGTCTTTCGGATCCAAAGGGATCTGCCAATAGCCTGAAGAGAGGTCAATTACACTGAAGTAGGACGAGGAGGACAAAGCATCGATAGAATCGTCCTGTCGTGGAATCGGATGCGAATCCCGTACCGTAACAGCATTCAAAGCTCTGTAGTCAACACAAAACCTGTAAGTCTTGTCCTTCTTTCGCACCATAACGATGGGGCTTGCCCATGGACTAAAACTTTCCTCGATGATGTCTCGACGAAGTAGCTCATCAACCTGGTTCTGGATCTCGACTCTCATAGTCGGTGAAGTCCTGTATGCCCTTTTACGAGTTGGTGTCTCTGTTGATGTAGTGATGTCATGATAGGCGAGTTTAGTCTGTCCAATATCCTCGGATGTGCTGCTGAAAACATCAGAGTATGAATTGAGTAGACTTTCAGCACACTCATACTCTGTCTTGGACAGACTAGAAATAGGAAGCATCGACGAAGCTTGAAAAGACGAACTTTTCTGTGTGCCAGCTACAATACCGTCGATGATCTCATATTCTTCTTCACTGTCTCCAGTAGTAGAATAGAATTGCCCAAGGGTGGTGTCTGCAGCTAATTGTACTGTCTCAGATGAAGGGTTTATCAGCCTGAGTAAGACGATACCATCTTGCGGTCGAGATAGAGACCTTGCACCTGCTACATGGAGATGTTCATGGATGGAAGGCTCAAAGATTCCATCGTAGTCTTGTGGAATCACATCAGGCTGAGGGGGAATAAGTCGACCTTGGACATGTACCTCACTCATTCCAGGAAGAGTCGCCTTTCCTATCAGCGAAACATTGCACTTGAGTGGTACTTGATATTGACGACGGTCGACCAGTGGAATACTCATACCAGGCATAGTGAATGTCGTAGTAGATAGAGTGGCATCATGTTTGAACATGAAATCCCAACCAAGGACGAAAGGATGAGTTATGTTCCTTGCAACATTGAACATATGTCTGGTTGTTTTGTTACCAAGATGAATGGTGGGAGAGGTTGTGCCAACGATGTCAATGCCTTCTCTGGTTATCGTTGAAGCCAGAGTCGTCGACTTCTGTAATATACTTCGCTGGCTTTCTGGGATGGAGTAGTAGAAATCTGCACTCATCAGTGATATAAATGAACCACTGTCAATAAAAGCCAAAATGTATGAGTTGTCAACGATTGCTGGAATATATGGTGGCGGAGGTGAAGGAGAAGAATGATCATTAACGGCCGAAGTAGATGAAGGACGAGATTTGTTTTCAGTTTGAGTCTGTTTGGTCAAGAGTGGAGAAGTTGATGAGTGACTCTCCTCACCAACTACCAGTAGTTTCCCTGGTCATCGAAACGAACTTTTCTGTGTTGTTCACTGTTCAACTGATGATAAGGGGTATCTCTTGTACCAGATGCGTGGCGGTCGTCAGAACGTGAAGACTGCCAGTTAGCTTGGTTTGAGCATCTTGACTGTTGTGGGCTAGCAGATCTACCATCATCATATGCATTACGCCTGGGTGGGGTTGACCCGCGAAGTGTGCGATGATGTGTAGGGCTCTGAGTGCGGTGGTGACGTAGGGGGCTGGGCGACCTGAAGCGTCGTTGATGTGGTTGGCATGGGCTAGGCGATCGAGATGGTTGGCGCCAATGATCATCAGAATATCGGCGATCCGACCTAGATGGGTGGTCATAAGGACTGGGTGATCTCAACGGTTGGAGACGACGATCAGAGTATTGAGGTCTAGGTGTAGAGTTGCGTTTCTCCAACTTGAGTTCTAGCTCGTCTAAACCCTGTAAAACCTTCTCAAGCGTCGCCGAGGTGGCATCCCTCTTCGGAGAAGTTGACGCTATGGTAAAGTCTGTTGCCACTGATGGTTGCCCCAACCGATTCGCTCTTTCAACTCGCACCGCAACATCCACCGCCTCGCCAAACGACGTAGCACCCATCTCATGAATTCTTATCTGCAGGGGTTTGTCAATACCGGCGAGAAATCTGCGAAATTTCTCTCCATCCTTTCCTGCAGTGTCATAATTAGGGAAAGCTTCCTCCACTAGTGTCGTAATTGCTGCTGCAAAAAACTTCCAAAACCTCATTCTGTTGCCGCTTCCGAGCATCGATACATGACTTGAACGTGGTCAAATAATTAGTATTCCCAAAAACAGCAGAAAGTTTCTTTCTAACCACACTGTACTCTTGTTGTTCTGTGCTCGGAATACTCTCCCAAACTGTGAATGCCGCACCCGCTAGTCTGGATGGGAGGATGAGATGCAGTTTTCTTTCTGTCTGGGGAAGAACTTCAACCGCTACTTCCAGCCTTCGTACCCACTGCCCAAAATTCCTACCATCTTCTCCAGTGAAGACCTCAGGGAGGTCTAGACGAAATGTACTCATGATATCTAAAATCAGTAATACTCGAAACTCAAAAGTCAGTCTTGACTTGCAATCATTAGTAAACCTGAAATTGCAAGAACACATCCAACCCATGAAATGAGTCCATACAGGTTTCACACTGAAAAACATGGATCCAAATACCTGATTCACTCAGATATTTCACTAACTTCAGATGATGCATGTAGAAGAATTCGCGAAGGAAGAATTCTACTGAAGCAGGATGAAAAATAACATTGGCAGGAGCACAGTAGAAACAGCGCCTTTCGTAAAGGGTGAACTAAATTACCTGAAGTAGGAAGCAAATTCACGAAGCAGGGCGTAACTGTATCAATCGAAGCAGGATGAAAAGATAACCAAAACCTTGACTATCAGCCGCCGCTGGATGAAGCTGCCTGAAGCTCTGGGGAAGAAGAGGCTAGAAAAACACCGCTGCCACCAATGTAGGGTTGCGGTTCTAACACTAATTCCTAGCACTCTTAACACAGAGGCAGCCCAGCAGACATGTTGTAGGATTGATAACTACTGGCTAACTGACCAGGTTTTAATGTATAAAAGCATTACAGCATTCTATGTAGCATTCCACATACATTCCATGCAAAGTAGAAGAAACCAATAAATATTCATATAGTCCCATACAAGTATAAATCAGCATCACAAAGTATTCTTGAATATTCAAACATAAACAAAGGGTATATATTGAATATTCATAGTATATGTAAATTATACTATAAGCTTGACTGCATCAGGTGAACATTGAAACCAATGAAAGAGAGAGAGATAGACAGATGAAAGGATGGTGGATGAAAAGGGTGAATGTGAATGAGGGATGACCTATTAATATGAAAGGGATGAATCATGGATATGAGGGGGAGTTTCAGAAGTTCAAAATAAATCCCTACAATACCAACGCGAATCCAATGCATTAAAGAGGGGCACATAAGCTGAAGCTTCAAGCCTCGACACCAAAGTAAGTAAAGTAAATGTTGAAATCGCTCTTTACGACATGAGATCACGGATCATCAAAACGATCATCATCAACAACAACAACAACAAATCTTCGACGGAAAGACATTTTTAGGTACATTAAATGTAAAGTCCACTCTCAAACCGGGGATGGGGGGGGGGGTCGAGGGTCGCTTCCAACAAGATGATGTTCCAAACATTACCAGGTCCAAAATGCCTTATCTTTTCCCAGGTATAGACATACAAAACTTAAAACATGCTAATGTGGGTATAGTCCACACATAGGAGCATCACTATCCTGGTTGTGTAGTAAAAGCTGTGCTTTTGATTCTCAACATTTCAAACACCACTGTACAAAACATAACTGATTTCACTAAAAATAGTGTATAGTATATAGGGTATAGTCCACCTTCTCACCATTCTCACAATACCAACAAAATTTAGTCGAATTGTTTACGATATAGCCTATAAGGTTAGGATTTCTGCAATATTGGCTATTTCAATTCAATTCAATTTCAATTTTTTTCCATCTTTAAAAAAGAACAAATACAACATAGTATTGACACATTGTATTAATATAACAATCTAAACATAAAAATGGAGGGATACCCTTAATAAGCAGCTTGCTTGTAAGCAGGGACCCCGGTATACAATATAACACTTACAACTTTGTTAGAGAAATTTATAAACATTTGAGAGAATTATAAAACAGCAAAATTATATATTAATCTATCGCTTGGATCAACTGATTTTAGAGGTAACGAGTCAAAAATGATATATATAATACTCACTGTCTAGATCCTGCAAAATGCGAAATGAATCGTGGAATGAGTCGTGGAGTCCTCTCCTCAGAAATATCTATCCAATTGTAGCCGAGCTATAAGGATTTACACATAATCTTACGCAGTTGAATTAAAGGTAACGGGCAACAAGTGACATCAGAGTTCTCTTCCAGAACGTGTTAGAAGGCGTTTAAAATGTATCTTTCGCAAGATAAGAGCAGAGTTTGTCTCTGTGTCATGAATCCAGATTGACAGATGACAAAACATGCAGTGTGTCGAGGAAAATCATCTAGAAATCAGTCTTATGCAATGCCCATTGCACAAATGTGCTTCTTTCCATCAGATTCCCATGAAAATGTGACTTGTTATCCCGTATCAAATGAAAAGCAAAGGGTGCGTGAGTCCGTATCTCACAGTCTGGTGACAATTGAACGGGTATCTATTGCACGTCAGTCAAGCCATGTAGTCCAAAAACGAAACTAGAGGAAAATTCACATAACAAAAGCTAACCAAACAAACAAAGTTATTCATATCTCTCGCTCAGTGAGTCGGTCCTGATTATTGTGATGCAAATCAAACACGTCATATAGTGGTCTGGGCAGCGTTTCATGAAACCATCATAAGTACAAGTTCGCCGACATCCCATTGAAACGCGTGTCGGTGTACTTGTACTTATGACGGTTTCGTGAAACGCTGCCCAGGGTATTCCGCCCAGAAAGTGGAAACTGTAGTCTCTACCCATGCAATTTTTGATTTTTGATATTTGATTTTTGATTTTTGATTTTTTTTTTTGGTGTTGATTTTTTTTGATTTTTTTTTATTTTTTTTTTTTTTTATTTTTTTTTTTATTTTTATTTATTTTTTTTTGGGGGGGGAGGCATAATATATATCAACTGTCCCACAATGCACTAATTGGAATCTGGTATACAATAGCAAATCTAGATAATGCCAAATCTATGGTTGCAATGGTAAACACGTTCGGTTAATAGTGTGGTACGGTATGTCACTGAAACAGCTCCCGTACGACTTTTGTGCCAACTTTTTTTTTTTTTTTTTGTATTTTTGCATTTTTGGATTCATTGGGGTCCAAGCTATCAGAAATTGATAGGGTTCAAATTTCCCCGAAGACACCAAATTTCCCTATTGCGCTCTATATAAGCCATTTTTGGGGCCCAATATGCACCCCCACGGAAGTGAAGGAGGGGTCTGCAAATTTGAATCCCATCATTTTTGGCAAATTGGGACCCTTTTGAAGCCAAAACAGGGGGGGGGGGTAGTGAGCACTATTTTTTTTTCCTCGACAATTTAAAAAATCGCACCCCTCCCCCTTGAGCACCAGGGGAGGGCCAAATAAAGGTAACATTAACGTGTTTTTGCTTGTTTTTTTCCCAGGGGTGGGGCCCGGGTCCCCAGCCCCCCCCCCCCCCCCCCCCTGGATCCGCCACTGGGTGGGCGTGTACTTACACGGGAAATGTGTTATGTTTGCTGTTCCAAACAGATCAAGCAAACTTTCAATGAATCTAGACGTCCCTTTTTTTAAGATGGACATTCCTGACTCATTATCATAATAGTCTACCAATGACATTGTGGGCAATTGCTTTCTTGACCTGTAGCTGGAGAGTGAATCAACTTAATATTTTGTTTCTTGTAGATCATTTGGTATTTTGGTACAAACGATATGGTCTGATTGTCCATGTTGAAATGCAAGAGGGATTATTTTGAAACTCTTTAAATTTGATAATTTACAAGCCATTGAAATAGTTTTGTCATTGTTACATCATGTAGAAAGGAGGCTCTCTATATGTTGAGTTGAATTAAAATCATCACCCGACATTAGAAGATTCTATAAGTTACTGTATTCGCAGACTAATCACATTTATTTAAACAAAATGTTATATAGAATCAATATGTGTGTAGTGTCTTTTCTTTTCTTTTTTTCTTTGTTTGGAGTACGTAAAGGATATGGGTTTACTCATGAAAGCTGGATTTGTCAAGACAAGAGAGAGAGAGAGAGAGAAAGAGTCAGACAGACAGAGACGGAAGAGTGACTTTGCCTGGGAACCACACAAACCTATGCCCGTAGGATGGGTTAAAAGAAGAAAGAAAAGCACATATGAAAGGAATATTCTGAAAGGAAACGCACCTTGATTGAAATCATTTGTAATGATGTTTTGCGCTGATAGGTTTTACATAAAGAAATTATGATCACTGATTGTATCCTGAGAAGCAGAGAAGCTCTAAAACTTGTTTGCCGAATAAATTCTAAAGAGAAAATTACAATGGAAAGCTGTTTTCGAACTTGAAGCATGTCCAAATTTGGGTATTACTTCGTTTCGCTTTGATGCAAACATTCCTGGCTAAAATCATGAACAATGTAAACAAGATTTTGGCTTCTGTACATTACATATACCTTATATTTAGGTCGACCATCTTTGACAAGATTACAGATATGTATACAGTGGAGGTTCCAGGGGTATGGGGCCCACCCCTGGGGATAAAAACGTGTAAAAACACGTTAATTTTCCTTTTTTGGGGGAGATGGGCCCCCTCCCCTGGCGCCATAAAAATAGTGATCATTCCCCCCCCCCCCCCCCCCCACTGAGCGAATTATCGGCCGGCTATTTCGCCGCTAAATATTTTCTCACGAATTGGGCTCCCTCCCCTGCCGCCTGCTGGATCCGCCCATGTATGTATATATACATATCATAATATATTATTCATGAAATAAGTGAAACCTATTAAGTGGACCTAGGATGTCTTTAAACCGTTAAGCTGATGTTGAATCATAAGCGGAGGGCCACTACCACACAAACTAAGCTCGCCTTGTTTATTTAAAAGAATTTACTATTATACACAATATTATATCAGAGGTGTTTCATAAAGGGTGGCTTTTAAAAAAGTAGCCCTTTTGAAGCAAAAATAGTATTTAAACAAATTATTTCAAGGAAACCTTGAAATACCATAAGTTTGGTGTTAACATTTTAACACCAATTTCGATGATTAAATGATTAAATGATTAGTAGAAACAACATGAACTACAACTTTACAGAATTCCGTAGACAATAAAAGAAATGTGGCAGCTATAATGGATTAGTGCACATGGCCACGCGGTTCGAATCCCTGCCACAACACGTACTATTGGTCCATTGATCGTGTTGCCATTCACTTTTTTTTTAATCATAACCCTTCTTTTTTCTCTGAAGGAAATAGGAAAAACAAAATATTGTGGAAAAGAAAAGAACTAATTTCAAATTTATACGCAAACTGGTCGAGGAAATAGTACAAACTTTATTTGCGATTTGTTTAAAATGTAAAAATATAATTTTGTTAATGTGAATATTTTTCATCTGTACATGTGTAACTTTATTTGTAACCTTGTATGGAAATGTAAAAGTTCACTTTCAAATTTATTTAGACCTATGTGAAGATTATTTTGTTATTTTGTATACAATGTTATACATTATGTACACTTTTCTTTATGAGAGAAGAGAATAAAAACCTATGAAGAAAAAAAAGAACTTTATCTTCCTTTTTTTTGCGGGGGTTTGCCGCTTCATATTTGAATGGGCCTTATGGATATTAGGTGGGGGAGAAGGTTTCGTAAGTAGGTCTACAATCTAGCCCTACATTAATAAACGAAGCAGTGTTTATCGAATTTAATATTCAATAATGAGGAACTTCTGTTCTCATATTTATATATAAAAAGGCCATTATAACTATAGCATCACTTTAGACCATGCAATGTCGATACTCCTCCCTTTTCTCCCTCTCGTACTCCTCCTCCTCCTCTTCCTCTTCCTCCTCCATCAGTCGTGACTCAATCGAACAATAGAGCAATTATAATGAATTAGTCTAATCATGCAAATATAAACAGTGAGTGTTTACCGCTGTAATATACTAAAATTGTAATATACTAAAATTGCCAGGGAAGTCTCCCTGGCGTGATCAATATTTTCTTAATTAGCTTGTTTTTAATGTTATTGAAATTAGAAGCAATGTCGAAAGAAGGTAGGAAGAAGGTCAAAAGAAGAAGGAAAAACTAGACATATAATACTTGTTTGGAACAAGTATAGGTGGGCTGGTCAACTAACATTTGAGACAAAATAGAGCAAAAATAAGCGACATACTGCTTACAAATTCCTAAAAGACAATATCATGTAGATTCATAACGTGAACTAAATTCACCTTCTATATGCATAACACGCAAATTATGAAGTTTTTGACATGAGGCCTTTAATCAAAATTTTCACTATGATGACGTCATCAAAATGAAAAATGGTTATTACTGCGCTTGTAGAGAATTGTCTTAGCTACAACATATCGAAATTTTGAAGAAAATTGATCAATATTTACAGAGATACAATCAATTTTACATAAATATGCTGACGTCATAATATGCAAATTCGTATTTTGAGTTCCAAGGCCATTGTGATGATGTCACGATACACTTAATGGCCAAATGAGACATGGAATCATATTTCCGACTCATACTCTATCTTAATATGAAAAAAAATTGAGGATCCCGGTGCATTCCAAAGAGCTATAACGGATTTTGTATAGGCATGTTTTTGTCCATATATGCTATGTATTAAAAGACCTCGCGCGCACTGACATTTATCTTGAATTTACGCTCATCTTGTTAATAATGGTCATAAAGAGATAAACATGGAATCAAATTCCTTGAAAAAATATGAGAAATATCATGAAAGAAAAAAAAATGGCGATTCTATGTTTTGTAATGGTGTTACGCGCGAAAACGCGCGCGCATGCTCGTACGCGCGATTTTTTATAAAATGCTTAAAATGACCTGAAACGTATGCAAAATAAATTTGAGACGATTTTGAGCATTTAAAAATTTTGCGCGCGTATTGACGCGCGGACATACGCGCACGCGCGCGTTTTTTGACCTGAAATTGACTGGACTGATATTGACCTTGATCATAATAAATATGAATGAGAAATACCTTTTGGTTATGAAGATATGATCATGAGTAAATTTTCAGAAAATTTCACAAAATGGCGCCTAGATGACGTCATCAGTCAAGGTCAAGGTTGAAAACCTTACTGTGTTATGTCCATATGCCTATACATATGTGTGCTAAATTTCAAAGCATTTGAATGAACCATTACAAAGTTATCATGCTAACAAAAAAGTGGGTCGAAATAAGAAAAATAAACTAGACATATAATACTTGTTTGGAACAAGTATAGGTGGGCTGGTCAACTAAAACTTGAGACAAAATAGAGCAAAAATAAGCGACATACTGCTTACAAATTCTTAAAAAACAATATCATGTAGATTCATAACGTGAACTAAATTCACCTTCTATAGGCATAACACGCAAATTATGAAGTTTTTGTCATGAGGCCTTTAATCAAAATTTTCACTATGATGACGTCATCAAAATGAAAAATGGTTATTACTGCGCTTGTAGAGAATTGTCTTAGCTACAACATATCGAAATTTTGAAGAAAATTGATCAATGTTTACAGAGATACAATCAATTTTACATAAATATGCTGACGTCATAATATGCAAATTCGTATTTTGAGTTCCAAGGCCATTGTGATGATGTCACGATACACTTAATGGCCAAATGAGACATGAAATCATATTTCCGACTCATACTCTATCTAAATATGAAAAATAATTGAGGATCCCGGTGCATTCCAAAGAGCTATAACGGATTTTGTATAGGCATGTTTTTGACAATATATGATATGTATTAAAAGAGCTCGCGCGCACTGACATTTATCTTGAATTTACGCTCATCTTGTTCATAATGGTCATAAAGAGATAAACATGGTATCAAATTCCTTGAAAAAATATGAGAAATATCATGAAAGAAAAAAAAATGGCGATTCTATGTTTTGTAATGGTGTTAGGCGCGAAAACGCGCGCGCATGCTCGTACGCGCGATTTTTTATAAAATGCTTAAAATGACCTGAAACGTATGCAAAATAAATTTGAGACGATTTTGAGCATTTAAATTTTTTGCGCGCGCACTGACGCGCGGACGTACGCGCACGCGCGAATTTTTTGACCTGAATTTAACCGGACTGATATTGACCTTGATCATGATAAATATGAATGAGAAATAACCTTTGGTTATGAAGATATGATCAAGAGTTTATTTTCAGAAAATTTCACAAAATGGCGCCTAGATGACGTCATCAGTCAAGGTCAAGGTTAAAAACCTTACCTTGCTTTGTTCATATGCCTATACATATGTGTGCCAAATTTCAAGTTATTTGATTGAGCCATTGTCAAGTAATCTTGCTAACAAAAAAGTGGGTCAAAATAAGAAAAATAAACTAGACATATAATACTTGTTTGGAACAAGTATAGGTGGGCTGGTCAACTAAAACTTGAGACAAAATAGAGCAAAAATAAGCGACATACTGCTTACAAATTCTTAAAAAACAATATCATGTAGATTCATAACGTGAACTAAATTCACCTTCTATAGGCATAACACGCAAATTATGAAGTTTTTGACATGAGGCCTTTAATCAAAATTTTTACTATGATGACGTCATCAAAATGAAAAATGATTAATACTGCGCTTGTAGAGAATTGTCTTAGCTACATCATATCGAAATTTGGAAGAAAATTGATCAATATTTACAGAGATACAATCAATTTTACATAAATATGCTGACGTCATAATATGCAAATTCGTCTTTTGAGTTCCAAGGCCATTGTGATGATGTCACGATACACTTAATGGCCTAATGAGACATGGAATCATATTTCCGACTCATACTCTATCTTAATATGAAAAAAAATTGAGGATCCCGGTGCATTCCAAAGAGCTATAACGGATTTTGTATAGGCATGTTTTTGCCCATATATGCTATGTATTAAAAGAGCTCGCGCGCACTGACATTTATCTTGAATTTAAGCTCATCTTGTTCATAATGGTCATAAAGAGATAAACATGGTATCAAATTCCTTGAAAAAATATGAGAAATATCATGAAAGAAAAAAAATGGCGATTCTATGTTTTTTAATGGTGTTACGCGCGAAAACGCGCGTGCATGCTCGTATGCGCGATTTTTTATAAAATGCTTAAAATGACCTGAAACGTATGCAAAATAAATTTGAGACGATTTTGAGCATTTAAACATTTTGCGCGCGCACTGACGCGCGGACGTACGCGCACGCGCGCGTTTTTTGACCTGAAATTGACCGGACGGATATTGACCTTGATCATGATAAATATGAATGAGAAATTACTTTTGGTTATGAAGATATGAACAAGAGTTGATTTTCAGAAAATTTCACAAAATGGCGCCTAGATGACGTCATCAGTCAAGGTCAAGGTTGAAAACATTACTTTGTTTTGTTCATATGCCTATACATATGTGTGCCAAATTTCAAGGCATTTGATTGAGCCATTTTCAAGTTATCTTGTTAACAAAAAAGTGGGTAGAATTAAGAAAAATAAATAAATAATAATAAATAAACTAGACATATAATACTTGTTTGGAACAAGTATAGGTGGGCTGGTCAACTAACATTTGAGACAAAATAGAGCAAAAATAAGCGACATACTGCTTACAAATTCTTAAAAGACAATATCATGTAGATTCATAACGTGAACTAAATTCACCTTCTATAGACAAAACACGCAAATTATGAAGTTTTTGACATGAGGCCTTTAATCCAAATTTTCACTATGATGACGTCATCAAAATGAAAAATAGTTATTACTGCGCTTGTAGAGAATTGTCTTAGCTACAACATATCGAAATTTTGAAGAAAATTGATCAATATTTACAGAGATACAATCAATTTTACATAAATATGCTGACGTCATAATATGCAAATTCGTATTTTGAGTTCCAAGGCCATTGTGATGATGTCACGATACACTTAATGGCCAAATGAGACATGGAATCATATTTCCGACTCATACTCTATCTTAATATGAAAAAAAAATTGAGGATCCCGGTGCATTCCAAAGAGCTATAACGGATTTTGTATAGGCATGTTTTTGCCCATATATGCTATGTATTAAAAGACCTCGCGCGCACTGACATTTATCTTGAATTTACGCTCATCTTGTTAATAATGGTCATAAAGAGATAAACATGGAATCAAATTCCTTGAAAAAATATGAGAATTATCATGAAAGAAAAAAAAATTGCGATTCTATGTTGTGTAATGGTGTTACGCGCGAAAACGCGCGCGCATGCTCGTACGCGCGATTTTTTATAAAATGCTTAAAATGACCTGAAACGTATGCAAAATAAATTTGAGACGATTTTGAGCATTTAATTTTTTTGCGCGCGCACTGACGCGCGGACGTACGCGCACGCGCGCGTTTTTTGACATGAAATTGACCGGATGGATATTGACCTTGATCATGATAAATATGAATAAGAAATACCTTTTGGTTTTGAAGATATGATCATGAGATGATTTTCAGAAAATTTCACAAAATGGCGCCTAGATGACGTCATCAGTCAAGGTCAAGGTTGAAAACTTTACTTTGTTTTGTCCATATGGCTATACATATGTGTGCTAAATATCAAATCATTTGATTGAGCCATTTTCAACTTATCTTGCTAACAAAAAAGTGGGTCGAAATAAGAAAAATAAATAAATAAATAATAAAGGCAATTTTAACAAAAATATAAGGTGGTCTGTATTAGATACAGCCCACCTGATAAAGGCAATTTTAACAAAAATATAAGGTGGTCTGTATTAGATACAGCCCACCTGATAATAAACTAGACATATAATACTTGTTTGGAACAAGTATAGGTGGGCTGGTCAACTAACATTTGAGACAAAATAGAGCAAAAATAAGCGACATACTGCTTACAAATTCTTAAAAGACAATATCATGTAGATTCATAACGTGAACTAAATTCACCTTCTATAGGCATAACACGCAAATTATGAAGTTTTTGACATGAGGCCTTTAACCAAAATTTTCACTATGATGACGTCATCAAAATGAAAAATGGTTATTACTGCGCTTGTAGAGAATTGTCTTCGCTACAACATATCGAAATTTTGAAGAAAATTGATCAACATTTACAGAGATAAAATAAATTTTACATAAATATGCTGACGTCATAATATGCAAATTCGTATTTTGAGTTCCAAGGCCATTGTGATGATGTCACGATACACTTAATGGCCATTATGAGACATGGAATCATATTTCCGACTCATACTCTATCTAAATATGAAAAAAAATTGAGGATTCCGGTGCATTCCAAAGAGCTATAACGGATTTTGTATAGGCATGTTTTTGCCCATATATGCTATGTATTAAAAGAGCTCGCGCGCACTGACATTTATCTTGAATTGACGCTCATCTTGTTAATAATGGTCATAAAGAGATAAACATGGTATCAAATTCCTTGAAAAAATATGAGAAATATCATGAAAGAAAAATAAATGGCGATTCTATGTTTGTTAATGGTGTTACGCGCGAAAACGCGCGCGCATGCTCTTACGCGCGATTTTTTATAAAATGCTTAAAATGACCTGAAACGTATGCAAAATAAATTTGAGACGATTTTGAGCATTTAAAAATTTTGCGCGCGCACTGACGCGCGGACGTACGCGCATGCGCGCGTTTTTTGACCTGAAATTGACTGGACTGATATTGACCTTGATCATAATAAATATGAATGAGAAATACCTTTTGGTTATGAAGATATGATCATGAGTTTATTTTCAGAAAATTTCACAAAATGGCGCCTAGATGACGTCATCAGTCAAGGTCAAGGTTGAAAACCTTACCGTGTCTTGTCCATATGCCTATACATATGTGTGCCAAATATCAAAGTATTTGATTGAACCATTTCAAAGTTATCTTGCTAACAAAAAAGTGGGTCGAAATAAGAAAAATAAATAATAAACTAGACATATAATACTTGTTTGGAACAAGTATAGGTGGGCTGGTCAACTAACATTTGAGACAAAATAGAGCAAAAATAAGCGACATACTGCTTACAAATTCTTAAAAGACAATATCATGTAGATTCATAACGTGAACTAAATTCACCTTCTATAGGCATAACACGCAAATTATGAAGTTTTTGACATGAGGCCTTTAATCAAAATTTTCACTATGATGACGTCATCAAAATGAAAAATGGTTATTACTGCGCTTGTAGAGAATTGTCTTAGCTACAACATATCGAAATTTTGAAGAAAATTGATCAATATTTACAGAGATACAATCAATTTTACATAAATATGCTGACGTCATAATATGCAAATTCGTTTTTTGAGTTCCAAGGCCATTGTGATGATGTCACGATACACTTAATGGCCAAATGAGACATGGAATCATATTTCCGACTCATACTCTATCTTAATATGAAAAAAAATTGAGGATCCCGGTGCATTCCAAAGAGCTATAACGGATTTTGTATAGGCATGTTTTTACCCATATATGCTATGTATTAAAAGACCTCGCGCGCACTGACATTTATCTTGAATTTACGCTCATCTTGTTAATAATGGTCATAAAGAGATAAACATGGAATCAAATTCCTTGAAAAAATATGAGAAATATCATGAAAGAAAAAAAAATGGCGATTCTATGTTTTTTAATGGTGTTACGCGCGAAAACGCGCGCGCATGCTCATACGCGCGATTTTTTATAAAATGCTTAAAATGACCTGAAACGTATGCAAAATAATTTTTAGACGATTTTGAGCATTTAAAAATTTTGCGCGCGCATTGACGCGCGGACGTACGCGCACGCGCGCGTTTTTTGACCTGAAATTGACTGGTCTGATATTGACCTTGATCATGAAAAATATGAATGAGAAATACCTTTTGGTTATGAAGATATGATCATGAGTTTATTTTCAGAAAATTTCACAAAATGGCGCCTAGATGACGTCATCAGTCAAGGTCAAGGTTGAAAACCTTACTGTGTTTTGTCCATATGCCTATACATATGTGTGCCAAATATCAAAGCATTTGATTGAACCATTTCAAAGTTATTTTGCTAACAAAAAAGTGGGTCGAAATAAGAAAAATAAATAATAAAGAATAAATAATAAAGGCGATTTTAACAAAAATATAAGGTGGTCTGTATTAGATACAGCCCACCTGATAAAAAACTAGACATATAATACTTGTTTGGAACAAGTATAGGTGGGCTGGTCAACTAACATTTGAGACAAAATAGAGCAAAAATAAGCGACATACTGCTTACAAATTCTTAAAAGACAATATCATGTAGATTCATAACGTGAACTAAATTCACCTTCTATAGGCATAACACGCAAATTATGAAGTTTTGGACATGAGGCCTTTAATCAAAATTTTCACTATGATGACGTCATCAAAATGAAAAATGGTTATTACTGCGCTTGTAGAGAATTGTCTTAGCTACAACATATCGAAATTGTGAAGAAAATTTATCAATATTTACAGAGATACAATCAATTTTACATAAATATGCTGACGTCATAATATGCAAATTCGTATTTTGAGTTCCAAGGCCATTGTGATGATGTCACCATACACTTAATGGCCAAATGAGACATGGAATCATATTTCCGACTCATAATCTATCTTAATATGAAAAAAAATTGAGGATCTCGGTGCATTCCAAAGAGCTATAAGGGATTTTGTATAGGCATGTTTTTGCCCATATATGCTATGTATTAAAAGACCTCGCGCGCACTGACATTTATCTTGAATTTACGCTCATCTTGTTAATAATGGTCATAAAGAGATAAACATGGAATCAAATTCCTTGAAAAAATATGAGAAATATCATGAACGAAAAAAAAATGGCGATTCTATGTTTTTTAATGGTGTTACGCGCGAAAACGCGCGCGCATGCTCGTACGCGCGATTTTTTATAAAATGCTTAAAATGACTTGAAACGTATGCAAAATAAATTTGAGACGATTTTGAGCATTTTAAAATTTTGCGCGCGCATTGACGCGCGGACGTACGCGCACGTGCACGTTTTTTGACCTGAAATTGACCGGACTGATATTGACCTTAATCATGATAAATATGATTGAAAAATCACTTTTGGTTATGAAGATATGATCAAGAGTTTATTTTCAGAAAATTTCACAAAATGGCGCCTAGATGACGTCATCAGTCAAGGTCAAGGTTGAAAACCTTACTGTGTTTTGTCCATATGCCTATACATATGTGTGCCAAATTTCAAAGCATTTGATTGAATAATTTCAAAGATATCTTGCTAACAAAAAGTGGGTCGAAATAAGAAAAATAAATAATAAACTAGACATATAATACTTGTTTGGAACAAGTATAGGTGGGCTGGTCAACTAACATTTGAGACAAAATAGAGCAAAAATAAGCGACATACTGCTTACAAATTCTTAAAAGAAAATATCATGTAGATTCATAACGTGAACTAAATTCACCTTCTATAGGCATAACACGCAAATTATGAAGTTTTTGACATGAGGCCTTTAATCAAAATTTTCACTATGATGACGTCATCAAAATGAAAAATGGTTATTACTGCGCTTGTAGAGAATTGTCTTAGCTACAACATATCAAAATTTTGAAGAAAATTGATCAAAATTTACAGAGATACAATCAATTTTACATAAATATGCTGACGTCATAATATGCAAATTCGTATTTTGAGTTCCAAGGCCATTGTGATGATGTCACGATACACTTAATGGCCAAATGAGACATGGAATCATATTTCCGATTCATACTCTATCTTAATATGAAAAAAAAATGAGGATCCCGGTGCATTCCAAAGAGCTATAACGGATTTTGTATAGGCATGTTTTTGCCCATATATGCTATGTATTAAAAGACCTCGCGCGCACTGACATTTATCTTGAATTTACGCTCATCTTGTTAATAATGGTCATAAAGAGATAAACATGGAATCAAATTCCTTGAAAAAATATGAGAAATATCATGAAAGAAAAAAAAATGGCGATTCTATGTTTTGTAATGGTGTTACGCGCGAAAACGCGCGCGCATGCTCATACGCGCGATTTTTTATAAAATGCTTAAAATGACCTGAAACGTATGCAAAATAAATTTGAGACGATTTTGAGCATTTAAAAATTTTGCGCGCGCACTGACGCGCGGACGTACGCGCACGCGCGCGTTTTTTGACCTGAAATTGACTGGACTGATATTGACCTTGATAATGATAAATATGAATGAGAAATCACTTTTGGTTATGAAGATATGATCATGAGTTGATTTTCAGAAAATTTCACAAAATGGCGCCTAGATGACGTCATCATTCAAGGTCAAGGTTGAAAACCTTACCGTGTCTTGTCCATATTCCTATACATATGTGTGCCAAATATCAAAGCATTTGATTTAACCATTTCAAAGTTATCTTGCTAACAAAAAGTGGGTCGAAATAAGAAAAATAAATAATAAACTAGACATATAATACTTGTTTGGAACAAGTATAGGTGGGCTGGTCAACTAACATTTGAGACAAAATAGAGCAAAAATAAGCGACATAGTGCTTACAAATTCTTAAAAAACAATATCATGTAGATTCATAACGTGAACTAAAATCACCTTCTATAGGCATAACATGCAAATTATGTCATTTTTGACACGAGGCCTTCAATCGAAATTTTCACTCTAATGACGTCATCAAAATGAAAAATGATTATTATTGAACTTGTAGAAAATTATCATAGCTACAACATATCAAAATTTTGAAGAAAATCGATCAATATATACAGAGATACAATCAATTTTCAATAAATATGCTGACGTCATAATATGCAAATTCCTATTTTTAGTTCGAAGGCCATTATGATGATGTCACGATACACTTAATGGCCAAATGAGACATGGAATAATATCTACGACTCATACTCTATCTAAATATGAAAACAAATTGAAGGTCACGGTTCATTCCAAAGAGCTATAATGGATTTTGTATAGGCATGTTTTTGCCCATATATGCTATGTATTAAAAGACCTCGCGCGCACTGACATTTATCTTGAATTGACGCTCATCTTGTTAATAATGGTCATAAAGAGATAAACATGGAATCAAATTCCTTGAAAAAATATGAGAAATATCATGAAAGAAAAAAAAATGGTGATTCTATGTTTTTTAATGGTGTTACGCGCGAAAACGCGCGCGCATGCTCGTACGCGCGATTTTTTATAAAATGCTTAAAATGACCTGAAACGTATGCAAAATAAATTTGAGACGATTTTGAGCATTTAAAAATTTTGCGCGCGCATTGACGCACGGACGTACGCGCACGCGCGCGTTTTTTGACCTGAAATTGACTGGACTGATATTGACCTTGATCATAATAAATATGAATGAGAAATACCTTTTGGTTATGAAGATATGGTCATGAGTTTTTTTTCAGAAAATTTCACAAAATGGCGCCTAGATGACGTCATCAGTCAAGGTCAAGGTTGAAAACCTTACTGTGTTTTGTCCATATGCCTATACATATGTGTGCCAAATTTCAAAGCATTTGATTGAATAATTTCAAAGATATCTTGCTAACAAAAAGTGGGTCGAAATAAGAAAAATAAACTAGACATATAATACTTGTTTGGAACAAGTATAGGTGGGCTGGTCAACTAACATTTGAGACAAAATAGAGCAAAAATAAGCGACATACTGCTTACAAATTCTTAAAAGACAATATCATGTAGATTCATAACGTGAACTAAATTCAACTTCTATAGGCATAACACGCAAATTATGAAGTTTTTGACATGAGGCCTTTAATCAAAATTTTCACTATGATGACGTCATCAAAATGAAAAATGGTTATTACTGCGCTTGTAGAGAATTGTCTTAGCTACAACATATCGAAATTTTGAAGAAAATTGATCAATATTTACAGAGATACAATCAATTTTACATAAATATGCTGACGTCATGATATGCAAATTCGTTTTTTGAGTTCCAAGGCCATTGTGATGATGTCACGATACACTTAATGGCCAAATGAGACATGGAATCATATTTCCGACTCATACTCTATCTTAATATGAAAAAAATTGAGGATCTCGGTGCATTCCAAAGAGCTATAACGGATTTTGTATAGGCATGTTTTTGCCCATATATGCTATGTATTAAAAGACCTCGCGCGCACTGACATTTATCTTGAATTTACGCTCATCTTGTTATTAATGGTCATAAAGAGATAAACATGGAATCAAATTCCTTGAAAAAATATGAGAAATATCATGAAAGAAAAAAAAATGGCGATTCTATGTTTTTTAATGGTGTTACGCGCGAAAACGCGCGCGCATGCTCGTACGCGCGATTTTTTATAAAATGCTTAAAATGACCTGAAACGTATGCAAAATAAATTTGAGACGATTTTGAGCATTTAAAAATTTTGCGTGCGCATTGACACGCGGACGTACGCGCACGCGCGCGTTTTTTGACCTGAAATTAACCGGACTAATATTGACCTTGATCTTGCAAAATATGAATAAGAAATTACTTTCCATTATGAAGATATGATCATAAGTTAAAATTCACAAAATGGCGCCTAGATGACGTAATCAGTCAAGGTCAAGGTTGAAAACGTTATTTTGATATCTATATATGCCTACACATATTTGTGCCAAATTTCAAGTTATTTGATTGAACCATTTCAAAGTTATCTTGCTAACAAAAAAGTGGGTCGAAATAAGAAAAATAAATAAATAATAATAAATAAATAATAATAAAGGCAATTTTAACAAAATTATAAGGTGGTCTGTATTAAATACAGCCCACCTGATAATAAAGGCGATTTTAACAAAAATATAAGGTGGTCTGTATTAGATACAGCCCACCTGATAAATAATAAAGGCGATTTTAACAAAAATATAAGGTGGTCTGTATTAGATACAGCCCACCTGATAAATAATAAAGGCGATTTTAACAAAAATATGAGGTGGTCTGTATTAGATACAGCCCACCTGATAAAGGCAATTTTAACAAACATATAAGGTGGTCTGTATTAAATACAGCCCACCTGATAAATAAATAAATAATAATAATAAAGGCAATTTTAACAAAAATATAAGGTGGTCTGTATTAGATACAGCCCACCTGATAATAAAGGCGATTTTAACAAAAATATAAGGTGGTCTGTATTAGATACAGCCCACCTGATAAATAATAAAGGCGATTTTAACAAAAATATAAGGTGGTCTGTATTAGATACAGCCCACCTGATAAATAATAAAGGCGATTTTAACAAAAATATAAGGTGGTCTGTATTAGATACAGCCCACCTGAAAATTGTATATATTTTTCTATATTCAACATTCTATCATGCCTAATGACTCCCACCTACTCCTCTCAGTACAGTCCGTAAAAAGTGCAGTGAACCTTCGGCAATGCGAAATCTCGTAATTCACGGACTTTCCACAATCGAAAAATCTCGCACGATAATTTCCATACGCGCGCAAGATAAAATGGCGTCAACGAGCAAGTAACCAAACCAAACATCAAAAGAATATGGTAATTATTAGCCTTGTTGAAACTCTTTTCTCAGTCCACAGTGGTAATTTAAATCAATATGATTTATTTCGTACTTTTTCTTGTATTTATTTCACAAATATTGTTCGCTATCGCCGGAAGGAATCAAGTAAAATATGTGCACATATTTTAATAACGGTCCCACACCTTGATTTTCGTGTAACGTTAGATTTACTTAAATTACGTCTGTGCTGTGTATCTGCATCCATCGTTTGCATGTTCATGATG
Source organism: Strongylocentrotus droebachiensis (assembly GCA_035222895.1). Classification (NCBI taxonomy): domain Eukaryota; kingdom Metazoa; phylum Echinodermata; class Echinoidea; order Camarodonta; family Strongylocentrotidae; genus Strongylocentrotus; species Strongylocentrotus droebachiensis. The sequence goes on from JAVYIG010000436.1 coordinate 502,076, forward strand.
TTGATAGGTGCTGACCATTGTATCAGCATATTCCTGTAACATTGTTCATTGTATACATTACTCTTGTGACAGTGAGAACAAAAAGTTCTGTTAACTTTGTTGGCAAATTTTACTTTTTTTTACTTAGAGTCTAGACCTAGATCTAGAATTAGATCTAGAGTCTAGATCTAGATCTAGGGATGTTACAAAAAAATTAAATCTCAGAATTCAAGCTCCTGCTTTATGCCATTCGACAGAGCTTGATAAGACCTTTTATTTGATGCCTCATTCATCATAATAGCCCCAGTAATAAGAAAGTTATGCCAATTTTAAACGCCCGGAAATCATGTATTTAATTGCTTTGTTTTCCTTTGTTTGTAAACGAAAAGTTGTGATCTCAAATGTGACCGAAAGATTCTATTTCATGACATAAAATTACCCCAAAATGTATGTAAATACACAAAAAACGCTAATCGGGCCGTCATTTTTGCATGACATTTTCACATTCCTCATCCAAAAAAACATATTTCTAATCGTTAGATTTTGCTGAAATTTCACCAAAAGCAAATTCACATGTTAACCAATCGGTCTAGATACTTTTTTTCAAATCCTGTAGGTAGGATCAGGGTACAGAATGGCACTAAACACGGCTCTTGTGAAACAGTGCAGCAAAACAAACCGCCGAAAACATAAATCATAAAAAGTTTAGTATGAAATGAAAGATAACAATGTCATTCTTCTCATCCAATAGAAATCATGAAACAAAAATCTAATCAGCCCATCAAAAGATCACATTTACGTAGGCTATCCAAATTGGTCTCCAATAGTGCATAACAGCCCCATGGCAGAAACCTTCTTGGCGAAAGCACACACATTGTAACATACCTACTAGATCTAGATCTAGGTCTAGAGTAAAGGAGCCGGTAATCGGACAGCTCCAGTTTTCGGCCGATTGGTTGGATGGATGGTAAAATCACATTAAAATACATGGCATAATAGCACAACACATGTCCCACACATACCATACCATGCCAGTGTCACTGAAGAACCACATTTGCAATGGAAAATATATCCTAAAATATCACATTTTAGCGATGTAATCGGCGGTCCCGCTACCCAAATCTGAAAAATCGAGTTTCTTACGCGTATATGTAAGAAATATGGGTACCATAAAATGAGCTTTATTTCAAGTATTTTTCAGATTTAGAGCCCGATTTTGTGTTGGTCGCAAGCTCAAAAGTATCTCATCGCATGTATTAAATCAATGCAGCCGGACCCCGCCACGCACACACAATATGTCTTGTCTAATTCAGATTCCAACTTCCGATCACCGCTGTGCCTGTCTTCGGCCAGGCGAGCACCCGGGAGCTCCGGCGTGGGATACCTGCTCCGCCCGCTTGTGCTATACATCAGCGCGGAAACGCACAGCGCGCGCGAGCGCTTCCTATTGACTTTGTACATGCGTCCGAAAACTGGTTCGCTATGCTGATAACCGGCTCCAAAACAGTGAAAATTGTCATGGCAATTCGTGATTTTTTTCTGGGATTCTTTTTTTGTTTAAATAATAATAATATTTACTTCATGATTTGAACAAGAAATGATAATAAATAGGAAGTAAAGAGTCCAAAAAATAGGATTTTGTCTTAAGTGGCCGAAAACCGGGTCCTTTACTCTAGACTCTAACGTTAGTTTTAGAATTTTTTTGTTGTCCAGATTTAATTATCCTGATTATCATGTCAATTGTCATGACTATGGATAATATGAGTACAAACTATAGTATGAGTATGAATATGAGTATGACTTTTGTTATGTTTGATTTTTTTTAATTTGAGGTTGTCCACACACAGCAGATACTGAGATAGCAGCAGTGTCAGTAATTTTGTAATGTTTCTTAATCTTATGACTAACTTTAGTTTTACTAGTGTTGTCATTCATAGATCTATCAACATCTAGATCTAGACCCGTAACTCCTGCATAGACTCAGATACCCTACTAAAACATACCCAAAAGGAAGTAAATATTCATCAAATGTCCAAATAAAGGTCATGATTTAATCGTCAATATGTTTGTTACCTGTTTCGTGTAAATTTTCTTATCTTTTTCAGAGTATTTTTCCTACAAACAAAGACTTATAAATATGCACTTTCATATAGAATTCACCGGAAACTGCAGCACACGCGGGCACGCGTGTGTGTTCAGTTAGCGACTGTAATCTTGGTTTACAGTCGCTAACTGAACACACGCATGCAAAAGTGCATATTATATATGTTTTAGTTGGGTATCTTCCACGTCGGAGTTACGGGTCAAATTTTGGATAGACTTCTGAACTAGCGCCTCACATTTAGCTATACACTTTCCCATTTCCTTTTCCTAAAATTATTCATCTCCTTATTCAATCATTGCCTCATTTGTCCTATGCTTCATTACTATTCAGGACCTAGATTCCTTCTTCTCTACTCACCTGTCGGTGATTCTATTCTTTACTCCTTACTTACCGTATCAATCATTTCCATTGGTTCTCCCCTCTCTCTTAGGCTATTTTATTATTTTGGACTTGTCCATTTTCTGCTACGTCATTGCTTAAAGTAGCCATTCTATAAAAATATGACTAGTTCTATGTGAATGGAAAGCTTATGACCTCAGGAATTTGAGAAAAATTATTTCAGATTTGTTAAATACTTAATTGATTCATAAAAAGTCATGGAGTCCTATTGCTTCATGGGTGACACAGATAGATAGAAAGATGATAATTTATTGGTCCATATTCAAAACATAGAAAATTGGCCTCCACTGGCAGCACATGGAACAAAATACAAAGTAGTTACAAAATAATTGATAAGTCACATAATGTACAGGGACTGGTTCTTTGCGAGATCCAGCGCCTTCATAGTCGCTCATCGTATGCGCCAGTCTGGGGTGAGAAAGAGTCGGCTGGAATGCGCGATTGCGTATGCAGCGTGTTCACAAGGCACTGGTGTCGTCTAGCAGCGGCTTAGGTCTAGGATTTGGTTATTGATCCAGTGACATCCTCAGAATGGCCAATGAAGAGGAGAAACAAATTTTTCTTCATTCATTTTCTCGCCCAAATCAAACCAATAAAATGCCCAAAATAATGTGACAAAGGCAATTATACATGGGGCATGTCCCCACTCCCCAAAACATAAACAAAAGCTCATAACCACTATATGGAGTCTATGGCTTTTGCTGTATAAGTTTGTGATTTCTATGCAGTCAGGTAAAAAAAAAAAAAAAAAAAAATATTCACTAAAAATTGGCTCTCTTAAAAAAAAGAATATCCATATACCTTAACCATTCTCACGTTAGGACTGAGTTTTGGCGATTGATTTTGTTTACCGGTAGTCGAGTTGATTAGCTGAATCTAGTCGATTTGCAAATGCTAGCGAAACATGAAGCGAAGGAGGAAAATCAAATGCATTTATTTTCATGTTGTACTGATTTGGTACGGGCTGCAAGCCTGATTTCGGCATAGCTATAATGTGGTATTTTATGGTAATTTGTTTTCTTCTGATCCTCCGTGTGATCATTTTGTACTACTGTCCTTTGGCAAGATATTAATCTACATTTGCCACTCTCCACCCAGGTGTGAAATGGCTAACAGTAGGTGTAGGAAGGATATCCTTGAACGCTGTGAGCGCCGAAATTGTATGTCTAGCAGAGCCGGGGTAATAGTTGGAGCGCCTTGAGCACCATGCATGGTGGATATGTGCGCTATATAAATATCCAATATTATTATTATTATTATCCATCATATACCCAAGGTTTTGTGACTCATTTTTCTGTTGAATGTCTCCTTCCAGACGACCTGTACCCTGATGTAGATAATGGCCAGTCTAACCATGTCTAACCCGGGAGCATCAGATGGGGACAGTAGCCCTGCTGGGTTACTCCTGAGATTAGTGCATACTCTGCTCAACAAGAAAGAAGGTAAAAAAACTTTCTTTTCTCTTTTTTCCCCCTTCTATTTATCCTCTTTGAGGGACTTTATTTGTCAAGTCTGATAATTACCCGATTATAAATCAGTTGCCTGATTTTGTTTGATTTTTTTTTTTCTTCTGATTTAAAAAAAAAAAAATCTTCTTCCTAATTTTCCCCTTAATTTCCTGATTTTTTCCCCAATTTCTACTCAAAAGGGGGGCAATGTTAGATGCCATTTTTTTTCTTCCCCCAAGGCCTTTTTTTTTACTCAAGGGGGGCTGGTTGAGGTGAAAAAAAAAACTTTTTTTTTTAGTGCTCACTATCACCCCTGATTTGTTCATGTCATAAGATAAAAGCTATTTACAACAGTGTTTATTTACAGAATTCATGCAATTGTAACATGTCATATATAGTACAAAACATGAGACTAATTTGACATAATCACTTACTAAAATAATGAAAATATTGTTGCTACTTTGTTTGTATCCAATTTCTTTTGATTACATTTCATATCGAGATAGGTGCGAAAGTAACCTTTTTTTTTCCTTTTTTTATTTTAATGTGCCTTGTTTTTCAGGTGAAGATGTATCTGCTCAATTTCAGTATGTTGTCAGGGTCATAAGCAGGTAAGAATAATTTTTTTCCATGGAAAATTGTGAATTTATTTCAGCATGCCCCCCCCCCCAACAAAAATTATCACAAATTCATAACCTTTAACATAGAACTATTGCAATAGTTAAAACAGAACTGCCAAGACTCTTTGGCATTTCTAGATAACATGGGATATTATTATATTATTTACTGAAATCAAAGTAGTGATATTAGCTTTGGATATATATATATATATTGTTTAAATACAAATGTTATTATTACAATGTGAGGGTTCTGTATGTTTGATTTGTTATCCCTCTCACCTCACACGACACACAATTACTCTAAACAGCAAAAACAACTAAAATGTTAATATCCCTGACTGGTGATTCATTGAATCTCCCATTCATCAACTCATTGAATGCACATGCGCCTACATTTACACAATCATGAATATGCACATGATTAATAAACAAGATTTGCTTTATTTTTGTAATATTATATTCAATTCTTTTTATCAGCAACCTGACACCAACCATTGAAAATGATGAGTTCCTGGTTGCAGAAAGAATCAAACGTAAACGTAAGTTCATCTGCCACAGTTTTTAGACAAGTCTGGAATATTTATCACAAATTTCCACCTGAATTTAATGTATTTTATGCTTAATTAATAGAATGAATTATGAAATAATGTATTTCAATGATGATAATTCAAAGGATTATTTGGTGTCTTTCTTATTTCCTGCAAATACTCCTAAAGCACAGATTTGTATGCAGGTAAAATGGCTAATGTTAAAGTGTGACATGTTGATGATAAACATGTACATATACATCCATTGTTTGAGAATCCATTGGCACTCTTCTGCTTGATATGTGCTCATGTACTTAAAGGTAAAGATCAGTTCTGGTCATGCGATTGCATTGTGAATGAAACGTTGTGGAATCGATCAGAAAAGGTTGATCATCTAGCATATAAGTATTGGTGTGTAAGTACTTGCAAGATTCTGGGATCATCAAAATGATAAGAAATTTGGTAAAGTGACACGCACTGTACACAGAAAGATGTATATGGGACTACACGAACATGTGGCATAAAAATCTGTCCCGATTTTTATGATGTTACATGCCATATTTAGAATATTAAGGCGTTTGAAGAGCCATGCTTTTCAGGGAACATTTTTTATCTGATGTTCTTCCACACTTGCATAATACACTGATAACGCTCACCTCTTCCCAGAACTCAACCTTCTCTTTAACCATTTTCCTATTTGTTAACTTCTTTCTGATTATTAAAATAGTCACTGTTTTGTCTTGATAGTGGCAAAAGAGAAGCGAGAGGCTGATGCTGCATATTTCTCTGAACTACACAGGAAACTCCAGTCACAGGTGAGTTCAACTTGACAAATGGATATTTCATTTTACAAAGAAATATTAAAACCGGACTGCACTAGCTACTTGCGCCCTCTATAGCAAACAATGTCTAAGCTGTACCTGTTGGTCCCCCATGATCCCCTTTTTCTTATGTTAATTGAGAGCTGATTGGATGAGATAACTACCTGTCAGTGACCATGCAGGGAGGTCTAATCCCTCCTGGCCAAACTAGTGCAGACAGGCTTTTAAAGCCCCACTGCACTACTTATAGCTAATTGCGCCCTCTATATAACAAACAATGCATAATCGGTGACCATTGGTCCCCCATGATCCTCTTTTCTTATGTTAATTGAGAGCAATTGATGAGATAACCACCTGTCCAGTGACATTGCAGGGCTGTCTAATTCCTCTTGTTCACTAGTGCAGATGAGCTTTAGGATGTTATTGTAAACAAAATATCCTCAAACGAAGAGAAGAAGAAACCTTGTTATAATTAAATTGAATTTTCTTGAAAATTGTGAGGATTTATTTGAGGAAACTAGGTTATCAAATATTAATTGGATATGTGGATATGAGCTACCCATTTTGTAATATTTTGGTTGGAAATTGGTTAGTTTAATGTGATTAAATGGCTGTTCGTTCAAGAGATTCAAGATGTTATATTTAACCATGACCATAAAAAGATAAAAACAATAATCCAAAATACAGTATGGAATATAGAAAGGACCAATAGAAAAGCAAATGCTTGTGAGAAATAGCCCTCAAAGAGAGAGAAAAAACAACAAGACAAATGCCCAAGTAAATAAATAGTCAACTAGTCTAACAGACTGATTGGCCCAAATTCACAAAGGAGGTTTCTTCTTCCTTTTGAGTACAGACCTCTTTACAGAGTATTATCGTACTATACTGGGGGTGTGTGCAGGTGGACCACTACACCGGGGTTCCCCCCTAATCTTATACGAATAGTGCAGTGGGTTCTTAACGTGCAAAGGTAGTGACTCTTCTCTACATGGGGCCTCCATTTAACGTCCTATCCGAGGGACGGAGTGTTTTCCACTTGACATAACCTGCGTCTATGAACAAGGGAAGGGGCACGTTAAAAGACAACGCAGGCTTCAGTCATCCGCTTGGGTGGGAGTCGAACCCGGGATCTTTGGTTCGACAGACGGACGCTTTACCGACTGAGCCAACCAAGGTTTTTGTACGTCATATGACGCGTTTTTACAAACCAGGTTTGTAAAACCCGCGTAAAAACACGTCATATGACGTACAAAAACCTGGTTTGTCGAACAAACCTTCCTTTGTGAATTCGGGCCAAAGAGACCATGAATTTGAAAACACTGTGTTTCATTATTTCATATGATGTTTGATGGAAGTTATATTATGCACAGAAGTTGGAAATGTGAGAGCCATTTAGCTTGTAGCAAGTTATAAGTTTCTAGCCGTTATCTCCTGGAAGTAATGAGTGAATTCTATGTGAATGAATCTTGTGTTTAATGTTTTCAGGGTGTACTGTTTCATACAATGTTTGATGGAAGTTGTATTAATCACAGAAGTTGCAGATGTTAGAGCCATTTAGCTTGTATAAAAAATTATAACTTTTGTAGCCATTATCTCGTGGAAGTGATGAGTGACTACCAATTGGGTGAGTATTGCGTTTTTTTTTTTTCAGGGTGTATTGAAGAACAGATGGGCAATACTCTATCTTCTTCTGACTCTGAGCGAAGAGAAAAAAGGGAATAAACAGCTGGTAAGTATCTGCATTAGAGTCATTTGTACGACAAATCCTGTCAAAGTATTGTTTTATATGATTAGACCAGCATTTTTCAATCTTTGTTTTTTATAGTCACGGCACCCTTTCAAGCAATACAAATTTCTGCATCACCCCAATCCCCAAATCACAGAAAATCACTCTTGAAAATAAGTGAGGAGAAACATGAGAATAAACAGCTGGAAAGTATCTGCATTTGAGTCCCCCCCCCCCCCCACCCTATTTTTTCTCCAAGAAACATAATAGATTTAGATATTAGACCAGCATTTTTCAACCCTTTTTTAGTCACGGCACCCTTTCAAGCAATAAAAAGTTCTGCATCACCTCAATCCTAGATTCACAGAAGATTCATTTCCTCATGAAATTACATACTCTAGCAGTAATTGAAGTAATTCAAAAGTAATATTTTGACCCCTGTTGAAAACTTGCTAGTTTAGACCAAAAATAGGTCTGTCTTTATGCCTGGAATACTGGAAATAGGTATATTTATTTTGAATTTTATTTTCGTAAGTGATAATGTACGTTTTACCAATTGCTTTTAAGAGAGAAATAAAACTCAGAAGTCCGTGATTTAACATATTGCAGCAGCATCATATTTCATGTGTATAGTGATTAAAATCTTTAATACCGACCAAAAGAGAAGTATAACCAGAAAGACTGATTCTGTTAAGGAATGAAAAAGATTGAAGAGAAAATAAGAACAAAGAAAGAAAGGGGAGGAAGGAAATGGGAAAAAGTTGCACATCTTGATCACAAAATAACAACAACAAAATCATTATTGGCTATGGCAAGCCATAGGGGAAAGAACTAAATATATTGATCCCTGCAAAATGTATGGGTCATTATCAAAATATATTTCTTATAAACATTGAATATATTTTTATACTGACCCAATATATCTTGCAGGGATCGAATATATATATTTTTTCCCCTATGGCTTTACATAATTCATAATGACTTTTGACTTATGTGTTGTTTTTTGTTTTTTCATATTTTTTATATTTTCTAACATTTTTTTATTTTTTTCTGTGGAGGGTGCTAAAACAGCAGCCGCTATATTTGGCAGAGGCTTGCCCAAGCTTGCTACATCCACCCCCTATGTAACCCGTGGTGATGACCCCCATGGGAGGGGGTATGGGTCATCCATGCTCCCCTCTCAGACCCCTCTCCCGAGGGATATAAGTACTAGTACCCTCTCTTCCAAGTCTTCCCATCTCAGCAGTGGCATTGGTGAGTCTGAACAACTTTGTATTTTACTGCTTTTTCTTATGCCTCGTTCATCGAAAGTGGTGCCAGAAGCGTTGTTACAGTGTGAACTTTAGGTTGTCTTATAGGGTAAATTGCTGTTTGGTCTACAACCAGTTCGTCTACTACCCAATTAGACCAAATGGAAATTATACCAAATGATTTTTAGTCTAAAAAGTCATTTGACCAAATGATAAGTACACAAAATGATTATTAGACCATGTTGATAGTAGACAGGCTGGGTGTAGACCATTATGGGAATAGACCAATTGGGTTGTAGACGAACTGGTTGTAGACCAAACGGCTATAAACCTCTTATATTGTTGCTAGTTACATCAGTGTAGAAAACTTGGGGTTTTACTTTGAAGAACTTTCTGATTTTGAGTCATTTTGTTATTTATTTATTTATTTTTGTTTTGTTTGGTGCGAGAGTAGTTTCATATTTTAATTCTTGCAGGAGATTGTTAATGCTTCTTTCTTTGTCATTGTGTTATGTACATTACAGGTAGTGGAATCAGCAGTATAAGTGGACCAAGTCCGACACCACATTCATATGCGCCAGGGTAAGACTGATGAGTTTCATTATGTAGATTAAAAGTTTAGACAATGACATTAAAGGGATAGAGTAACCCTTCAGGTCAGTCAGGAGCCCCATGACTTTTACAAGCCGATTGCCTGTCTGATTATCAAGACATTTATGATTGAAAATCAAAATTTCATTTTGCATTTTCCTAACGGTTTTGATAACACTACAGTCTACTGGTGAAAATGAGTATGGTAAAACCGGTCACTCAAAGTTTTTACTTTTTTGAGGCGCTTCATGATAATTTTGAAGCGCAATTTTATTTAGGGTTTAAATATTGCACCATATCACAGACACTGATACCATGTTGATGTAGGGCCATGCATCTCAGATTTCATTTTGTTAAACGATCCCTTTAAATGCTGGAGAAACTAGATTACGTTGATGCCACTTTAAAGATTTTTTGTGGTTTTAGAGCCAATTACAGTAAAACCTGTCTATTAAGTCCATCTAAGGGGAAGAGTGGCAACGGTAAGCAGGTGACCCTTCCAAACTACAAGACACGTGTCTTTCTAGAGGGAGACAATACAGACGACCACTTTAGACAGGTAACCTTTATACAGAGGTGCCCGTTACAACAGGTTTAACTGTAATTCAGTTGAGACTGTGAGAGGACTTATTCAAGCTCGATACTGTTTACAATGTTTAGACGCTATGTCAGGCCACCTGAGTATCACTAGTTTGCCACCTTTGAAAATGGAAATAAAAGAAAGAAAAATCAGATGGAAGAAGAGTATTAAGATGAAGAGGGAAATATAAGAAGGGAGAGTGAAAGAACTTAAAAAAGGAGAAGGAAAGCAAGAAAAGTGAATGAAGGAAGAAAGAACAAGCTGGGAAGGAAGAGCATGAGAGATGAGAAAGAGAAATTGCAACTAAAAATGTAAAGAGATTAAAAATACAAACAGGAGGAAAAGAAGTAGTAGCGTAGGCACTATCTTTGGATTTACTGTTTTGGAAAGTTGTGAAATGTGGTTTTAAAGAAGAACAAAGTTAGATTTGAGGAAGTTCTTAGAAGAGCTAGAGTGCAAAGGCAAAGTGCAAATAATACATGAGATGTTGATTAGGCAGTTGAAGTTCATGGGTCACATTACACGTAAAGAAGGCCTAGAGAATCTTGCTTTGACAGGGAAAATTGTGAGAAGGAGGATACTTTGGATGGACAGTCTGCAGAAATTGTTAGAAGAGAGAGGAGTTGAAAGAACTGGGAGTGGTGCTAATAGAGAAGGCTAGGAGCTGAGGGTTGTGGAATAGCATGATCGTTAAAGTCAATCGATATGGCACTTTGACAGAGAGAGATCACACAGTACTGTTCATTAATGGTTGTCTTACTCCCCCCCACCCCCCCCCCCCTTGAAGGTATCTCACCACCCCTGGTATGACCCCTGGTGTACCCCACGGCATTACCCCAGGGACACAGTCTGTCGGAGGAAGGCTTGCTCGCATGCTCATAGGAGACAGCACAACACAGACGGATGGTGGTGTCTTGAAGAGAGCCCCCTTAGGTGCTAGGTCAGGCATGGTAGAAGGGGATCGGACCAACCAGAACCAGGATGAAAATAGTAAGGATTTTAAGGAATTTGATGAAACATCCAGAGCATTCTCCTTGTATTTTTTCTTTTATTACATCAGGGAAATACTGTTAATTCATGATGTATAATACAAAGTGATGTTTACAAAGTGAATTGTTAACAAATGAAATATGTACTGCAAAAAAAAGGACTTTGTGAATGTTTAATGACGTAAATTACACCTATGTTCATAATCTGATCTACATAACATTCTTTGATTTTTTTTTTTTTTCCTTCCATTTATTTCTTTTTTTTCCCTTTCATTTATTTCTAGCTTCCTTTGAAGTAGCGGAGAAGACGCTGGTTCATGATCTGATCTATGTCTTCCAAGGTATCGATGGCAAGATGGTCAAATACGACGCAACGGATGATGCCTTCAGGATATCCTCAGAGGTATACCCATGCTTTCAAACCGTTCAGGGTTCAAACTGTTTAAACTGTTTAGGGTTCATGTAGTATCATCCTTTAACAATGCGAAATCTGAGATTCATGGCCCTACGTCTTATCAGCGTCTGTGATATGGTGTAATATTGAAGCTCTAAAGAAAATTGCGCTTCAAAATATCATGAAGTGCCTCAAAAAAGTAAAAATCTTTGAGTGACCGGTTTTACCATTCTCATTTTCCCCAATAGACTGTAGTGTTATAAAAACTATAGAAACACAGCATGAATGGAATTTATATGTATGTTTACTCTTTCTTGAACACCTGTAACAGCTTGGAGTTCCTAGACCTTGTAGAGACCAGGTACACAATTGGAATGAACATGTTTTTATCGTTGAAACACAGCATGAATTGTATTTATATATATATGTATACTCTTTCTTGAACACCTGTTACAGCTTGGAGTTCCTAGACCTTGTAGAGACCTGGTCCACAAGCTCTCAGAGTTGGGATGGCTGTATCTCAAGGTTCGGAGGTACATTGATGCAAGGAACCTGGACAAAGCCTTTGGATTGGTTGGTCAGGTCAGTTCTTGTCACTCATCGCCAACTTGATTGAAATTTCTGTAGACTTAAATCCCCACTGCACTACTTATAGCTACTTGCACCCTCTATACAGCCAACAATACCTAAGCGGTACCTGTTCATCCCCCATGATCCCCTTTTTCTTATGTTAATTGGAAGCTGATTTATGAGATAACCACCTGCCGGTGACCTTGCAGGGAGGTCTAATCCCCCCTGGCCAAACTAGTGCAGACGGCCTTAAGGGAGGTGTTAGTCAATTTCAATGTGCAGAATGTCATAAAACGGCCAAGAATCATTCAGTTTGGAGTCGGTCTTGAGTTGGTTCGGCCGTTTGACCGAGGTACATTCATAATGACTTTATATTTTTGTTTCATTTGTATATTTCCTGTGTTACTTCTTGTCCTATTCCAAAAGTCTTTCAAAAATATTTTATCCATAAGAGATGACAGTCGTCTTATCTTGTTCTTTTTGTGCAGAGCTTTTGTGCAGCATTACAGCAGGAACTAACAGAGTATTACAGACTGCTGGCAGTACTCGAAGCACAGGTAAAAAAATAAAGTCAAAGTAATATCAAAGAAATGTAAAATCAAGCTGTATAACTACTTGTATATCCTCTCTGCATGCTCTTGGCTAGTCTGAGACTCCTATACACTTGTACAACCCTCATTTTAGTTAGGAAGTATATTTACATAGGGTCGACTGGAAGGAATTTGCATCTTGTGCACAGCTCAAACTTGAATAGAAAAGAAGAAAAAATCAGTAGATATGTGTAGATATCTACTCAGTATCATGTAATTAAAGCATAGCTGCCAACCATTTCTATTTTGGAGGAATGAGTTCGATTTTGTGGCCTTCAAGCTAATGTTTTGAACCCTATATTCCTCTCAGTTTCGGATAATGTCTGTTTAAAAGCATTGAAAAATGCACTATATTCTGATTTTGGCTTTGGAGGGTTGTCAAGTATGGAGTAATGTAGGCAGAGCTCTATTTACCACTTTTATGATTTTTATGTGAAGTGTTAGTACATGGATGCGATTGGTCAAATCCAGGTCTCGTCTTATCAACAGTTGCGATTAATCACAACTATATACATAAGAGATAAGGGACTGTAAATTTGTGATTGATTCAGATCAATCAGAACTCTTTTATAAGATGGTGCCCTGATTATAAATACACATCTGAAATACGGTAAATCGATTACACACACTATCATGTGGGGACAACAAACCAATGTTGTCTTGCAATCCATTTTGATAAGAAGTTCAATCATTTTTCTCTTTGACAGCAACTTCAAGAGCAAGACATGGGTCTGGAGGATGGGTCGCCTAGCAACCTTTCCTTGTTCCGTCTCAATGTTTGGACATTTGATCCTATCCATAGGATGAAACAGCTGGCCATCCTGGTGGATGGTTGTGCAGGTAAGCAATAACTCAATGAGGTGTCGTGGACGAGTGGATATGTCACTTGACTGTGGATCACACGGTTCGAGATTCAAGTCCCACTGCGGCACTAATGTCCTTTGGCAAGACATTGACTTACATTTGTCACCCTCCACCCAGTTGTTTAATGGGTACCCGGTAGGATGCGAAAGCTAATGTGGTTAGATTAGCAAGTGTGCGCTTGTAAAAATGACGCCTGGCTGGAATGCTCCCCAGGGAGTGGAGAATGTGCATACATTGTGTGCGAGTAAGCCTGAATCCGATGACTGGGGTAATAATGTTTATCTGTAAAGTGCTTTGAGAGGGCCTGCGGTATAAGAACGAACAATTATTCATATTATTTAGGACACTTGTTAAAATCTAAAGGCATCTTCTTGTCTACTATGCCACAACATTCACTCTTGATAAGATTGTCCCAATCCAGTGTTTGATGCAGTCGCGCAGGGAGACAATGCTTCCAGATCTTCTTTGGTGCAAGGGTCTTATAGATGTGGGCAGGCTAGGATAGAGGCAGACCTGCCAACGAGTACATTTAAAATTAAAATAAATTTGTGTGTGTGCCATTTTCAAAGGCAAAATGCCCATTCTGTCCTGTAAAGTATCCTACAAGCATCTCACATCGGCAATTTGGGGATGTTCATTGGTTCATCGAACACACCAGTCATGACGAAATCATGCATATTCAACCAATGATCCATACAAAAAATTCTTCTTGTATGTAGGAAATGTAAGAGGTATTGATCCATGTTTTATTTTTACAACTTTTGTCAGTAAAATACAACTTTTGGGATTAAAGGATACAGTTTTTGAACTCCAGAGGTTGGCAGGTCTGTAGAGGTGTTGCATAGTCTGCTCCTCTCCTCATAGGCAGATGGTGCTATCGATCTCACTATAACAAAAAAAAGTGTGTCTTTTTTTTTTCTCCTCTATTTTTGCAGATAAGAAGGGGGGAGCGTTGGCGTCTGCTATCCATTCCTACACGTTACACGGTGACCCTGCGACCAGGCTACTGGTCAAGCACATCCTGCGGCTCGTGGCCTTCCCAATCAGGACCATGCTGGATAGATGGATCTTTGATGGCCAGCTAGAGGACAAGTACCATGAGGTAAGGACAAGTCAGGCCTGATAATTACTTAAAATTAAATCGGTTTCCAGATTTTTTTTCCCCCAATTTTTTTTTTTTCCTTCCCGATTTATACCTGATTTTTCCCTTACTTTCCCCATTTTCCCATATTTTTCCCTTTTTTTTTTTTCTTCCAATTTCCTTTTCAAAAGGGGGAAATGTTGTTAGATGCCAATTTTGTTTACCCAAGGGGAGGGTGGTTGAGGGAAAAAAAACTAGTAAATCCCCAGTTTGTAGCGAGGTTTCTGCCTGAAGAAAACTTGCTTCAGCAGAATAAACCTTGTGTCACTAATAACAGAAAGTGCATGAGGTAAGGAGAAGAAGGATTACAAGGTGATAAAGCGGATCCTAATCAAATGATTGGTTGAGAGCGTACATGTGACCAGGCATTTATTTTGGCTAACACGTAATTTTACCAATGACCGGTCTATAGTAAATAGTACAGTTGATAATCTGAAAATTTAGACATGAGGACAAATTAAACAGTAACAGAGTGGATTAAACATCCAAAAAATGTATGGATATTTATGAAAGCCAGCAGTATTTACAACTTAAAAGGGAACTGTCAGCACATATTAAGTCCTGTTACCTCTTGTAAATAATTACGGTAATACTTTAAGTTTTGACTGTGTGATTAGTTGATGCAATTATTTGGATATAAAAGGTAATTGTCATCAAATATCATTTAGTCTGGTTATCTCTTGTAAATAATGAAAACTTTAAGATTCACCTTCATGATTAAGTGATGCAACTGTTTGGAAATTTTAGAGGTGTTGTGGTCGAGTGGATATGTCACCGGACTGTGAATCACAAGGTCCTTGGTTCGAGTCCCGCCGCGGCACTAATGTCCTTTGGCAAGACATTAATCTACATTTGCTACACTCGACCCAGGTGAGGTAAACGGGTACCTGGTATGATTATGCCTTGAAATGCACTGTGCGATGATAACGGCTGCCAGAGCTAAGGCTAGGGTAACTATTTTGTAATTTATGTAAAGCGCACTGATATGTCTTAGGACTTGAATTGTGCTATATAAGTGTTACATATTATTTCATTCACAGTTCTTTGTAGCAGCAGACCCGACAGTGAAGGAGGAGAAGCTGTGGCATGACAAGTATTCCCTGCGCAAGTCCATGATACCATCATTCATCAGTATGGAACAGGCCAGGAAGGTGAGTACACCAATCTGGATGTGGCGGCTTGTCACCTGGCAAACATAAATAGTTTTAAAGATGAAGTTTAGTGACTCGAAAAGAAGAAGACCAGTTCTGGTCATGCGATTGCATTGTGAAAGAAACGGTGTGGAATCGATCAGAAAAGGTTGATCATCTAGCATATAAGAATTTGTGTGTATTGCAATGTTCTGGAATCATCAAAATGATAAGAAATTTGGCCAAGTCTTGGTAAAGTTACAAACACTGTACACAGAAAGATGTATATGGGACTACGCACACATGCGCGACACATGCGTTTATCTCTCACACACCAATAGATAAATTAATTTACCGAATATATCAATTAGTAGGCAGTTTCCCGGCAAAATTGTTATCATCATGTATTAGTCAAAACATATTCTTTCACATGATTGGTAATAAGAGCTTCCATTTCATTTTTGGAAATTGGGGCGTTTCTAATACTGGCATCGTTTAACAATGTTAAATCTAAGATGCATGGCTCTACATGTTATCAGTGTCTGGGATATGGTGTAATATTGAAGCCCTAAAAAATTGCGCTTCAAAATGATCAGGAAGTGCCTCAAAACAGTAAAATAATTTGAGTGACCGGTTTTACCATACTCATTTTCCCCAATAGACTGTAGTGTTATAAAAACTGTTAGGAAAACGAAAAAATGATATTTCGATCCCAATCATAAATATCTTGATATCTTACTATAAGCTATTTGTTGACATATAACAGTGGCTATAGTACATAGTTAATTCACAAAAAGTAAACTTTTGATTACATTATTAAACAAATGAAACTCATTTTATTCTAAATCGTAAAAATCACTTGACAACAACATTTTGCATGCAGCAAATGTTCTTCAAAGGCTCTAATCCAGTCTGTTAATATTTCATTGCTTTTCAATCTGCTATAGCTAGATGGTTTAGATTGCCATAGGAAGTTGTTTAACAGATTTTCCATGCACTGATTTTTTGGTCTAGATTCTGTCGATTGGGAAAGCCATCAACTTCTTGAGGCAGGTGTGTAAGGACCATACCCTGATCAAGGGGAAGTCCCTGATGACATCAACATCAAATACCAACAGCTATCAGAACAGTAAGTTTTCATATCACAAAGGGAAAGCATAACATGATAATTACTCAGTGAGGAATTTTGCAAGACTAAATGGTGCTTGATACAGAAAACTTTCATTGGTTAGGGATAATCATGAAATGAAATTTTTGAAGCTTCTACCAACCTTGTGCTTTTGTCTTTATTATGTCTTGTCTCTGTTTATATTGCATGTAACATCAATAGTAAACAAATGCATGTACAATTCAAACCTGCTTTAGCAAACACCTGTATAGAAAGGCCATCTCTTTTGTTTCCCTTGAATATGGTTTCTCCTTGAAAAACTGTATTGAAAGAACCTGTACATAAAGTCCATCCACCTATAAAGACCATTTTTCTTGTTTCCCTTGAGTGGTCTTTATGTACATGGGTCCCCTGTATTATATAGGGACGATTAACAAAAATTGAATCTTGACATTTTCCAGCCGAGATGCTTCTACAGCAAGATATGGATGGCTCATTCCAGCAAGTCATTGATATTGAATACAGAGACACCAGCAAGAGACTTCTACACATCCTACAGACAGAGTTCAAGTTCCAAGATCACCTGAAGGTTAGTTCCTAGACCAGTGTTAGTTTCTAGACCACAGTGAATATGTCTTAGACCACAGTTACATAGTTCTAGACCACAGTAAGTAGTTCCTAGACCACAGTGATTGTGTTCTAGACCATAGCAATTGGGTCCTAGACCACATTGATTCAGGATTTAGACCTTGAATACAGGTATACCAGCCAGAGACTTCTACAGATCCTACATATACAGTTCAAGCTCCTAGAACACCATAAGGTTAGTTCCTAGACCAGTGTTAGTTCCTAGACCACAGCAATTGGTCCTAGACCACAGTGATTGGGTCCTAGACGACATTGATTCAGGTCTTAGACCTTGAATACAGATATACCAGCGAGAGACTTCTACAGATCCTACCTACACAGTTCAGGTTACTAGAACACCATAAGGTTGGTTCTTAGACTACAGTGATTAGTTCCTGGACCACATTTAAGAATCCATGAATATGTTTTGGGGTCGCTCACCGCGAAAAATTAATCACGCAAAAATAACAGTGTTTAAAGTACAGTAAAATTTAAAGGATCGAAAAGATCAATTTACTTAGTAAATTCTAATGATGATGCACTACATAAAACAAGAAGTGCCATGGCAACTTTCCAATCCAACAGTGTCTCGACTAGTCTTAAAGCATGCTGAATAGATCTCCTCCTGGCACAACCTCGCTTGAGAATAACTGGTGAATTGCATCATGATCTTTGTCAGGTGGGATGTTTGGTGAATTAGAAGAGATAAAACATCTACATACAGTAGGCTTACGGTTGCACTGTGTGAGAGAGGGGAAGGATATCTATATCTATATCACCCTGCAAGCCGATACTTATGAGCAGTATCTGAAACATCTACAGTTGTAATAATTACGCTTGACGTTGAGATATGAGCTTATAGAAACTTTATAAGTCGTGACATACTTATCAGTACATGAAATTCCAACTGCAGCATCCATACAGCAGAGGTATCTCTCTTGTAATGCATGCCTGACATATCACCACAAGGTGGTGCTATTAACTTTTAGACTTCTACTCAACTGAAGCTTGAGATATATCATTACAACAGCAACAACAAAACAAAACAAAATCTGAATATATGCACTGTTTGAAGCCAGAAGGGTGCTTATCTCATCTTTCGTAACACAGAGTTAATGCCCTTCTGGCTCCGAACAGATGATTCTCGAAAGGGAATATGTATTCACAGCTGCTATGCACATTAGACTGTTAATCCCAATGCCTAATTATTCCATGTAATTTATCATTCCCAAATCTAAACTCTCAGCAGCTGAAAAACGTTTTGCAGTAGCCGCATCAAAGACTTGGAACAACATCCCCCTTTCCATAAGGGAAATTACCTGTCTTGCCACCTTCAAAAGATCCCTCAAAACTGACCTTTTCTCCCAGTGATCCATATGATACACTTCCTGTGAGACTGTACATTTTTATCCTCTTTTCTTATCTTTTTATTTGTAAATGCAATGGTACTTATTGTTTTTAGCGCTCCTAAATATTCTATATTATTATTATTATTATTAACTTATTTATTTGCAGGCAATGAGGAGGTATCTTCTACTTGGACAAGGTGACTTCATCAAGCACTTGATGGACCTTTTAGAGTAAGTGTGATTACAGGAGAATTATCATCCGGTTAAAACCTTTGAAGGGCAATCCAACACTTGTATCATGTTCATTTGTATAAAAGCAGAAGAAAAAGATAAACAGCATGGCAAAATTTGAAATAAATCATGTTTGAATAGCTTCAATAATTTTTTTTTTTTTTAAATGTATTTCATGTTTTATTGATCCTTTTCATTTCAAGTTAAACATCACATAGTAGCAACATAAGTTTTACTTCGTGAGTCTCTTGAAGAGACTAATTGAGAGCCCGCTTTGCCCATGTGCACTCATTATCTCTTCGTAGCCATTTTGAAAGAGTAACTCTTTCATTTACTAGTAAAAATTTGTGAAATATCAACGCTTAGTTCTCCGGGCAATTACTTCAATAAACTGTAAACTTATTACGTTTGATTCTTTTGGGTACAAATTGAGCTTTCAATAAGGGAGTTTACAGATAGCACATGGTACAAATGACCCAAAATATCCACAGATCTTTTACACATGGAGAAGTTCCACTTTGAGCATCTTAGAATAATAACTGCCAAAGTCCTAGATGTGCTTCATGAATACCTTTTGTTTGCCCTCTTGAAAAGATTACTTCCACCTGCGTTTCTTAGAATGTACCGTTGGTGCATAAATGAATAATGTTACATAACTTTCATGAGCGAATATCCAGTATTCATCTCTGTGGGTTTTACCTTTTTGGTACAAATGACCTTTATCTGCTCATGCTCGGACTGCAACTATGAACTTGCTTATTATGGTGGATCATATAATAATTTCTTCTCTTTCTCTTGCCTCTGCAGAGCCGACCTTGCCAAGCCAGCGAACATGCTGTACCTTCACAACCTGAACGGGGTCCTGGAGACTGCAGTCAGAGCAACCAATGCTCAGTTTGATGATTCTGATATACTCAATCGTCTCGATGTCAGGCTCCTGGAGGTGAGGTTGTCTTCCTTGTCATTACTTTCTTTTACAGGGGGCTATAGAAGCATTGGAATGCCATCACATGTGTTGAATCCTAATAACTTGCCCCATATTGGGAAATATAAATTCATAATTTTTATGGTATTAGCAGTAGTCTGCAAATGAATTCCTACTTTCATTGCACCTCTTAAATTGTGAACAGTTTGTGATAGCAACTAATGCTCTGTTTGATTAAGATATACTCAATGTTTGACTCTATGAGGTTAGGTTGTCTGGCTTGTTATTACTTTTAAATACATTGATTGTCATAATTGTCAGCTCCTTTCACAGATAACATTTAGTAAATCATCAGCTCCATCATCTCGATGTCAGGTTCCTGGAGGTGAGGTTGTCTGGCCTCTCATTGTTGTTTTTTTGAAGACATGTATCTCTCTTGGAGACACAGGACACAGGTCTTCGGTCTGGACAACCATCTCGACGACCCAGTCAGTACCGTCTTTACACCAAAGTGTAAGATCCTTAATCTCAGACACTTCTAAAGTTTTCAGTCTGGACTGGCACCTCCATGGCCCTATTAGTACCGTCTCCATCGAGAGTTGCAAGATTTTCCATTTTTTCTTAGCGTTCTTTCTTTCTTTTCTGTTGATGCCATAGATCTCTCCAGGAGACACGGGCTGGAATGTCTTCAGTCTGGACTACCATCTCCATGGCCCTATCAGTACTGTCTTCATTCATCGAGAGCTGCAAGTTCTTCAGTTCTTTCTCACTGTTCTTTCTTTGTTCTCTGTTGCTGCCATAGATCTCAACAGGAGACACGGGCTGGGACGTCTTCAGTCTGGACTACTATCTCCATGGCCCTATCAGTACCGTCTTCACCGAGAGCTGCAAGATCTTCTGTTTTTTCCTCACCGTTCTCTCTTTGTTCTCTGTTGATGCCATAGATTTCTCCAGGAGACACAGGCTGGGACGTCTTCAGTCTGGACTACCATCTCCATGGCCCTATCAGTACCGTCTTCATCAATAGCTGCAAGATCTTCTGTTTTTTCTTACTGTTCTTTCTTTGTTTTCTGTTGATGCCATAGATCTCTCCAGGAGACACGGGCTGGGACGTCTTCAGTCTGGACTACCATCTTCATGGCCCAATCAGTACTGTCTTCACCGACAGCTGCAAGATCCTCTACCTGCGAGTCTTCAACTTCCTCTGGAGGGCCAAGCGGATGGAATATGTCTTAGCCCAGGTGTGGAAGGGACAGATGACCAACGCCAAGGCATTGAGAGCTGTCCCAGGTAAGACATGTCTGCAGATGGGAAGGGGGGTGTTTCACAAAGATCCTAAGTCAAACTTAACTCTTTAAGTTGGACTTAACAATTATGGAAAGCCATTAGCATCTATTAAAATATATTGTAAAAGTTATTTTTAAAGGCATAAAATGTTGATTCAAATCATTCATATTTTCTATTATCATGGAGATTTCATGTTCTTGATCCGGAATTTATAAAAAGTCTGTAACACTAAAATTTTCACTTTTGAATATATTTATTTTAAGGCTACTAATGGCTCTCCATAATTATTAAGTTCGACTTAGGATCTTTGTGAAACACTCCCCAGGTCTTTTGTTGACTTTTACGTCAAAAGAAAGGCAATTAGAGCTTTGTCCACAGAATTTCCGTTTGTCAACATAATTTTTACTACAGGTCTGTCTTAAGTGTTATAACCAATCTGGGGAGTGTTTCACAAAGACTAAGATATACTTTAAGTTGGACTTAACTATGGCAGGCCATTCATGCCACTAGTTGCTCTAACCATTATGATCTTTAGATAATATTTTTTCCTTCAATAATGATCTATCAAAAAATGTATATTCTGTAGATTTGTGACCACGATTTGTACGTCCCTTGAGAAACCAATGCCAGGAATGGTTAGAGGTACTAGTGGCATGAACGGCCTGCTATAGTTAAGTCCAACTTAAAGTTGATCTTAAGGCCCGGTCACACAGAGGGGACGCATGGGGGACGCACGGCCGGCGCATGGAAAATTTGCAATTTTGGCCAGTGCGTTGTCGTGCGCCCAACTTTTGTCGAAGCTATACAGCAAGCTGACACCAAATGCATAGCGCGCTGGACGCATACAGGGCGTATACAGGGCGCACACAGGGCGCACACAGAGCGCACATGAAAACAACTTCCACGAATGCACAGCGTGTTGCTAGCGCGCTGGACGAATGGTCCGCGCATGCACCGCGTTCTACGACGCACGGCCAGCGCATTGGAAATCGGAAAAGAACGTGTGCCTAACTTTTGTCATAATTTTGGAAAAGCTAGCGAGCTGACACAAAATGCACGGCGTGTAGCTAGCGCGCTGTGCGTATACAGGGCGTGTGCTCCGCGTTTGTCTGGCGCTGGTCTAGCGCGCTCCACGCATGTCTGGCGCTGGTCTAGCGCGCTCCGGCGCATGTCTGGCGTGCCTTTGGCGTGTATATTCATGCGTCGAGCTCGGCGCACGTTTTTGAGCATGCTCAAAAAATCCCGACGCACACAGCGAATGACGACGCATGCATAGCGCTGGTCCAGCGTTGGTCCAGCGCGCTCGACGAACGAGTAACGAATGATGACGCACGCCTAGCGAACGACAACGCACTGGCCCAAATTGCAAATTTCCAATGCGCTGGCCGTGCGTTCCCCATGCGTCCTCCCTGTGTGACCGGGCCTTTAGTCTTTGTGAAACACTCCCCAGGCCTTTTGTTGGCTTTTGCATTAACAGAAAAGAAATTGAAGCTTTGTCCACAGAATTCTCCTTTGTTGACAGAAGAATTTTTTACTGCAGGTAGGTTTAGAGTGTCATAACCAATCAATTTGTTTAGGGCTTCAATATTGCACCATATCATAGACACTGATAACACATAGAGCCATGCATCTTAGATTTGTAAAACTGTAAACATTGTTAAACAATGCCTTTAATAGATCTTCTCAATAGGGTTC
The DNA here is from genome assembly GCA_035222895.1 of Strongylocentrotus droebachiensis. Taxonomy (NCBI): domain Eukaryota; kingdom Metazoa; phylum Echinodermata; class Echinoidea; order Camarodonta; family Strongylocentrotidae; genus Strongylocentrotus; species Strongylocentrotus droebachiensis. The sequence continues at coordinate 525,021 of JAVYIG010000436.1, forward strand.
AATAGACCTTTATTAATTAAATTCAGTTCAATTCTATATCATCTCTATCATTTAGAACTATCCCCTCTCCTTCATCTGTGTCACATGATCGCTGCGGAGATGATACACTTCGTCAACCAGATGCAGTACTACATTAACTTTGAGGTGAGACATTGTATCTAATTAAGTACATGTACAAAACAAATCATGATGTAAACTTTGAATATCAGCCTCACTGTGAGCCTGTTTTTAATTTATTGTGTGCATTTTATTATGAGGAGGGTATATATAGTGTCTCTAGAACGTTTGAAATATTGATAATAATGATGATGCTAGTTTTTGTGGAGTTGTCGTGGTATACAGTGTGAGTCAAAATTTATTTTAAAAATCAATTATGGACAGTAAATTATTATACATCTTGTGAAAGAGTGTTTTATCCCAAATCATTTGGTATCATTTTTGTGTGGTATGTGATCACGCTTGGATGAACAGGAGACATTGTTTATTAAAGAGAGTGCAAAAATCTACTTGGGCAAAGTGTTAAAGTAAAAGAATGAATTGAATGTATCAAATGAGATGCTTTGCAGAAGCAAAGTCACACACCCACACACATAAGGAACACGCACATAGCACATTTAGATGCAGACTGACCGAGTCCTTTGGAAGAAACAATTCATTGTGATGCTCCATACTTTTATTATGGCAAAGGGTGTGATTGTGATAACTATGATCTATATGAACCACTTTCCATTATCCAGGTGATGGCATGTTCCTGGGATGAGATGTGGAAAGATGTGGTGGAGGCCGCAGACCTTGATAAGATCATTGCTGCTCATGAAGTCTTCCTGGATACAATCCTGAGGAGAGCATTGCTCGATGAAGAGTCAAGGGTAAGAAATAGGTGGAAGATTTTAAGAGGAAGGAGAGGGAAGGAGAGAAGAGGGGGAGGGGAGGGGAGGTGGAGATGAGGACCTTGATAAGATCATTGCTTCTCATGAAGTCTTCCTGGATACAATCCTGAGGAGAGCATTGCTAGATGAAGAGTCAAGGGTAAGAAATAGGTGGAAGATTTTAAGAGGAAGGAGAGGGAAGGAGAGAGAGAGAAGAGGGGGAGGGGAGAGGGAGGTGGAGATGAGGACCTTGATAAGATCATCGCTTCTCATGAAGTCTTCCTGGATACAATCCTGAGAAGAGCGTTGCTAGATGAAGAGTCAAGGGTAAGAAATGGGTAGAAGGTTATAGGAAGGAGAGGGAAGGAGAGAGAGAGAAGGGGGGGAGGGGAGAGGGAGGTGGAGATGAGGACCTTGATAAGATCATTGTTTCTCATGAAGTCTTCCTGGATACAATCCTGAGGAGAGCATTGCTAGATGAAGAGTCAAGGGTAAGAAATAGGTGGAAGATTTTAAGAGGAAGGAGAGGGAAGGAGAGAGAGAGAAGAGGGGGAGGGGAGAGGGAGGTGGAGATGAGGACCTTGATAAGATCATCGCTTCTCATGAAGTCTTCCTGGATACAATCCTGAGAAGAGCGTTGCTAGATGAAGAGTCAAGGGTAAGAAATGGGTGGAAGGTTATAGGAAGGAGAGGGAAGGAGAGAGAGAGAGAAGGGGGGGAGGGGAGAGGGAGGTGGAGATGAGGACCTTGATAAGATCATTGCTTCTCATGAAGTCTTCCTGGATACAATCCTGAGGAGAGCATTGCTAGATGAAGAGTCAAGGGTAAGAAATAGGTGGAAGATTTTAAGAGGAAGGAGAGGGAAGGAGAGAGAGAGAAGAGGGGGAGGGGAGAGGGAGGTGGAGATGAGGACCTTGATAAGATCATCGCTTCTCATGAAGTCTTCCTGGATACAATCCTGAGAAGAGCGTTGCTAGATGAAGAGTCAAGGGTAAGAAATGGGTAGAAGGTTATAGGAAGGAGAGGGAAGGAGAGAGAGAGAAGGGGGGGAGGGGAGAGGGAGGTGGAGATGAGGACCTTGATAAGATCATTGTTTCTCATGAAGTCTTCCTGGATACAATCCTGAGGAGAGCATTGCTAGATGAAGAGTCAAGGGTAAGAAATAGGTGGAAGATTTTAAGAGGAAGGAGAGGGAAGGAGAGAGAGAGAAGAGGGGGAGGGGAGAGGGAGGTGGAGATGAGGACCTTGATAAGATCATCGCTTCTCATGAAGTCTTCCTGGATACAATCCTGAGAAGAGCGTTGCTAGATGAAGAGTCAAGGGTAAGAAATGGGTGGAAGGTTATAGGAAGGAGAGGGAAGGAGAGAGAGAGAGAAGGGGGGGAGGGGAGAGGGAGGTGGAGATGAGGACCTTGATAAGATCATTGCTTCTCATGAAGTCTTCCTGGATACAATCCTGAGGAGAGCATTGCTAGATGAAGAGTCAAGGGTAAGAAATAGGTGGAAGATTTTAAGAGGAAGGAGAGGGAAGGAGAGAGAGAGAAGAGGGGGAGGGGAGAGGGAGGTGGAGATGAGGACCTTGATAAGATCATTGCTGCTCATGAAGTCTTCCTGGATACAATCCTGAGAGGAGCGTTGCTCGATGAAGAGTCAAGGGTAAGAAATGGGTGGAAGATTAAAGGAGGGAGAGGGAAGGAGAGAGAGGGGGAGAGGGAAGGAGAGAGAGGGGGAGAGGGAAGGAGAGAGAGAAGGGGAGGGGGAGAGAGAGAGACGGAGGGGGGAGAGTTACGTACGTGCAGATGAGGACCTTGATAAGATAATTGCTGCTCATGAAGTCTTCCTGGATACAATCCTGAGAAGAGCGTTGCTAGATGAAGAGTCAAGGGTAAGAAATGGTTGGAAGATTAAAGGAGGGAGAGGGAAGGAGAGAGAGGGGGAGAGGGAAGGAGAGAGAGAGAAGGGGAGGGGGAGAGAGAGAGAGGGAGGGGGGAGAGGTACATACGTGTAGGTGAGGACCTTGATAAGATCATTGCTGCTCATGAAGTCTTCCTGTATACAATCCTGAGGAGAGCATTGCTGGATGTAGAGTCAAGGGTAAGAAATGGGTGGAAGATTATAGGAGGATGGGGGAGGGGAGGGAAGGAGAGAGAGAGAGGGGGGGGGGGAGGGGAGAGGTACGTACATGCAGATGAGGACCTTGATAAGATCATTGCTGCTCATGAAGTCTTCCTGGATACAATCCTGAGAGGAGCATTGCTAGATGAAGAGTCAAGGGTAAGAAATGGGTGGAAGATTTTAGGAGGGAGGGGGAGAGGTACGTACGTGCAGATGAGGACCTTGATAAGATCATTGCTGCTCATGAAGTCTTACTGGATACAATCCTGAGAGGAGCATTGCTAGATGAAGAGTCAAGGGTAAGAAATAGGTGGAAGATTTTAGGAGGAAGGAGAGGGAAGGAGAGAGAGAGAAGAGGGGGAGGGGAGAGGGAGTAGGAGATGAGGACCTTGATAAGATCATTGCTGCTCATGAAGTCTTCCTGGATACAATCCTGAGAGGAGCATTGCTAGATGAAGAGTCAAGGGTAAGAAATAGGTGGAAGATTTTAGGAGGAAGGAGAGGGAAGGAGAGAGAGAGAAGAGGGGGAGGGGAGAGGGAGGTGGAGATGAGGACCTTGATAAGATCATTGCTGCTCATGAAGTCTTCCTGGATACAATCCTGAGAGGAGCATTGCTAGATGAAGAGTCAAGGGTAAGAAATAGGTGAAAGATTTTAGGAGGAAGGAGAGGGAAGGAGAGAGAGAAGGGGAGGGGGAGAGAGAGAGACGGAGGGGGGAGAGGTACGTACGTGCAGATGAGGACCTTGATAAGATAATTGCTGCTCATGAAGTCTTCCTGGATACAATCCTGAGAAGAGCGTTGCTAGATGAAGAGTCAAGGGTAAGAAATGGTTGGAAGATTAAAGGAGGGAGAGGGAAGGAGAGAGAGGGGGAGAGGGAAGGAGAGAGAGAAGGGGAGGGGGAGAGAGAGAGAGCGAGGGGGGAGAGGTACATACGTGTAGGTGAGGACCTTGATAAGATCATTGCTGCTCATGAAGTCTTCCTGTATACAATCCTGAGGAGAGCATTGCTGGATGTAGAGTCAAGGGTAAGAAATGGGTGGAAGATTATAGGAGGATGGGGGAGGGGAGGGAAGGAGAGAGAGAGAGGGGGGGGAGGGGAGAGGTACGTACATGCAGATGAGGACCTTGATAAGATCATTGCTGCTCATGAAGTCTTCCTGGATACAATCCTGAGAGGAGCATTGCTAGATGAAGAGTCAAGGGTAAGAAATGGGTGGAAGATTTTAGGAGGGAGGGGGAGAGGTACGTACGTGCAGATGAGGACCTTGATAAGATCATTGCTGCTCATGAAGTCTTCCTGGATACAATCCTGAGAGGAGCATTGCTAGATGAAGAGTCAAGGGTAAGAAATAGGTGGAAGATTTTAGGAGGAAGGAGAGGGAAGGAGAGAGAGAGAAGAGGGGGAGGGGAGAGGGAGGTGGAGATGAGGACCTTGATAAGATCATTGCTGCTCATGAAGTCTTCCTGGATACAATCCTGAGAGGAGCATTGCTAGATGAAGAGTCAAGGGTAAGAAATAGGTGGAAGATTTTAGGAGGAAGGAGAGGGAAGGAGAGAGAGAGAAGAGGGGGAGGGGAGAGGGAGGTGGAGATGAGGACCTTGATAAGATCATTGCTGCTCATGAAGTCTTCCTGGATACAATCCTGAGAGGAGCATTGCTAGATGAAGAGTCAAGGGTAAGAAATAGGTGGAAGATTTTAGGAGGAAGGAGAGGGAAGGAGAGAGAGAGAAGAGGGAGAGGGAGGTGGAGATGAGGACCTTGATAAGATCATTGCTGCTCATGAAGTCTTCCTGGATACAATCCAGAGGAGAGAGTTGCTAGATGAAGAGTCAAGGGTAAGAAATGGGTGGAAGATTTTAGGAGGGAGAGGGAAGGAGAGAGAGGGGGAGGGAGAAGGAGAGAGAGGGGAGAAAGAAAGGGGAGAGAGAGGGGGAGAGGGGGTACATACGTGCAGATGAGGACCTTGATAAGATCATTGCTGCTCATGAAGTCTTCCTGGATACAATCCTGAGGAGAGCGTTGCTAGATGAAGAGTCAAGGGTAAGAAATGGGTGGAAGATATTAGGAGGGAGAGGGAAGGAGAGAGAGGGGGAGGGAGAAGGAGAGAGAGGGAGAGAGGGTACATACGTGCAGATGAGGACCTTGATAAGATCATTGCTGCTCATGAAGTCTTCCTAGATACAATCCTGAGGAGAGCCTTGCTAGATGAAGAGTCAAGGGTAAGAAATAGGTGGAAGAGGGAAGGAGAGAGAGGGGGAGAGGTACGTACGTGCAGGTGAGGACCTTGATAAGATCATTGCTTCTCATGAAGTCTTCCCGGATACAATCCTGAGAAGAGCGCTGCTAGATGAAGAGTCAAGGGTAAGAAATGGGTGGAAGATATTAGGAGAGAGAGGGGGAGAAGGAGAGAGAGGGGAGAGAGAGAGGGAGAGGGGGTACATACGTGCAGGTGAGGACCTTGATAAGATCATTGCTGCTCATGAAGTCTTCCTGGATACAATCCTGAGGAGAGCGTTGCTAGATGAAGAGTCAAGGGTAAGAAATGGGTGGAAGATATTAGGAGAGAGAGGGGGAGAAGGAGAGAGAGGGGAGAGAGAGAGAGGGAGAGGGGGTACATACGTGCAGGTGAGGACCTTGATAAGATCATTGCTGCTCATGAAGTCTTCCTGGATACAATCCTGAGGATAGCATTGCTAGATGAAGAGTCAAGGGTAAGAAATAGGTGGAAGATTTTAAGAGGAAGGAGAGGGAAGGAGAGAGAGAGAAGAGGGGGAGGGGAGAGGGAGGTGGAGATGAGGACCTTGATAAGATCATTGCTTCTCATGAAGTCTTCCTGGATACAATCTTGAGAAGAGCGTTGCTAGATGAAGAGTCAAGGGTAAGAAATAGATGGAAGATTGTAGGAGGGGGAGGGGGAAGGAGAGAGAAAGAGAAGGGGAGGGGGAGAGGGAAGGAGAGAGATGGGGACGTACGTGCATGTGAGGACCTTGATAAGATCATAGCTGCTCATGAAGTCTTCCTAGATACAATCCTAAGAAGAGCCTTGCTAGATGAAGAGTCAAGGGTAAGAAATAGGTGGAAGGTTCTAGGAGGGAGAGGGGAGGAGAGAGAGAATGAGGGGAGAGGGGGAGGGGGGAGGAGAGAGAGAGGGGGGGAGAGGTACGTACGTGCAGGTGAGGACCTTGATAAGATCATTGCTGCTCATGAAGTCTTCCCAGATACAATGGTAGAGCAGTAGTCTCATAAGCAGGCGACTCTTGTTCGAAACAAAGTCCATGCGCTAGTGCCCTTTGGTAAGACATTAATCCTCATTACCAGGTCCCTCGGTCCTCTGGTTGCTGACCAACAAGCATTTCTTTATGCTTTCTTAGCAGTCAGGTAAAATAACCACCACTAACCAAGAGGTAGCCATAGGAAGAAATTCTGTAAATACTTGAGTGCTGAAAAAGCAGCCATGCTAAATTCCTTGAATGCTTATGAGCAAAGAAATCAGTAGCCCAGCTAGGACCAGGGTTACATTGGCTGCCTTGAGCACATTACATCTGTACATTTGTACAATAAAATTTAGAATATTATTATTATCTCTCATTAATTTTGTCATTGTTCTTGTTGTTGTAAGTGTTGTTTTAATGTTGTTGTAAGTGTCATTATTGTTGTTATTATTATTCTCTTTTCAGCCATTGTTGACCCAGCTGCGAGCAATCTTTGATCTCATCATCAAGTTCCAAAATACCCAGGAAGCTATGTACACAAATGCCTTGGAGGAGCTGAATAGGAGACTAGCCATTACCAAGGCCATCAAAGCTAGAACAGGACAGGTGAATGAACTTTTGTTAACCCTTACTGTACTGGGGGGGGGCCTGGGAGGCCCCCCCCCCCCCTCGACATTTTCGGAGATTGCGCCGCAACCGCTTGGAATTTTGAATTTTCGTTTCATGACTTTTTTCCCTCAAGTCTTACGCACATTTTGATACCATTTTCGTCGAAATCGGATATACCTGTAAGGCGTTACATAACAATTAGTATGCGCATGTCATCAAAAAAACAAACAAAAAATCAAAATCGCATCAAAATTTGCATAAATTATCATTATTAATTACATTAAAATAACTTTTTTGTGTTAAAAAAGAAGTTTCATATGAATAATGAGTTATCACATTCAAAAAGTGGAGTTTGACACGTTTTCTGTAAAACGCATAAAATTAGCGCATTTTGCATAATTAATTACGCTAACGACAAAAATTTGCATATTCGGAAAAAACTAATTATACCATCTTGTTCCTTACGTAGATATATACAAACATGCAAATTTTCGTGTTCATCGGACAATCGACGGCCGAGATCTTAGGGGGGGGGGGGGGCCTCCCAGGCCCCCCCCCCCCCCCCCCCCCAGTCAGTGGGTGCTCAAAATAGCCCAGTACAGTAAGGGTTAAGATTCAGTCTTTATTTACTGAAAAATCCAGAAACATTAAAGGGATTGGGCATCTTTGCTTCAGATTCCTAACAAAATCTCGGATTTAGCTCAAGCTGCAATCATTATTATAAACCTTTAGGTCAGTCAGGAATCCCATTTTTACCAACAGATCGCCTGTCTGATTATCAAAATATTTATGATTGGAATTAGAAAATTTCAAGAACAGTTTTCCCAACATTTTTATAACACTACAGTCTATTGGGCAAAGGGAGTATGGTAAAACCGGTCACTCAAAGATTTTTGCTTTTTTGAAGCACTTCATGATCATTTTGAAGTCAATTTTGTTAGGGCTTCAATATTATACCATATCACAGACACTGATAACACATAGGGCCATGCATCTCAGATTTGTAAAACTGGAAACATTGTTAAACAATGCCTTTAAGAGAGGTCCAGATTGGTGAAATTTTGTGCCACAAAATAAATGAATTTACAAATTTGAATATTTTGCAATTTGTGAAATTTTCAAATTGGGGAATGCTGTTATAAACCATCAGTGGACATTGCATGTTGGGACGGTTTCAAGTTTTGCATGAAGCTATTCCAGTAATTCAACTGGATCTAAGGTTTGTCAAAGCACAGCCAAGGTACACCAAAAAGCTGTGTCCAGAAAAAATGTGCGTTTAATTGTTGGTGATGATGATGCTGTTGCACTTCAAGTGTAATCTAACTTTTCTGAATGACAGTGTCAGAATTATTCTGCCTAGTCAAGATATAAGAGGTTCCAGCTCTAGATCGTCATATTATGGCTCTGCGTCTACTCCATATTTGATGCAACTATTACATCTGGACCCCGTTTTCATAAAAGTTGTTATCAATGACAAGTTACCATAGCTGTTATTAGCTACTGAAATTGTGGCATTTGATTGGCCGAGATCAAATTTGTCATAGAAATTCAGCATTTGTTATTGATAATAAGTTTTATGAAACAGGGCCCTGGACTTCGCTTTTAAGCTAATTGGTTTCCTTGATGGTTAAGCAGAGAATTTAGCGAAGGAGTTGATAAAGAAAACTAATGAGCATGAAAGTTAAGAATTTATTGGAGATCATTAAGCATTGGCATTTGAAATTGGCAACTCCCTCCTCTGACTATGGCCCAAATTCATGTAGGAGGTTTAAATTAAATCCATGGTTTAAATCCACATATACATAACCCATGGTCTAAAGTTAGCGTAATTCATCGCGTACACAATCAGAGGTCCAATATTAGATGTGCACAAGGCAAGGTACGCTTATCTTGTGCTAATTTTAGACCATGGGTTATGTAAATGAAGATTTATACCATGGGTTATATTTAAACCTCTCTTTGGGCCAATGAGTCTGTGATGTGGTTTCTTTTTTTCTTTGAAGATTTTCCTTTTTTTCTTCATCTTCTTTAACTTTCTTTTTTTGTTGATTAGGGAGAATGGGGCATGACAGCGCTGGAGGAAGGTGAACACGCAAAGAGGAAAGTGGATTTTCTCAGGACCTTTCTCCCGAGCTCCAAAGCCCAGCTTAAAGTGCTATCTCAGTCATACCAGGTTTGTAATTCTCTACAATTTCATATAATTATGCTGTTCTTCTGTCTTATAATAATTAGGGGGCTATGAAGCAGGCCTTTCTTGCTCAGTTTGTACCAGGTTATATCATGGTTCCTATTCCTTCTAGGGCCCGGTTTCATCAAACTTATTTATCAATAACAAGTGTCACATTTCTAACACAAATTTTCTCTCAACCAATCAAATGCAACAAATATAAGTAGCTTAAAACAGTTATTGCAATTTGCTATAGATAACAAGATTTGTGAAACAGGGTCTTGGATTTCTTTAGTAATCTGCACTAGTCATAAATGGGGAGTTTTCTTGTGTGAAATTTGGGGTAAAGCTTACGTCATGCTAGATACTTATTATTTAATCATAACAAATTATAACTTAATTTTGTAATTTATAGGTTTCTTATCATTACAAGTTAGATTGAGTAAAAAAATATATATTGAGGAGATAGATTGAATTGGATGTGTATAAAACCAGACAGGACTTGTACAAGTTCCTGTGCATGTGTCCAATACATCGCTAACAAATTTCACATTCAAATTTGAAGGCATTAATGACCATAGGGTGTTACACAAAGATCTCAAGTCAAACTTAACTCCAAGTTGGACTTGAACAATATGGAAAGCCATTTGTAGCCTTAAAATAAAATATATTCAGAAGTGAAAATTCAAGTATTTTAGACTTTTTATAAACTCCACAAAGAACATGAAATCTCCTTGATAATAGAAAATATGATTGATTTGAATCAACATTTTATGCCTTTTAAAATAACTTTTACAAAACATTTTGAAAAATGCCAACGGCTTTCCATAATTGTTAAGTCCAACTTGGAGATAAGTTCAACTTAGGATCTTTGTGAAACACCCCCAGATCTCCTGTGTCACAACAGTTCAATAAATTCATGAAAAAGGAATGAATTGATTATGAAAAGACATTTCCAGTCTTCCACTGTTGAAGTACAGTCAAACCTGTCTATAGCGACCGCCCAAGGGAAACACAAAAAGTGGACTTTGTAGACAGGTTCCTTTAGTACATGTTTCAATGAGAAACCATTTTCAAGGGAAACACAAAAAGTGGACTTTGTAGACAGGTGGTCACTAAACCAGGTTTGACTGTACAAGCTACTTTCCTCTGTGTGGGTGTGTGTGTCTTTGCATTTTTTTAAATGCGCAGTTTTGCTCATGGATTGTTTGTTTCTTTGTGTTTTTTATCCAGGACATGGTGCAGAAATTCCTCGTCATGTTGACGAATCACCCTGACGATAGTCTCCGCCTCCTTGCGGTCAGGTTAGACTTTAATGAGGTGTACCGTGCGAAAGAACCCAAGCTTCGCAGCCCTATGACAGGCAACAAGAAGAAACGAGTGTTCTAAACGGCTGGTTTAAGAGCCTAGTTAGAGTACATACATTTCCATCGAATAGACTTTTATACGCTATGTACAGGCAGATTTTGTTTTGATGGAGTCACTTATGCAGGTCTATTGCTTAAATTTGGATTAGGGTTGTTGGCTGAGAAACCAAGGCAGTTGCTAATTTGACTCTCAATGGCCTATTTACATTAAATTTGTAACATGCTCATAGATCTTGTTGTTCTTATCTTGGCCATGAAGTACGATTGTTAGGTTGCCCAGCTGAAATTTTGGTAGTTTTTTAACTACTGCGTTAGAATCCAACTTTTACCAAAAGCCAGGATACAATATAGGTACTGTCGAAATACAAAATAACAAAATCTTATGTTCCGTGTACTCACAATCTCTGCTACTAACTAATCCAATTTAATGTCTATAAGTGATGTTTAATTATGTATTTTGATCCAGAATGCTCTGAAATACACGTTATACCCGAGCCAAAAGTACTATAAGTGGCTGGAAATGAGCTCATTTCTGTTGCAGTACATTTTGCTGTTGGAATAAGATAGATTTGAATAAAAGATAATCAGTGATATCTGTATATTGGCAATGCGGAGTTAAATTTACAATCACTATTTTCATGTGCAAAATGGCAATTTGTTGTTGATTTTTTTGTTGTAGTTGCCATTCACATTGGTTCATTTAATGTACATTTTTCTTCTATGAAAGAGTGGAAAATACACTAATTGATGCCAATTTGAGGATGAAACACTGATTCATGTAGATGTCGGAACTGGTCTATATGAAAGAGGTTTATGCTGTTTTTGCTTCATCTATTTTTTCTGTTTAAAACCAGCTAAAATCGGTTGTTCTATCACGAGTCTTAATTCCAAATATAAGCTTGTCCATGGAAGGCCCACTGACACATGACATGGTACAGGGATGCCAGTTTTCAGGCAATAGCCTGAATTCAGGCCCTGGCGAGTTATTTTCCGACCATAGTGTAGGTTTTTTTGTGTGTACAAAATATCTCATTCTAGGTGATTTTCAGGCCCTCTGATCAATTCTAAACTGGCATCCCTGATGGTAAAGAATAATAATAATATTGGATAATTTTATAGTGCACATATCCACCAAGCAAGGTGCTCAAGGTGCTCCAATATTTACCCTGGCTCTGCTAGGCTACTGATTTTGGTGCTCCTAACATTCTAGGAATTCCTTCCTACTGGTACCCATTTCGCACCTGGGTGGAGAGTGGCAAATGTAGATTAGTGCCATGGCGGGACTTGAACCCATAACCTTGTGATCCACAGCTGGAAGGTGTATCCACTAGACCACAACAGTGAGGAGGGGTTTTTTTTTTTTTTTTTTTTTTTTTTGTTGCATATGTGTGTGAATGAATGGCAAGTGGGGATGAGAAAAAGTGTCTGTGTGTTAAAAAAGCCCCTTAGCCTACTCACTTATGAGTTCAGTATGATAATAATAGTAATATTAACATTTGTATAGTTTGTCAGAATGCAAAATGCATATATACATGTAAGGTGTTGTTAGGTAGGCAAGCCATAATGTTTGTCCTACCTAGCATCAACTAATGTATGCAGTTTGCATTTGATTATTGAAATGCAATTTTTTTATTTTTTTACAGATGAGTGGTATAATTTGTATTGAGGCACTTCACAGAGACATATGCATTGAATTTGGTTGCATCACGAGAATGGTCTATTAAGTTGAAATCATTATCCTGATTTTGCAACTTTACTAGGAAGAAATCAGAATTTTGTTCTCAAGAAATTCTAGGAACCATGATCTCTGTGAATTTTCAGCTCTCCTTTGAATTGTAGAGGTGTCGTGGTCGATTGGAAGGTCCGCGGTTCAAGTCCCGCCGCAGCCTTAATGTCCTTTGGCAAGACATTGATCTACATTTGCCACTCTCCACCCAGGTATTAAATGGTACCCAGTAGGATGTGAGAATTAATGAGGTTGGATTAGCAAGTGGCGCTTGTGAAATAGCGACTGGCTGGAATGCTCCCCAGGGAGTGGAAAATGTGCATACATTGTGTTGTGGGTAAGCCTGAATCCGATGTCCGGGGTAATAAAATGTGCTGCGCCTAGAAACAAAGTATCAGGCACATTATAAATGTGAGCTATTATTATTATTATTATCTGTTAATATCCTTTGAGAAGTTTCAGATTTTACTTTCCTTGTCAATGGTATCTTCTAAGGGCTAGAAGACAAACTGTTGAAGTATGATAGAAAAGGCAAATGTAGCATAAATAAGAATATAGTCGACTAAAGACAAAGAAGGAATAGTAAATTGAGTTCTCTGTTCCATTCTTAAATATATTTCTGTATAGTGTATAATATCTTTGTATTGACTATCCTAATAAAATTGTAAATATGGCAAAGTGAATAGAGAATATTGTATACTTGTTTTGAGAGTAAGTTTTCATGGCCAGTGTTCATGAAAGCATATTAACTAACAAAAATGGTTAAAGAAATACAAATGAGAGGGGACGAGGGAGTGAGGGAGAGGAATGAGATAGAGAGACTGAAAGAAAGATGATAGTGTGTTAAGAGATAGTGTTAGGGGAGAAGGAAACAGACAAAGAGGGAGAGAGAGAGAGAGAGAGACAAATGATAAAAATGGGAGGTTGAAAGAGAAAGGAGGGTGTATGAAAGAGGTAGGTCAAGGGGGAGAAAGAGAGGTAGACTAAAATAGAGGAGTTTGAAAGAGATTTCAATTTCCCTCTTTTTCTCTTTTCTCCCTCTACCCCCCCCCCCCCCCCCTGACTCTCTAAATCCCTCTCTCTGCCTCTTACTCTGGGTTTGCCTCCCCTCTCTCTCCTTCTTTGCAACTCCTCCATGTCAAACTCCTCTCTCTCTCTCTCCTATATAATCTCTGTCTCTTTCTCTGTTTTTTCCTGTTATCTGACCCAACTTTTTCTCTCTCTCTTTCTCCCCTATAGGCCCTATACATATATATATATATATCTCTCTGTCTCTGCTTTTTCCTGTTATCTTACCCAGCTTTTTTTTTCTCTCTCTCTATCTCCCTCTCTCTCTCTCTCTCTCTCTCTTTCTCTCTCTCTCTTGGGAGACAAAATGTTTGGCCGCTATAGCAGGTGACCTTTATAGACGAGTTCTACAATTAGCACACACATATCTCTCTCTCTCTCTCTCTCTCTCTCTCTCTCGGGAGATAAAAATGCATGGCCACTATAGCAGGCGCGGATCCAGGATTTCTTAGGGGAGGGGGCGCAACTTTTTTTTTTTTTGGTCCTCGAAAATTTAAACATTTGCACCCCCCCCCCCCCCCCCCTTTGGGTGGAAAAGTATGTTACAGAGAAAAAGAAAGAGAGAGAAAAAAAAAAATAAGTGACCTGCCAATGTCACAAATGAGGTATACAAATATGCTCATCTGACCGTATTTAAATGCCTAAAACCCCAGAGCTTACGGGGGCTACGCCCCCAGACTCCACCAAGGGCCCTAAGACGGTCCCCTGGATGCTCATCTGACCGTAATTAAATACCTAAAACCCCTGAGCTTCCGGGGGCTCTGCCCCTTGGACCCCACCAATGGCCCCAAGACGGGCCCCTGGATGCTCACCTGACCGTAATTAAATACCTAAAACCCTTAGCTTCCGGACCACATAAATTGCCTTAAATCATTAAGGCCCCTGGATGCTCATCTAACCGTAATTAATGAACACATTTTTTTCACATTCGTGAGAAAATTATTTAGCGACGAATCAGCCGATTATGATCCGAAGAATTTTTGTAAAATTTCGTTCGTACATCTAAACATCACCTTGGTGGAGTGCAGCACAATGTGGATGTTTCTTGCTGAATGAAATCAACGTCCTGGAGTGGGATTCGAACTCACGACCTTATGATCGATTGAAAGACGAGAGTCAGAACCACTACTATGACGCTTCCAGATTGTGTGCACCTAATACATGTACGATAATAAATCCATTCTTATTTTTAGGTGATTAGATGCCGTCTTTACTAGTAAAAGTACCCCAACAAAAAGGAGTAAAATAGTGAAAAAAATATATCAGATATTTATTATGTATTTTCATGTTTTTTTTTTAATTGAAATTTGCCTAAAAGTTAAATTATTTAAATGAGCCAATCTGTTTGTGTAACACTACATTTACACAGACATGCAAACAAAACACAAAAGTAACTACTAACTACCAACCTAAAGAACTGCTCATAATTTAAAAAAAACCTTAAAATGGACTACGAGGTCATCTTACCACAACATTGGTATAGTCGTTATGTACAATTTGTGTGAAAATCAGAGATATTCATCACTGTATGGCTGAATGAGCACAGATTAAAGACAAAATGGCCCAATTCAAAAGTCACAAGACATTGTGTATGCCTGCATGTACATTGTTGTAAAACAGCACACGACTGAATGCATTGATTATGGTTTATGAAACAATGCTGTTAGATATTCCATCCATTAAAAAAAAGGGGTCATTTTTGTGGTTAAATGCATTATTTACAATGGTAAAACAGCGCATTTTGAATTTTTTTAATACTCAGTAAACTGCAATGATAATATAACTTGAGTGAATTTGTATATAGGAAAATAAAAATTAATTAATGTGTGCTTACTCAACCATGGATTAATGACAACCTCTTATTGTTACACATTGTTTTCCGAACTACCATAGAAATATTTTTGCAAGACGAAATCTTGAAACGATTCTAGGTTATTTTTACAAAAAATTTACAAAAAAGAGCCTCCTTCCAGTTTCTCATGAGGGTTCTTTTCATGATGATGGGGGCTACTTTTTGGAATGTAATTTGGTTTCTTAATTTTAGCCCGGCCGTATCGTATATATACAGCATTCATATAATCTTAAATTTCAGTTAATGATTCCATCCACTTTACTCAAATGGTGATGTTCTTATACTATTAAATATTACCCCGTGTAAAGATATATGTCGTGTAGTCACTATTTGAATTTATCATTTTGAGCTCTGTCAAAAAAAAATGTCAATAATAAATAATTATGGCATAACTATGCAATACAGTAGACTCTGCTTAATAAAGATGTTAAGAAAACACTAATCAACTGGTGTGTAGAACTCCCCCGTCCCCCCCCCCCAATTTTCATATTTTCGAGGGCAAACAAAAATAACTGCTCACTACC
The DNA here is from genome assembly GCA_035222895.1 of Strongylocentrotus droebachiensis. Classification (NCBI taxonomy): domain Eukaryota; kingdom Metazoa; phylum Echinodermata; class Echinoidea; order Camarodonta; family Strongylocentrotidae; genus Strongylocentrotus; species Strongylocentrotus droebachiensis. The sequence goes on from JAVYIG010000436.1 coordinate 540,533, forward strand.
CACCTCCCCCCTCACTGAGCGAAATATCTTCTTGAGCTAGTCTTCCTTCGATCCTCCTCTTCTGCCAGATCCCTCCGTTCATGTTCCTCCATGCAATTAATTCACGACCCACGAACAAAAACCCGTTATGGTGACCGTGCCTTTTCATCGGTTGCCCCCGCCCTCTGGAACAAACTTCCACCCCATATTCAAAATGCCCCATCCATTGAATCATTCAAAACCCTTCTCAATTTTATTTCTACCGTAATTTATTACTATGTCATCGTCTCTATTATCGTGATGCTTTTCTTTAAAATGTGAATAGTGATGAATTAATATCTTGCAGTGTATTAATTCATATTTTTGTGTACTTATGGTATGATTCAAAGATACCCTTGTGTTTTATGTCATTGCTCTGTGAAAACCCGGGGTGATAACAGATCAAAGAGGTATGTTGGGCACTTGTTGTAATATTATGTGGATTCACACATTATGTGCTAGAATTGCTGTTAATACATTATGGTGACCCGTCTGAGCATTTTATAGGATGGGAATGCCCGAATGCATTTTCAAACATATGCCTTTTTTGAAGAAAATGTTGATGTACAGGAAGACCAGGAAAACGAAATACAAGTTGAATTTTAAGTATAATTTCTGATAAAGCTCTGAAGTTTGCTCTTCTCAATTTTGTAAGCTTGTTGAAATATTCAATTCAATTCAATAATGGTTTTATTAAAAAACAATGCCCCGCAGCCAAAATGCTGAATTGTGCATGTTTACATATACATGTGCTCCATTACATAACATTATATTTCATTTGTTACAATCATTCTTTCAAACAGTATTGGTAACACATAACATTACTCATGTGTAGCTATTTAAAATCAATCACTATATCTTATTTACATTTTTAAAATATGTTAAAGATGACAATAGTAATAATAATAATTGATCAAAACAATACAATACTTAACATACAAACAAGTAAAAAAGCTAATACTGAAATTATTGCACCTGTGTCCTTAACAATTCATATTCATTGAAAATTAAAATTCAGCAAAAATTCTATGTTGCCAGTTCATCAACGGTAAGTACATAATTATATATTGATGTCTGTATACAAAGATTAACATATTCCAGAGTGGGTTGTAAAATATATAGCTCCTTACATTAACACTAAATCATAGTTGGGTACGTATTAACACATTAAATAATGATACAAATATTTATCAAATATTGTTACTATATACATTATGTAAAAATTCATTCCAATTATTCATTTTGTAAAAAATATGGTATTGGACTCCTTCTAAATCTGTTAGTTTTGCACTTGTACTGGGTGTACTTTGTTGTTCTCCTCAAGCAGTAGCGACTTTCCTATTTTTTAACTAGCCAATTCGATGAAAAAGGACTTTCTTCCAGATTATGAGCAAATGTAAGACATAATTGTTTTCTTCTTTCCTCAAGAGTCACTAAGTTACATGTTTCTAATGCCACATTGTATAAAGTATAACTACTACCCAGAACTATTCTACATGCTCTCTTTTGAGTTGATTCAAGTGCATACACTGTAGATGTGCTGTTTTGTAAGAGCTTCGTTGAAAACAGGGGCACAGTACTCTACAACCGGTCTTATGTATCCTCTAAATATGGCGATAAGATCTATAATAGGTAGTTGTAATGATTTAATATGAGCAAAACTGAATATATGCTTATTGGATCCCATAAAAGAGTAAAGCAGTTTCATAATGTAAATATAAATATACACATCGGTAACAATGCATTGAATGCATAATTCTTGATCCTAGTTTGAATTGGAAACTGCACATAGACCATGTACGCAAAAAAGTTGTCCGAGGCTTATTTCTTTTTCGTAAAGTCAGACCTATTGTTGACTTGTGTACTGCTAGAATGCTATACTTTAGTAATATTCAAACACACTTTGATTACTGCTCTATAATTTGGAATAATGCTACTCAAGTCGTATTAAATAAGCTACGTGTTCTACAGAATAGAGCTGTACGGATTATGATTAAGGCACCTTTTGAGCAAAGAACTCGAGAAATCTACCAACAAGTAAAGGTAGTCCCAATCGTTGATGGATGGAAAAGAGGAAATTTAATCATGTTATTCAAGATAATGCATGACTTAACTCCAAGTCACTTATCTTCACGAGTTGTATTACGACATAATCCACACAATTTAAGAAATAGCGATCATACAATTCAGCTTCCAAAGCCCAAGACCTAGTTTTTGAGAAGAAGTTTCTTTTATCATAGCTCCAAATTATTCAATTGTCTCTCTTTTGAAACGCGAACCTTAAACACACTGGCTACCTTTGAAAGCACCATTAATTTGATGAACTCATATAGACTGAACATTATCTTGCCCTTTTTATAATTTTTACCTTCAATTTGATATTCTATTAGTTATGTTACATATATATATATATATTTATTTATTATTAATATATATATTTTTTTTAATACTTTTTGTTTTGTTTTTAATACTTTTAAACGTGATAAATATTATACCCATCCTCTTATTCGTGGCCTGTTTTTTTCTTCTTCTTGTTTTCTTCTTGTTTTTCTCTTATGTTAACCTTGATGTTTTTTGTGTTATGTTATCGGTTTTACAGTTTTACTCGTATGCTTGTTGTCGTTCTAGTTGAATATCTGCAATTAACTGTCTTATTGCTTGTTTGTTTTGTACATTAATTTGTTAGATATTTATTTGTTGTAACTATACATGTGCATATTCATTGCCTTACTTCTTGCATTTGCAAGTTTTACATATTATTGTATAATTCACTGTATATTTATTATTTGTATGTATGTGGACCCCTTTGAAAATCGGCTGTGCTGAAAGGGCCATCCACCCTATGAGAGAAAATGAATAAATAATAAATAAATAACATTTCAGTCTCCCGAGTATGTATAACCTCTTATTTTTCTTTAAGAGATCAATTACGTGTTTATTCCACTTTAGGTCACTCTGTACAATTAAACCCAATATTTTGGGAGATTCTACGTTACATAGTTGGGTATCATCAATAACCAAGGCCATCTGTTGTACAAGTTGCTTACAAAAGGAGATCTGCATAACTGGACATTTAGAAGCATTTAGTTTCACATCATTCCTATTAGACTATTCCTTTAGTTTGCGAAGTTCATCTTGTAATTTTGAGGCTTTATATATACTCCTGCTTTTTACCATTGACAGATCGTCTACGTATTTGAAATACGGAGTAATGGAATCTTGGCATGCATCATTCATTAGTATCAAAACAATAAAGGTCCAAGTTTTGTTCCTTGTGGAACTCCTGTATTTGCAATCGATTATCCAAAAAGGTCTAACATCAAGATTGAGGAGTTTTTTAACTAAAACATTGTGATTCATTCTATCAAAGGCTTTCGAATAATCTGTAGTCGATATCGTTGATATACATTTCAACAATATGGTCGAATTGACGATGCAGTCAATAGATGGGAAGAACTGATGTTCAGGGTGATGGATAAACATATGCCTCTAAAGCCACGCAGGGTACAAAAAAAAGCATTCATCGTGGTTGAATAATGTTTGTTTTTTGGTATTTATTTATTCTATTTATGTATTTATTTATTTATTCTCTACTCATGGGATGGATTGCGAATAAGAAGAACAGACCGAAAATCGTGGTTCTTGTATTTTTAGCTTGATTTGTTAAATATATAGGGTGTTAAAGATAATACAAAGTTTTGGGAAATATTGAAAATTGGGTGGATAGTGATTCTTTACAACTTTAATATAAGTACTAGAAAGTTTAGCCCCTAAAACACTTCTGCTTTCGAGAAAATTGAATATAAAACTTTACCGGTGCTCCCGGTATACATTTTGATGAATTTCAAATTAGCGCCTACGGCCGTACAATAGTAGCTGCGACCATGAAAATCTCAGAATATGTAGTTGTGGTATATAATTTCCAAACGGGAATAGCTAATCGATTTTAGTCAATAAACATTGTTTCATAGCTTAATTAATATCTTGACCTTGAGAGGGAGCTATACAACGTAAAGAGTTTATTATTTACAATTTCAAAACTTTAGGCTCGATTTCAACCGCGACAACGATCGCTGAATATTGTAGGATCGCATAGGCCTATATATGCGTCCAATATGTTCATTTGAACCAAATTCATGACCCCATACCAAAACTTTGTATTACCTTTAATCCCGTCTGCTAAGAATGGTCAGGATGATGGGGTTACTATTTATGTGACGCTTAAAGGCTTCAATTGATACAGTGGTGGAATAAGGGTAATTCAGCTCATTCCAAATCTTGGCCCCTCGATAAGAGAGTGATCTTTTCCCGTAATTGGTCTTCGGTTGAGTGAGTCTTAATTTATTCGGACCGGACCTTGTACAATATACTGATTCACGAATTACAAAGATACTGTTAAGATAAGGTGGACAAATGTTATGAACAGAGCGATACAAAGTACATGCTAATTGTTTGGACCATCGTATATATAAGCGATCTAATTTCAAGGTATCATATCAATTATTTGAAGGATACATTATAATCAACATTCATAACAATACAAAGTGAACTATTTTGTAATACTTGCAATCGACTTAGATGAGTCTTTAAAGCATTTGCCCAGACTGCGCTACAATAATCAAAATGGCATTGAATAATTGATTTATAAAAAGTCAAAGCAGTGATCTGATTAATGTATGGACGCAATCTTTTCAAGAAATATATACATTTAATTACTTTTTTCTTTACATGATCAACTTGATTTTTCCATAACATGTTTTGATCAATGACAACACCTAATATTTACATGACTGGACCCTTTTAATTTCGTTATTATCTATATACATATAACAATCATCAATAATATCGTGTAATCTCTTCAAACGCTGCTGAGTGCCTATAAACATTACTTCACATTTGTTTGGGTTAACCATTAATTTATTATCTTTTAACCAGCATGATAAACTTGAAAGATCTTCATTTAGTTTTCTACAAACTTCGACTGGGTTTTTTGATGACGTAAAAATACATGCGTCGTCGGCATATAATGCTTTATATACCTCACTTAAGAAATCCAGCCATCTGATTGGTCGAATTGCATTCATAAACTTCAACTATTTCTGTAAAATTCCCAATAACCATGGTTATTGGGAAAATAGTTCAGTCTCCATGGTTACCCCATAGGTTTACATGTTAAAAAATGGTCTGAGCGATCGAGGATACCGCGTACGTGTGCGAAAAATTGGTCGGCAATTTCAATACAATTGAATCTCGATCGATCTTACCGACAATTTTATCTTGCATTGTTGACATGAAGACGAAAATAAACTTCCAAAAACAAAAAAAACAACATCTGCCGATAGATCTTGATCTAAATTCGTGCCAATATGCATTGCAAAAGTAAAAGAAGGGCCTGTTTATATGGAGCAGCCGCGAAGCATCCTCCACTCGAAACCGTTTTCAATTCATTTTAATGTATATATAAGAAAAAAACTACTATGTATTTAACAGAGCGCGATAGCCGAGCGGGTTAAGGCGCTGACTTAACATCACCTTTTGTACGCAAGAGTTCGAATCTCATCTTCGACAAAAGTTTTTTTATTTTTTATTTTTTATTTTTTAGTCTATTTTTTCGGCATATAAAAGTATTAATGACTGCTTTAATATTCGAGAAATAGTTGTTTTATTACGCTCTCGGGAAGGTTACAATTGGGCTATTGCCCTCGGCATGCCTCGGGTAATAGCACAATTCTAACCTTCCCTTGAGCGTAATAAAACAACTATTTCTCTCAAAGCAGTCATTAATACTATAATATCACATGAGTGCACATTATAGGTCATATCATTAACAAATATTGAGAATAATAGAGGGCCCAATAATGAGCCTTGGGGTACCTCTCGTGTAATTTCCCTTTCATCGGAAGTATAGCCGTTCACAGATGTAAGTTGTTTTCTCCCATCAAAATAGTTTGTGAACCACTTTAAAGTGCATTGACCAAAGTTATACATTTTTAATTTTTCTATTAAAATACTATGATCGACCGTATCAAACGCCTTATTGAGATCGATCATAACTAAACCAACAATATTGCCTTTATCTATTACATTTAACCATTTATCTGTTACGTTCAAAAGGGTCGTTTGTGTAGAATGCATGGGTCTAAAACCCGATTGACAATCAGGTAATATATTATTTTCCATTAAATATTCAAATAATTGATTATAAACTACCCTTTCCATTATTTTGGCTAGGATAGGTATGACAGAAATCGGTCGTTAGTATTTGAAATTTTTAGCTCGGTTACACATTTGGGAAATAGGTCTATTATTGACTGTGAATTACCTATAGTAAATGGAAGAAAGCTACATTTTTCCTTTACATCAAAAGGGAGACAAATCTGATCCAAATAATAACAGACCAATTTCTCTCCTTACTTCCGTTTCCAAGTTTACTAGAAAGGGTTATTCAGCAACAATTGTCACAGTATTTGAATGATAATGAAGTACTAATCCCACATCATCGGGATTTAGGTCGCAGCACTCTACGTTCACTGCTTTAACTAAAGTTACATATGACTGGTTAAGAGCAACAGATAAAGAATTATATACATGTGCATTTTTTGTGGATCTACAGAAGGCATTTCACTTCATTCTGAAGTTGATATATCAAGCTACCATTCTCCCACATCTTGATTATGCAGATGTTATATTGCAATCCTTTAATAAAACACAGCTCGAAATGTAACAACAAATTCAAAATAGAGCTGGAAGAATTATTTTAAGAATAAATCCGTGCCCCTCGACGTGGTGACTCCACCCAATATCCCCTCCCTCTTATCTCAGACTCTTACCCCCCCCCCCCCCCACCCTGTCTCTCCTCTTTTTCATTCCCTGTTTCTTTTGTTTCCTTTTTCTCTGTTTATCCTTTTCTTTCTTTTCCTTTGCTTCCCTCTCCTTCCACTTTTTCTTTGTTCTTTCTTTTTTTCTTTCCCTTTCCCTTTCATGTCCCCTCCCCCTTTTTTCATTTTTCCCAACAGCAGCGCAATTTTACCGACAATATCCTGACACGTGGGGGTGTCCGCCCCCGCACAGCCCCTCCTTTTATCGACGCCCCTTGTTGTTATCTAATTATTCTTCCATTTATCCTTTTCTTTCTTTTTCTTTCTTTCCTTTCCTTCCTCTTTTTCTTTGTTCTTTCTGTTTTTCTTTCCCTTTCCCTTTCATTTCCCCCTCCCCATTTTCTCATTTTTCCCAACAGCAGCGCAATTTTACCGACAATATCCTGACAGGTGGGGGTGTCCGCCCCCGCACAGCCCCTCCTTTTATCGACGCCCCTTGTTGTTATCCAATTATTCTTTTAAAATAAATGCAATTCCTCATGCTCTCGCACCTCTCTTCTTTTCTTTCCTTTCTCCTTTACCTCACAAAAATTCGTGCCCGCTGTGCCCCCCTGAATCCGCCACTGGTACATAGTGCTCAAGCAAAATGATGCTTTCAGTGGCATTTCCAAGATCAACATGATTGTGCGTCAGTGACGTGAGAAGCATGCCCTGCGGCAATAATCTTGTGTTCAACGGCACAAAAACAGAATTTACGCATATAACTTCCATGTTTCGCAATTCCAGTGTGCTACCTGATCTTGACATGGATCTTGACAACAATCACTCTTTCCCAATCCGCCAAGGATCTGGGAGTCACATTGTACAATGTGTTGAATGTGAACCAGCATATAATGTCGTATCGCAGCTTTCGGGATCCACATAGTTGGAAAACTTCGAAAAATTTCTGGATCAAAGTTCCACTCATCGCCTTGTTAATGCCTTTGTAAATTCCCACCTTGATTACTGCAACGGACTATTAATCAATCTCCCCAGCTCTCATTTAGCCCCTCTTCAACATATTCAGAACACAGCAGCACGCCTCATCACACTTACAAGAAAGCATGAACACATCACGCCGATCATCCGTTCTCTACACTAGCTCCCCCTCCAACAGCGTGTCAAAGCTAAGATTATCATGCACAAGGCCTTTCACAAACTTGCTCTCTCATATCTCTCGGAACTCATCACTCCTAAAACTCATTGTCCACATCACATCTTGATCTAGCCCAAGGCCCTCGCACCCACAACTGCTATGGCAATCGTGCCTGTTCTGTATGTGCCCCCCCCCCTCACCCCAGCTTTGGAACAAACTTCCCCCTTGAAATACGCGAGTCCCTAACGATAGAAACCTTCAAACGTTAACTCAAGACTTATCTGCTCAATATGTACTGTAATCATATCTTGTTTGTTAAATTATAAAACGTTATGTAAATAATTAGGTATCATTATTGTATGATTGTTATTAGGAATGTGCTATTAGAAATATGTATCATGTATTATAATGTTGTAATTTGTAGGTTAACATTACTTTGTTTTTTTGTTAAGTGCTTAGAAACATTGTATTAATTGTAATATATTATTATTATTATTTCTTTCTTCCCTTTGGGAGAAGTTAACTCGTTGTTGTTGTGTGTTCATTTCTTTTGTCGAATTGTTAAGATATATTTTATGTATAATTTAACTGGACCTCGTGGAAGAACAGCAGCATTATGTCAATGTTGCTGATAACGAGCTATCCAGCCGTTACTTCTTGATACAGTCAAACCTGTCTATAGCGACCACCCAAAGGAAACACAAAAAGTGGCCTTTGAAGAAAGGTGGTCTTTGTAGACACTATCTTTAATTAGTACATGATTCAATGAGAAACCATTTTCAAGGGAAACAACAAATGTGGCCTTTGTAGACAGGTGGTCTTTGTAGACAGGTGGTCACCAAAGCTGGTTTGATTTTTGAATGTGCTTATTAGAACGGTGAGACCCCAAAAAAATAAATACACAAGCCTCCTGCTATTGCAACCCCAGCTGGCAGGATGAACTCTTTAAGTACGGTTTTCAGAATGCTCAACGGGTTCTTGCTGTCGTTGTGTTTGATATACTGCTGCTCGTAAGTCTCCATTTGAGCCAAAAGTTTCTCCTCATATTCCTGGCTGTACTCTCTTCCTCCCATCTTGCGTACTTTCCTGAACTGATTAATGGCTGCTTCCTTAATTTGATTGTGTTTCTTCTTTAGTTCATCTCGACTCAGGTATGGCTTGTCACCTCCACATACCTGTATCACATACAAGAAGGATAAATATAGCCCTGCATAAGACTGAGAATGGATGGTAAAACTGTTATGCCTTCAAAATATGTTCCAACCATCTGCTAGCTCTTATCTTCTATTATAATCTTTGTCCAAATTTGTATTTCATCAGGTAAAACTAGGAACAAGTTATATAACTATTCATACAGTCCTAGATCTATAGTAGGCCTACACTCATTGAAAACTACATCCAACTAACAACCATTCCACAAAATAATGTCCTTTGTGACTAAAGAGCTGTGTATATATTGCCTTTACTATAAAACAAAAACCATCGTGGAAATGCTTGTTGCAGATACATCATTCTTATGCCTAGGTCACATTTGCTCTACGGCTAGGATAAGGCGCCCGTACGGCCACGAAATCGAGAGATACTTGCCGCGGCCGCAGAAAATCTGCGGTGGCCTCAGGGTCACCCTAATGCGTATCCCTATCTTTACATGCCGTACGGATAGCCGTGGGATTATAGCGCTGAGTTATAACTTTTGTCATTTCTAGGTTCGCCGTAGCAATTAGACAATTAGACACACCGTAGCCATGCCGTAGACAGGGGCGTCTCCAAAGGGGGGGGGGGAGGGTGGCGACACTCCCCCACCTGTCAGGATATTGTCGGTAAAATTGCGCTGCCGTCGGGAAAAAAGAGAAAAGGGGGAGGGGAAAAAAGAGAAGGAAAAAAAGAGAGGGAAAGGGAAAGAAAAGAAAAAAAAGAAAAGAAAAAGAAGAAAAAAAGAAAGAAAGGAAAAGAAAGGAAAGAAAAGAGAAGAAAGAAGGAGAAAAAAGAAAAAGAGGGAGGAGAGGAAAGAAAGAAGAAAAAAGAGTAAAAGGGAAACAAAAGAATCGGGGGATGAAAGAGAGGAGAGAGGGCCGGGGAGGTAAGAGTCTGAGAGAGATGAAGTGGGAGTAAAAGAGAGAAGGGGGTTGTTGGGTGGAGTCGTCTCGTCGAGGGAGCAAGAAAGACACGGGTAAATAAGTTGCTGTGTCGGCAGGCGCGTACGCAGGGGGTGGGGGGGGGGGGGGGTTTGGGGGGTTGAACCCCCCCCCCCTTTGGTATTTTTATGTGTGTAAACCCCCCTAAAAAAAACTTAAACCCCCCCCCCCCCCCCCTTTGGATTTTTTTATTTTTTTTTGTTAATTATTAAAAAAATAATAATAATAATTAAAAAAAAAAAAAAAAAAAATTATGCCCATTGCTGAGTCGTTGCGATTATTTTGGACTCCAGAAGAAAAAAAAAGCGTCCGCTTAGGTTTATAGGGTTAAATTTGTAGATATTGGACATTTAATTTTGTCGGTAATTGGTGCCGAGTTTGATCGGTAATCGTTGGCCTCTACGCCCGTGCGTCATCACTTCAAAGGCCATACGGCAGCCGCAGGTTTTCTGTCTCCCCAAGTTCAAAATACGCCGTGCGGCTAACCTAACACATGTGACTGCTACCGTATGTGACTATGGGAATGCTGCGGCGGCCCTGTAAGGTCTTAACAAAAAGATGTTGTATTGCCCTTTGCGACCGACCCAATAATCTTGAAATCTACGGTCGGCTTAAAAAAAAAATATATATTTATAAAGAATATTAAAGCATTTAAAACTGAGAGATATCAGCCCAAAGAGGGAGAAAAAAAGTTTTAGAAAGAAAAGAGATTTCCGACCGACCGACCCATGTTTGGCACCTAAAGGGCAATGCAACATCCTTTTTTAAGGGATAATTGCTATTGGCAGTATATATTTTAGACCCCACGGTCGCCGCGTTAAATGTGACCTAGGCATAAAGGCTTGTTCAGATATGGCGGGGTAAAGCCCCTAAAAAATTGAAATGGCAACTACGCGCAACAAAGGAATTGCACTTATTCACTGAGCTCTGTATTATAAGATAAAGAAATGTGACATCTATTACACTTCACGTCCAAATAAAATTGAATTTCCCCCCGGTCCCCAACATATAAAATCCTTTGTACGGCCATGCATTATGGCTCAAGGCATGGGCACACAGAGGATTTTTTTTTTTTTTTTTTTTTTTTTTGGGAGGGGGGGGGGGGGGCCGGGGCCGGGGTAAAATGCGCGTACGCAGGAATTTTTCGAAGGGGGGGGGGGTTTAAATTTGAAAATCGCGCCGAAAATTTCGCAACGACTCAGCCAGCCGCTGAATAAGCGGGGAGGGGGGGGGGGGGGGAGGGGGGGGGGGGGTAAGTGCACAATTTTTGTAATTAAAAAAATAATAATAATAATTGAGGGAGGGCTTTTCCTCCAAAACACACACGCAAACAAAATTTGAGGGGGGTTCAACCCCACCCCCCCCCCCCCCTTGCGTACGCGCCTGATCACTTTAATGCATGAAATATGAACATATGGCAGCATTAATACTGTTGTTGTTTTATCTACTACCAAACTTTCCTCACCTGTTCCATATCCTTAGTGTATTTGTCCTTAGCACTTGCTACTGCAGCTAAGTTATTGGCTTCTGCTGTCGCCTAGTAAACAACAAATGAGGTAAATGCATACCGGATGGTTACACACATCATTGGAAGCATAACAACAGCATTAAAACAATGTAATTCCTTCAATGCCTTACAAAGCATCGCAGAAATGTGTCTTTTATGTAGTAAGGCTATTATTATTCATGGACTGGAAATGATTGGTTCATTTCAATTCATATGTCTTGATGAAAATAACCAGTTTTAACTGAACACATCAATCGTTATATGAACTTATATTTTTAATAAATTGATTTTTTTTTTTCTAGGCGAAGTTTTATGGGTAGTTTAATCAAAGTATATATTGATAATATATTAAATGATTTCCTTGACTATTTCTCTGCAATACTACAAAGGATACGTATTAGATGCAATTGGAAACTCTCACGATAACATCATTAAGTTTCTTGTCATATACAGGGTTCTTTATTTTCAAAACAAATTCCATCATATACAGTGTATCCATATATTATATACAAATAATTAAAGAAAAAATTTCCACACATAATGGCTTAACACAGATAATAATCATCACGGCCGAAAAACTTTGTGGCAGATAAAAACAAACATAATATATGACAAAATTAGTACTCTAAATAAATATAAAAAATACCAAACATAAAATACATGATCATGCTTGTGTCCAATACTCTCAAAATATTTTCTAAAGTGAAATCATTTCTTTTTCAATTTATTCTCTCTGAGATTTGTTTGGTATATATATTTTTCCATTTAATAATAACGTTTTACAGCTGATAAAATTATATCAAATGAAGGTAGTTGTTTTCGTAATTTTTTTAGCTGAAAATATTTCTTGTCTTACAACCATCAGAACACAGTTGAGTGCATTATTATTGCTACCGCAAAATCCAAACAATTCATTTTGATTTGTAAGTTTGATCCTTTCCCCCGTATTACGAAATATCCAGAACTCTAACTTCGACCATACCTCATTAGAATAGTATTTTCAATCTTTTCTTTAATAGAATAGTTACAAAAGCAAAAAACACGTATGATATAGTTTCATCATTGCTACTACAAAAAGTACACTTCTTGTTAGCCACTACACCAAATCTTAACAAACTATCCTTCATATCAAGTTCATATATAATATTCTATTTAAAATCTTGATTTGAAACCACCTCATGTTGATATCTATTGTAGTCTGAAATGGAATTTGACAGTAAGAACCCCAAAGTACGTCTCGAAAATCTAAAAAAAACTTTTCCACTTTTTAAGAGCTTTACATTCTTTTACTTTTTATTTTATTTTAAAGACTGATAAATATGTGAATAACCAACATTTGTTTTCACCACAAGGTGCACGGCTTCAGGAATGATAGGTTCTAAGGCCATACTAGGAGCTACATGTGTACTCATTTTAAAACCTGACCGATTTGTATTACGAAGACCATAGTACTGGAGGAAATTTGTTTGTATGTCAAATCTCCGCTGATACTCAAAATATGAAGTAAAAAAAGAACCATGTATTTTTAGGATCTCGTTCACAAAACGTATTCCTCGTAAATACCAAGCCCCAAAACATACCACTTTGTCATTCATTTTAATTTGGGGGTTATTCAAGAGAGCTTGATATGCAATGTCGTCAATATGTCATGTTTTTTCTTACCTGTAGCAGAGTCTTAGGTTCAGGTAAATCATCTCCCTTGAAGATAGTGATGTAAACCTGAATCAAACAGCATAAACAGATAGAGTAGTGTGCAAATACAAACTAAAGTCAAACCTGTCTCTAGCGACCGCCAGAATGGGAAAAACAAAAAGTGATTTTTGTAGACGGGTGGTCACTAAAGCAGGTTTGACTGTATATGGGAACACTTGAAAACTCAATTACAAGTACAAATAGAGAAAAAGAATAGCCAATTTCAGGAATATGAGTTTGGACAAGAATTCAAATTTATATGAATGTTATACTATTAACAGTGATCATTATGTATTACAGATAATTCATATTAATATCTGGATCCTAAATATCTGTAATCAAGATTATTTATGATATAAACATTTACATGTACTTGGCATACTCATGTACAGCGACACAGATTTTTTTCATAAGGTGATGTATTCACATTAATTAACGTAGTCTACTTACTATACCTGTTGGCATATGCATACCCAGCTAATTTTCTTTTGTTAGATCTGTGACCCTACAATAATTCCCATATATTTGTAAACAAAAAATTCTCAAAATATTTTCTCAGTTGTTTAGTTTGTTTAGTTTGTCAGCATTAAAATGTATGCATTATTCTTATCTGGACATACTCATAAGCTACTCATGAGGGACCTTACATCCACAAGCCTTGCTTTCAACCAAGGTCACCTCATCTTTCTATTGTAACGCCATATTCTGTTAACTTGTTATATTCATGTCATATTTGTAAAGTGTGTGTTGAAAGAAAGATAAATAAAACTTGAACTTGAACTTTTTTTTAAAGTGGAGCTAAATTGGTATGATCGTATTGGCTAAATTTCACACATTTCACACATAAGAGCTATAACCATGCACTTTGAAGGCGTTTGTGGTCTGAAAACAGAACTCAACTATCCCTTTAAGTGCATGGTTATTGCTCTTATTCTTATATATGACATTTCTACTGTCCTTTTAGAACCTAACATTGCTATGAAGGTCATTTTAGACCCAAAATGTGTGAAATTTAGCCAATGCGATCATACCAATTCAGCTCCACTTTAAACTAAATATGGTGACCGTTAATTCATTATTTAATCAAAAATAGCAATACATGGGCCGGCTGGTTGTGCGTAACAATAACCAACACGAAAATGCCAACAAAAAGCCAACATCGTCATTGGCTGAAATACGACATAAAAGGCGCTATTTCGTTTTTTTCAACGGCTTTTTCAAATTATCTAATATTTGTGGTGGTACACAAAATATATTAGAAATCGTTATAATATATATGGATATTTCAGCCGTCTCTGAACCGATTTTGATGAAACAAAGATGATTTTGTCATTTAAATTGTATGTTCTTTCAAATTTGACACTCAGTTTTTCATCATCTCACAAGAAAATTTATTTTGTGTAGCGCCCTCTGCAACAGAACTCAAGTATCCCTTTAATGCATATTGCATACAAGTAAACTGTAGACTGGTAATGACAATTGCCTTCTGCAATAGACCAGTTCGTAGTTAGCCAGCACATGGTACACAATAATGACCATAAATATCCACGGATCTTGGAGTATTCCCACTTTGTGCATTTTTAGAATTAGCACTACCTAATTCATGGAAGTGCTTCATGACCACCTTTTGCTGCCCTCTTACAAAAAATACCTTCACCTGTGTTTCTTAAAACGTATCCATCGCCCATCGGTGCATACATTGATAATGAAAACATAACTACATTTCATGCACGTATCCAGTATTCATCTCGGTGGTTTTTACAATTTTGGTATAAACTGCCCTTATCTGCCCATATCTGTTTATACAAAAACCAAGCGCTTATGATTATCGCTGGTGGAATGCCCACGACATCCTTAGCAGCGATTTAGGTCGAGTGCGAGGACCCCCCTCCCCCCCCCCCCCCACCTCAGAGTTCTGTAAACAGGTTTTTGTTGACAAAATTCATTTACAAACAAGAAAGGACAATAATCCAACAAAGAATATATTACCCGAAATTGTTGACAATATACGAATGCAATAAATGGAAACAGAATGGGGGTCCCCTCATGAAGCGAGCCTGCTCTTTAGAAACACCAAACCTAGAAAAAACAGGCGGATTTTTACTCTTCGCAATCCGCCTTGGCATTTTGTGAAACACTAAAACCAAATGTTTCTTTCAGTATACATGATCAAGCGAAAAAGAAAGAGTCACCTCCAATACAGCAGTTAAATTGTGCATTAGAAAACATTTCAATGAAATAGGATAACTATTTGAAGATATATATAAATGGATCCAAGCTTGATGGTGGTCTAACAGATGCAGCTTTTTATATAACAAAATTTAAGATAAGTAGAGGTTTTAGAACCACCCTAGTAAATATTATGACTACCGAACTGACAGCGATCATCCTAGCCTTACAATGAATAGAGGACTCTCTTCGAGTATTAAAGGTAATACAAAGTTTTGGGAAATTTTGAAAACTGGGTGGATAGTAAATATTTACAATTTTGATATATTTGGATGCCCCTGTGGATTTATTATAAGCACTAAAAAAATTAGCCCCTAAAACACTTCTGTTTTCGAGAAAAATTGAATATAAAAATTTACCGGTGCTCCCGGTAAATTTTGATAAATTTCAAATGGCGCCTATGGCCGTACAATGGTAGCTGCGACCATGAAAATCTCAGAATATGTAGTTGGGATATATAATTTCCAAACGGGAATAGCTTATCGGTCGATTTTAGTCAAGAAACATTGTTTTATAGCTAAATTAATATCTTGACCTTGAGAGGGAGCTATACAACATAAAGAGTTTATTATTTATAATTTCAGAACTTTATACTCGATTTCAACCGCGACAACGATCAATGTATATTGTAGGAACGCATATGCTTCCAATATGTTAATTTGAACCAAATTTATGACCCCATACCAAAACTTTGTAATACCTTTAATAAACATGAAAACACCCTTTGTAATTGGGCATGAAACTGAAATGATTGAACATTATTTATTGGTCTGTAAGAAATAAATACGAGAGAGCAAAAGTTTTCAAGGTTGAAAATTGTATTTTATTGGGGAAAGAAGATCATCTGCACGCTCTGATGTCTTTTATACAAGCCACATACAGATATCTCTCATTGTAGCTAGTGAGTTATGCATGTAACTAACTTTATATTATGTCATGTTCGCCTCCTCTATCTCTCTCTCTCTCTCTCTCGGAGAGGAGAGAAAGGAAAAGTACAGTTTAGCACTGCACAGTTAACCTTTATTAATACTCGCACTGTGATCCCGGTCGACATCTAAATTATTGCCCACACCATCGATTGAACGGTCACAACCAACAAAAGGAAGCTGTGAAACTCAGTGGCGACTATTCATGGAGCATTATTGAAGAAAAATGAAGCACTGAAATGACTGAATCAATATTTGAGCTAGAGAAAAAGGAACAGCGCCAGCTAATTCATCATTGATGAATATCTCGAAGAACAGTATTGCCCACACAACTAGAAAATACATTTTGTCTAGTTCTGTGGGACAGCCTGGTGGAAATAATCTTTTCAGATTGGAAAGCCTTAACACCCAATAACAACAACAACAATGTGCAGGGAGCATCTAGGTTCCTCTTTCTTTTTTGAGTAAACAGTATCAAATAAACATTTACAAAGAATGTCCAAGGATATTAATGCTATGAATAGGATTCAAACTCAGCAAAATTGATCCAATCTTCAGTAACATATCAACTAGTATACTGTATTGATAATATTACTAATGATAGTGGGTTCGTATATAGCGTCTGACTGACTCTACAATCCCGGCGCTCCACAAATATTACCCCGGCTTTAGCAATGCTCTAGCATGCGGCAAATGTAGATTGATGTCTTATCAAAGGCTGTTAAAGCTGCGACAGTGATTATGTAATTACTTGGATTGAATTAGAAGTTTATCTTTCTACCAAATAATAGGTTAGAGTATAATATCAAATCTGACCTTGAAGTACTCGAGAAGTTCCCGACACGTGACACAACTGCCATTGATCTCCTTGACAATCAGTTTGTCCTTCGAAAGAAGAAGAGGAGCCAATTCCTGTAGGTGGGTCTTGAAATCTTCACTGATATCTGAAATCAAGAAGGAAACAAAATGATTTTGGATCATGAACTGATCTCTTAAAGCTTTTAAAGGTTTTTGCAGGCCAACAAAATGAAAAAATTAAATTCCAACGGCATTTGAAAGATAATACTAATTTAGAATTTCCCTCAAAACGAAAGGGCTTGAAAATGTCTTTAAGTGGGAAAATTACGACCATTAGTTATCGAATCGACTTTAGTGATTGCAATCACTATTAAAGTAATAGTCTGATTTTAGACGCTTGTGCCGAATGGTCGTACTTTTTGTGCTGCGCAAAGATTCAATCAGTTTAATTTTGGCCATTACAAGAATGGGGTTATTGATGTAGAAAAATGCTCATGTACCTTTTACAGCTCATTCTACATATGTTATTACCAAGTAAAATTTAAAAAAGTCAGTCAGTCACTCAATAGTGTCTGACAGTGAAGTCTGGAAAGTAAACGGATTTCCTTGCATAATTTAAATACTAGGACACTGCTAACGTTTAATTTCACAGATAGGACATACATGACATATCATTGTTCCTGCAAAGTTCTAAATAAGTTGATGTTGGCTGTAAATGGGACATAGTACCTTTAAAAGGGTTTAAACAACCTGACAAATTTGAATCCCTTTCTGTCTTAGTTTATTGGATTGTTAAGCATAAAATTATTTTTAAATGAAAATTAACATTAATTTCTTCAAATTGACAGCATGTAGTGGGATTTTAAACCATTTTCATATACAACATAACGTTTTTTGTATGTCACTATACAATTTGTACTTTAAATGTTCATTTGATATATAATATACTTTGTCAACAGAATGTAGGAATTTTTAAATTTCTTTTTCCTTTAGAAATTCGGTTCCTCTATGCCTATGGGTTAATAAGACATTGCCTACAAAAGGCGTTCTGCACTATATCAATACATTTGATATTTGTTAAAATATAGGAGTAGATCTTTATCATTTGTATTGGTAAATTTCCTAGTAGGTGAAACGTAAATACTGTTTATTAATTGCATCCTATCCATCCTATCCATCCTTATGTATGGATCAGAAACATGGACACTGAAAGAGGAAGATGAGAACAGGCTCCTTACCTTCAAAATGATCTGCCTCCGAAAAATATTGGGTGTAACCAGACTAGACAAAATAAGAAATATAAACAACAATTCGGAAGACTCTAGGACTGGATGAAACCATTCTGGACAAAATTGCCCCAAAACGGCTGCGATTCTTTGGCCACGTTAACAGGATGAGACCATCACGATACCCAAAGATACTCCTAACTTATAATATCCATGGTGATAGACCCCGGGGCAGACCAGCCAAGAAATGGTAAGATTGTGCAAAGGCCGATTGTGCTACTAGATGTCGGGGATCCCTCACAGAAGCGACCAGAACGTCACAAGATAGGAAGATCTGGCTTGAGGTCATGAAGCAGAAGCCATCACACATCTCCCAGATGGTGTGGAAGTCTTAGGTCAAGGTAGGTTAAGGTCAATTGCATAACTTTAAATTATGTTTTAGGAAGTTAAATCACCTACCTGCTAATCTACCATCAAACTGTTGATTGGTAGCTACAGCTAGACCAGGATGAGGCATCAAGAAGCAGCCAAGTCTCTTGAAGCAACTTGAGATATGACGTCTTACATCTTGTAAATCTTTATGCTTTGCTGCTTGCTGTCAGTACAAAATAGATGAAATCCACAAAACAAGATAATTCAATAATGCTGTTGATTGGCAACCATAATATGGAAATAAACAGTAAGGAGAACTTCCAACAACAAAAAGTAACAACAAGGGTGAAAAATATGTCAGTGTACACTTCCAACATGAAAAATTGCTTCGATCGTTCCACACCATCCTTAGGATGCTGCAAGGCCATATATCAGTCAACTTGGACCAACGGTAAACGAAGCCCTATTAAAGATTTATTCAAGCTTTGATCTAGACTTCAGAGTATGTTTCCTGTTTCCTACAATGTAGGCAGAAACTCAATTACTACATCCCAGTGAGGCAAAACAATTATAGATCAAATGCCTGATATATCTGTGATCATAAGGTAATAGAGCACAAGCCATTTTTTTTAAAGAAATAAAAGACCTTTCTTTTGATACATGTTATGCATTTTACAGGTAATTAAAAAAAAAAAAAACCTACATTAGAAATGAAGGTGAAATCAATTTAAAACTAACAACAACAAAAAAACTACAAACTACATTTCAGTGTAGCTAGGATCATTATACAACTCATCTTAACAGCAGAATATTCACTTATAACGTGAGACATTATATTGATTGTGTATTACTTACATTTAACGTCCAGTCAAGTAATTTGGAACCTCCACTTTCCCCAAATGGATATTCATAGGGGCAGCACCAATCACGAACCAGGATCATCAAAGACTAACATAAAAACAGAAATTAGTAATAACATGAACTTATTATTGTTGACAAGACAAACACAGATATTTGTCATCTTCAAGTGATGCAACAAGCGTAAAATATCATGCAGACGAATAACTACAATACTAAGAACTGATTGATCGTGTTACAGTGTTTTCTTACCACCCAGAATTGTATCATTCAAAATCCTACACTCACGCAGGGCACACTTGGCAACCATCATTTTAAGGAAGTGCAAATGCTAATCCAACTGTAATGATGTTTGCATTTAATTCACCTCATTATATACACAGGGGGACAGACGCAATATTTATGAAAAGCCTTGCTAAATTCACAAAGTGCCTATTAGTTCTTAAATGCATGATTGTTGCATCTTCATTCCAGTGCCAATCCACTCAACAAGAAACGTGATGAATATATTAATGTTGATGCCATTGGATTTCAGGTCAGGTATATGATTAGGCTTAGGAATAGAGATGAGTCTAACGTTGAAGTTAGGAATTTGACTAGTTAGAGCTTTTACAGTTCTTGCCTGTCATACAAATTTTAGGAAATGCATCAATGACTGACCTGGAATGGTTTGGCTCCAGAACTCTCCTCCTCCATAGCCAGTCTTCCATACTCAGTAAACAATTCTAAATGATGTAGGTTATCCTCCTGAATATTTTGACTCAAGTTAAAAACCTGCAAGGTTTAAAAAAAAAAAAAAAACAGTGTTTCATGTGCAGATGGTAACAATTTTACTCTCAATTCAATTCAATTCAAAATACTTTATTTTCGTTTTAAAAAAAAATATATATATATATACATGTGATAAAGTACAGACAGTTTAAAATATACAAATCATGAGCATTATGTTAAATTAATTTAAACAAACTGTGAAAATGAGTAGAAGGAAAAGGGAGCACCTGTAGGAAGCTTATGTTAGCTTGTTGATTCAGGCGTCCAAATGAATAAAATAATTACACAGATATAATAACATAATAATAAGTATTGCGCATGGATTTGTTCTACCCCCCCCCCCCTCCCTACCCCCCCCCCCCCCCTACCCCACACCACCACCACCTCCCCTCCCCCTTCCTTCTCTCTTATGGTAATTTACAAATTTTATTTTATTTTGAAATAGGTATTAAACTAAAACAAATTAAAGGGATAATAGATATATTTTAACATTTTTCTTGAATAAGTTTAAGTAAACATATTCAATATACTCCTCGAGCTAGTAATGATCATGGCAATGGAAGAAGTCCAAATAGGAGCCAAAATTCAAGGAACCTGCATAAACAATATATGTTTTGCAGACGACATCGTCCTAATAGCAGAGACACCAGAGGAACTGCAGACACTGGTGGAAAAAGTCTACAAGGCAAGCTGTGACCTTGGTCTCAAGATAAACATAGCTAAGACAGAAGTGCAAGTTATCAGCAAAAGGAAATGCAACCTTAACATTGACATAGCCAACGACAGACTGAAACAGGTGGAAGATTTTGTGTACCTGGGGGGAAAAATAGCTGAAAACGGCTCAAGTTCAAGTGACATCAAAAACCGTATCAAGAAAGCAGGGGGAGCTTTCCAAAGATTAAACAACATCTGGACATCAAGAAGCATTAGTAGCCACACAAAGATGCAACTGTACCAAACACTTATCCTCTCAATACAACTTTATGGGCCAAGACTAGACAAGCTCCGAAACACCCACATCAAAGAATCCCTCAACCTCGAACAAGATGTCATGGACAAAGTCTCGACTAAAAGACTCAAATATTTTGGTCACGTCCTACGAATGAAACCCACAAGATACCCCAAAATTGCTGTTGAAGGAAACGTCACAGGAAACCGACCCAGAGGCCGTCCACCCAAAAGATGGCTTAACTGCATCTTAGAGGACTGTAAAGCAAGATCCATAAGAAGGCCGACAGATGCATCCAGACTGGCTGCAGACAGAAAAACCTGGCATACCATCACCATACAGAAGCCATCACGAGGCCCCTGGCCTGCGTGGACGGCATAAGTAAGTCAAGTCAAACATATTGATGGAAGAGAATTCCACACTGTGGGCCCTGTATATCTTACCGATTGTTGCATGTACTGTTTATCAATATTCCAAACGTGTAACTTTACACTATTTCGAGTATTATATTTATGAATTTTAGAGTGTTTTTTTTTTTTTTTTTTTAGTTTTTTTTATTGCTTCAAATCAAAGATATTTACAATCGTTGTACATTCGATCTGCATAACAAATACAATACAATACAATTCAAAGTAAACAAATGAACATGTAAACGAATTAATTAGATATCAAATACCAAATCAAATTAAATTAGAGGTCTCCACTTTTGTTTGTGTGTATTCTGTTTTCCTTTTCTGAATGCAATTATATATTCTACTTGTTGAAGAAAATCTAGTTCTTTTGTAAAACGTAAAAATGAAAGATTTTTTTCTTCATACTTTGTTTTATAAATAAAATATTTTGCATAAAATATAATTGTATTTATAAGATGGTGAGTTTTTTCGCCAAAACCAAAACAAATATCTAGGAATGAAAATTTTTGAGTGTATACATTTTTCTTAATAACCAAGCATTTATATCAGACCAAAATTGTTGAATTTTAGAACATGTACAAAACAAATGCAATAAACTTTGTGCTTCTTTTTTACAGAAATTACAGACTGGAGAGTTGTGTATGCCGATTCTATACAAATACTCATTCGTCGCCAAACGACGGTGGATAAATTTAAATTGAAATACACGAATCTTTGTGTCTAGCGTTTTAAATCTATTCTGCCATTGAATTAAGTCTCTCAAATTTACATTCAAATCATATGACCATTTTTCACATTGATTAGTATTCAATAAATTTAAACAGAATGTAGACACTAATTGTTCATAACAGGGTTTGGTTACTTTTTTTAATCTAATAAATTTCATATATCCATCTTCTTCTCGTTCTTGTTCTAAATCACCTATTTTCAATATTCTTTTCCATTCTTTTTTCATACAAAATAGCAATGCAAAATATTCTAAGTAACATCCTTGATTCAACTGTAAAATTTCCTGTAACTCCAAAAAAGTTTTAAATGATCCATCTATTTTCATTATATCTTTTACAAACAAAATTCCTTTATCAAACCAGTTTTTATACATAATTGTTTTTCCATCTATTTTGATATGAGAGTTATTCCATAGCGATTGATTCATAATATCTTTAAATTTCACGGGGTTGTAGTACCTGTAGTGTGACCAAGCAGAAAGAATATCTTTCCAAAATCCATTTATGCCGCTATAGTTCAAATCCCTTCCTACAAAACTACACAAGAATATATACACTCCACCTATTTGTTTAGTATTGGCATAAAACAACTTTTTCCAATGACCGTCATTTTGTTCGTCCAAAACTCTTTTTACCCATGCTATTTTGAGGGCTTTACAAAAACTCTCTATATGCGTCATTTTTAATCCACCGTCGTTCAAATTATTATACATAATACTTCTCTTTATTCGGTCACCTTTATTGTTCCAAATAAATTTAAATAATCTTTTTTGAAGAGTGTCAAAGAACTTTTTGGGTGGGCTAGGAGTGTTACTAAATAAATATACAAACTTTGGAATCACAAGTGTTTTGATTACTGCAATTTTTCCAACTAATGACAAACTCCTATTACTCCAAACATTTAGCAAATTATCAGTTTCTTTAATTTTGTCTTCAAAATTTAAGTCATATAAATCAAGTTCATCTGAGACAGGTATTTTTATACCTAAATAAATTAATGAATCAGAAACCCATTTAAATTTCTTGTCTATACATAAAGTACCCTGAAAATTACCTAAACGAACGGTATTGCTCTTTTCTATGTTTATTTTCAAACCTGATATACTTGCAAATAGTGATAACATATTACAACATTTTTCTAAATTATCCTCGGTCGCTGATAAATAAATAACAGTATCATCTGCATATTGACTAAGTTTCACTTCCGAATCGTTTCCACGGATCCCTATAATATCATTTGATTGTCTAATCATCACCCCTAAAATTTCAGCACCAATTAAAAATAAATATGGTGAAAGAGGGCAACCTTGTCTTACACCCCTCTGTATATTGAATGACGGTGAGGAATATCCATTATTAAGTACACAACCTTCAATGTTATTATAAAGTGTTTTTATCCATTGAATACAATTTTCCTTAAAACCAAATTTCTTTAAGCATATGTACACAAAATTCCATTCTAAAGAGTCGAATGCTTTTTCGAAATCAATAGAAAAAGCAAGACCATCTACAAAATGTGATTTACAAAATTCTATCATGTCTAAAAACAAACGAATATTTTCTCCAATATATCTATTTTTCATAAAACCAGTTTGATCAGAGCATATTAAGAGTGGAAGTACCTTTTTTTATTCTATTTGCTATTATTTTAGCTAATATTTTATAGTCTGTATTTAATAAAGAAATTGGACGCCAATTTTTCAAAAATAAATTATCTTTTCCTTGTTTAGGGAGTAAAGTAATTATTCCTCTTCTCATTGAGGGACAAAGTTTACCATTTTCAAAACATTTATTAAATACCTGACATAAGTCATCTTTTAACTCTTGCCAGAACACTTTATACAAATTAACAGAAAGCCCATCTGATCCGGGCGTTTTATCATTGGGCATAGACATTACTGCTTCAAAACATTCAGCTTCTGTAATAGGACCTAATTCACATAAAACTGCAGATTCTTCTTCTAAAACGGGTAAGTCATATTCATCCCAACAAAATTCATTGTTTTCCTTTTCCGTTTGTCTAGTTGAATACAGTCTTTCATAAAAATTCTTTTCTTCTAACAAAATATCTTTTGGCTCAGTCACTAGTCTCCCATTGACAGATAATCTTGTTATATGTTTTTTTATCAAAATTCCGTTTTTCTAAATTAAAAAAATATCGTGTATTCTTTTCCCCTTCAGCTATCCAAGTTGCTCTTGTACGAACCATTGGTTCGTACATGAATTTTAGAGTTAGTTTGGAACATAGTGGCAAGAGATGATGGTGCATTACCTTTAATACATTTGAATACAAACACAGCATTTTGATATTTATTTAGGCTATAAATATTGAGGGTATTTAATCAGGGACTTGCTACAAGTCCCTGATTTAACTGTCTAAATAAAGGTTTAGAATGGGCCAAATAATGAGAGTTTGTACAATATCGTAGACAACGCTTCTGAAGTAAAAATAAGGGTTTCAACTTAGAAGGACTTGTATTTGCCCACACGATGTTACCATATGACAAATAAGAGAGAATGGGTGAATTATAAATCATAAACAATAAATTTCCTGGTAAATAATACTTCAGCTTTGACAATAATCCTGTAGTTTTACTAATCTAATCTACCGTGATGTAGGGATACAATACTATGCAAACTACCGTCCCATTTCCTTGACGTGCATATGCTGTAAGTTATTAGAGCACATCATAGACAGTAACCTGATGCGACACTTGGCCAAGCATATCATCCTGGCTGGAAACCAACATGCCTTCAGGAAACACAAGTCGTGTGAATCTCAGCTCATCCTTACAACAAATGACCTTGCCAAGAACTTAGACAAAAATATCACCACAGACATGGCAGTGCTTGATTTTTCAAAGGCTTTTGATGTCATCCCGCACCAGCGTCTCCTCATGAAATTAGACTATTATGGTATTTGAGCAAATAATAAGAGATGGATATCTAGTTTCCTGACAAAGAGACTGCAACGTGTCTGTGTAAATGGTCCATGTTCCGAGTGGTTACCAGTCCTCAGTGGCACTCCACAGGGCACAGTATTAGGCCCTCACCTTTTTCTACTCCACACAATGACATTCATGAAAAGGTTACCAATACAACACGACTTTTTGCGATGTTTGTTTACTTTACCGTCCCATCAAATCTGCTGAAGATGAGAAAGCTCTTCAACAAGACCTAGATACTATGGTCCAGTGGTCCAAGACTTGGGGCATGCATTTCAATCCCTCTAAATGCAAAACTATGCGTGTTTCAAGGAAGAGAACACCGGGTACTAAATCCTACAAAATCCTTGATGTTACCCTGGCATCAATATCCAGAAAGACCTACGCTGGAATAGCCAGACTCATTACAAAACCGGCAAAGCCTCAAGGGTCCTTAACCTCCTAAGGCGCAACTTCCATCACTGCTCATCTAATGCTAAAGAAAAGTTGTATCTTACTCTTGTACGTCCACACCTTGACTACGCCACTGCAGCATGGGACCCTTATACAGCCAAAAACACCTATGCTGTCGAGAAAGTTCAACGTCAGGCTGCACGTTTTGTCACCAATAATTACGAATGGGACACCAGTGTTACCAAGCTACTCAACCAACTCAACTGGGGATCTCTTAAAGACAGAAGGGAAGCACACCGTCTTACCTGCCTCATCAAAATGATCAAGGAACAACTCGAGATCGACTACCAATCTCACACCAACCCTAAGCCAGACAGACGTAGACGAGGACACTCCAACTAATTTGAAATTCGCCACACCAACTCGGACGTCACTCTATGCCAACTCATATTTCCCAAAAATAAGACATGGAACAACCTACAACAAGCAACCATCGACCAAACCTCCCCGCTCTCATTTAAAAATGCAGTTACTAAAGAACTTTTTTCCAAAATGTAATCGTCCACCCTCCACCACCTCCAGTCAAAACTTTTCTTCGGAGTATTTAGGAGGAAAAGAATCCAAGATCCAAGATACAAATAACGCACGTCCCAGCGTGCAGTAGCGGTGAATGCAGTACACGCGAGGTTTCTTTATATTGGTGCCGCTTTGTCCAACGAGCCGCTATTGCGGTGAGTTCACAGTGCGAACCATCTGAAGAAACCGAGCGTACACTACTACACTGCATTTACGTTTCGCACAACAGGGTCAAGTGCGTTATTTGTTTGATAAAATAGTGACACAAATTAAAACAAACAAAAGTTTAGATCTAAAGTTAGAGTGTACGAGAGTTCGATCTAGAGTTATGTTGGTTCTAGACTAAGACCTTGCAGGCTTACCAAAAAGTCCACTGCCTTGATTAAAAATAAAATCCATAGGGGGTCTATATAGAGACGAGTCTACACTACATCAGACAGCTGAAATTTCTGGCTTCATTATAAAATCCAAAAGTCAAAACAGGCCTAAACCCAAGGCAAAAGTAAAATAAAAATTTGCTTTCTAATAATACCCCGCTCTAGCTAGCTATAGCTAAGCTACGCGTACGATGCGCGCGTTGGGGATCATGGTACATGGTGAAGCTCGAACGTACAATATTAGCTACGCGTAGCCTACAATCCACTCGAGGGAGCGTACTACACGTACGCGCTGGATATCCATGGTAACGTGGGATATAACTTTTTTGCGCTTTTTCTTGGCAAAATCGTGCATGCATCAAAAATGTGTGCATGTCATGTGACGCGTATTGACCAATCACGATGCTTAAAATACTAGAGCCGTTTTATAAAAGGATATATATTAGTATATAATTCATCCTGTATTTTTGAGCCATCAGCACTAATCAGCAAATTATTCCCTTAAATCCAACTGTCCATCTTAAAGGGCAAGTTTTGGAAAACGTTGATTTTGACCCTTAGGCACATTTGCATAATTTACATAAACATAAAAAATGTTACACATACAGAAAGTTTTGTATTCTCTTCAGTAACTTCTTCTCTTTATTTGGTAACAAAATTGTGGTCATGATGTAACTGATTAATAAGATTACAATGATTAATGACGTCATCACCAAAGGTCTGTCATTACCTACATGTGTAGGTAATAAGGGACAGTTACAAATCAAGACATTTTAAATACAACTTGAATGAAAATGGGATTGTTATAGTTAATTCAAACACTTTTTGAAAGAGATACATGCAGCCAATGAACTTACTGTAATTTTGAAACAATTTTATAACAATGTGGCCCCCAAATTTCTGTAGTTTTTTGTTTACAGTAATAAAGGTGCTTTAAATTATTTTCAAATACTTTCAGAATAATGTTCTGACCGTTGATCAAACTCACAGCATAGAAACAACTTCTTAAAATGAAATGCATTCAAATTAAATTGGTGCCACGAACAATCACTTTTGCCAATTTTCTCGGAGAAAGAACGCATTGAAGTCTTCGAAATAAATCGGATATATGCAGTGGTGATGTTAAAGGCCACAGATGACGTTATAGCAATATTGGAGCCAGCACGGACAGACAGTGACAAAATTCCCTACACCTACCCTATATAGATTTTTTTTTATTCAGTTGAATCATGAAAAATGTGAATTTGGGTAAACTATTTATGTAAAAATCAGTGATTATGAATATACAATATTCAGATCAATAGTATAAATTCTTCAAAGTTCATAAAAGATTTTATGAAATGTCATGAACGCAGTATTATACATGTCATATAACCTCGGCATAGGCATACTGTGCGTCCCAAAAAAAAACTACAACTATTGAAATGGCTGCCGAATAAAAAATATATATGATTCTGGGGAAAAAGCTTTATATGTATGGAAAGCTCACAAACTCAACTTTCATATGAAACCAAAAAGTCCGAAAATAATTCATGCTTGGGTGAGCACTGCTCATTTATGTAAAGGGTATGAAAATTAGGTTGCGCAGGAATTAGCCTTCCAATGGTATGGGGTCATGAATTTGGTTCAAATTAACATATTGGAAGCATATGCGTTCCTACAATATTCATTGATCGTTGTCCCGGTTGAAATCGAGTCTAAAGTTATGAAATTATAAATAATAAACTCTTTATGTTGTATAGCTCCCTCTTAAGGTCAAGATATCAATTTAGCTATGAAACAATGTTTCTTGACTAAAATCGACCGATTAGCTATTCCCGTTTGGAAATTATATATCACAGCTACATATCCTGAGATTTTCATGGTCGCAGCTACCATTGTACGGCCGTAGGAGCTATTTGAAATTCATCAAAATTTACCGGGAGCACCGGTAAATTTTTATATTCAATTTTTCTCGAAAACAGAAGTGTTTTAGGGGTTAATTTTTTTAGTGCTTATAATACATCCACAGGGGCATCCAAATATATCAAAATTGTAAAGATTCACTATCCACCCAATTTTCAAAATTTCCCAAAACTTTGTATTACCTTTAATAATATTGACTGCCTAATTCAGGGCAATACGACTTGTCATATAATCATCCTCACCTTCTGTTCGGGCGATATATGTCGTATTGCCCAGAAGGCAGTCGATATTACTTAATTATATACCTCACTTAAGAAATCCAGCCATCTGATTGGTCGAAATTGCAGTCGTGGTTTTAGCTATTCCCGTAAATAAACTAAAAGTGCCAAACCCATGTAATAGTTCTAGGGTATAAAATCCCGTCAAAATTCCAGTTACCATGGTTACCGGGAAAAAAGTTCAGTCTTGCTGAAATACCCATTGGTTCATGTGTTAAAAACTGGTCTGAGCGAGAGCGGATACCATACAATTATGTGTGTGTGTGTGTGTGTGTGAATCGAAGTCCCCTCTCATTCATAGTGTTTGCGCGCTAAGTCTATTGACGTGGATCGAAGTAGACACCCGGCTAGACTAGGTCTCAATAGCTTTAACAAACTTGATTACCATGATTGGTAAGTCGCACATGTATTCTGTAACCTTCCCGAGAGCGTATAAAACAACTAGATCTATGTCTCGAAAATTAAAGCAGTCATTAATACTTTTATATACCGAAAAGGGTCATAGAATACATGTGCGACTCAATCAAGTTTGCTTACGCTATCGAGACCTAGTCTAGGGTGTCTACGTTGTCTGGTCTAGGGTGTCTGATCGCGCACCACTCGAGTTTGTGTGCTTAAATCCTTCCCATTGAGATTGCACGCATAAATATGCAGTCTAGATCTACGTTTGTGAGAGAGAGAGAGAGAGAGAGAGGGTTGAGGAGTCCTGAAAAGGACTCTGACTCGGTAATCTTTCTTGGGGGTGTGGTAGTCCTGAAAAGGACTGTTTGTGTTCTATAGTTCTAAGGAGAACTATAGCGCTTGGAGAGGATGAGTGGCTCGACGTTTCGAACCGGTTGACTATCCGTCGTCAGGAGTGGAGAATGGCTGGCGTGCGTGAGCTTAAGTCACCAGGGTGCGGACGTCTCCATATGAAGCACTGGCATACACGCCGAATCCGAGAAGCCATCGAAATTCACCGCCACAACACGTACCGTGCCCCAAGACTCAGGACTATACATCAACGACATCTGGAAACCACTCATCAACAAGTACCCGGTCACTCCTCCTCCACCACCGCCTCCATGCAGCACCGCCCTCACCACCCCGACAGACACCCGTACATCAACCACCGCCACCCGCCGAACCCTTAAAGCAGCCGCCAGCCTCACAGCTACAATAGGGACTTTTAGATTTGCGTGGACTGATACGTGTGACGTCCATTCAAGGCAGTGCATTAAAAGGACGTCGATCGTAGCAATCCCCATTGTCTTCGTGCGAATCTAAAAGTCCCTAATACACAGCAGACGACAACAGACTACAACGCCGCCTACGTCGGGGACACACACAGCGTCTCGCCGACAGCACACCCCACTCATGATCGACTCGAAACTCTCCTAAGTCCGCAACCCGGAGACTCCAGCCCCGACGGACAGTCAGATTAACCAGGCGCGACCATCCATGCCCACTCCCCGATGACTCAAGCCAACATGGTCATCTATTTTTCCCTGACGTCGATCCGCACCCCGGTGACTTAAGCTCACGCACGCCAGCCATTCTCCACTCCTGACGACGGATAGTCAAACTGTTCGAAACGTCGAGCCACTCATTCTCTCCAAGCGCTATAGTTCTCCTTAGAACTGTATGCTAAGAAAGATAACAAACAGTCCTTTTCAGGACTACCACACCCCCAAGAAAGATTACCGAGTCAGAGTCCTTTTCAGGACTCCTTAACCCTCTCTCTCTCTCTCTCACATGGTGCACCCGCAAACCTACTCTATATCACCATGCAAGCCGACACTTACAAGCAGCATCTAGATCTACGTTGTCCATCCAGCCCCGAATATTGAGATTATTTAGTTCTAGATCTAGGCAACCTGCAGGTTATCAACATATAGACTTCGATAGCGTAAACAAACTTACAAATTCGGAGCTGGATGGACAACGTAGATCTAGACTGCATATTTATGCGTGCAATCTCAAAGGGAAGGATTTTAACACACAAACTCGAGTGGTGCGCGATCAGACACCCTAGACTAGGTCTCGATAGCGTAAACAAACTTGATTACCATGATTGGTATACGTCGCACATGTATTCTATGACCCTTTTCGGTATATGAAAGTATTAATGACTGCTTTAATTTTCGAGACATAGTTGTTTTTATACGCTCAAGGCGAGGTAAAAATCGAGCTATTGCCCGAGGCTTGCCAAGGGCAATAGCTATAAAAACTATAAAAGCTATAAAAACAACAATGTCTCGAAAATTAATGCAGTCATTAATACTATACTAGAGCCTCTCGGTGCATGGTATATTTGTTTACAATGAAAATCTCTTTAATATGTAGTTCTGATAATACATTGTTTTAAAGCTAAAGTAATATCAGTCTTGAGAGGGCGCTATACAATATAAAGAGATAATTTTTTTACAATTTCATCACTTTAGACTCGATTTCAACCTCGACAATAATCATTGAATATTGTAAAATCGCATATGCTTCCAATATGTTCATTTGAACCAAATTCATGACCCCATATCAAAACGTTGTATTACCTTTAACATCATAACAAAAACAAAAAAACTGCTGGAGTTTTACCGCGTCATATGTGAATGAGCATATAAGTTGTACAGCAACCAACCAACTCACCTGAACTGAGCTAATCATGGTACTTAGAGCAAACACCGTAGCACATTCTTTGACAGTTGACCCTGAATCAAAGGCACCCTGTGTGTCCATTAAGATCACTGCAACCTACAAAGAATAACAAGTTCAACTTTCACTTTCAAATATATACATAAAATCTTAACATTTTGTTTAGATTTTTCAAAAATATTTTAAATTGCACAAATGTAATGTTTCTAGTTCTAATTTAATCAAATTACAAAACCATTAAGTTATGAGAACCATGACAGTTAAAATAATGTATGTAATATCATGTTTTGAAATTACTTCTAACAGCGACGCTTTAGTACTAGGTTTACATCTAAATCCTAGGCAGGTTTGGCATCCATTTAATTTGTAATTCAGACATTATTCATTCCAGATTCAAGTTCTTGGACTTCACTAGAAGCTTTCCTACTTATGTAGTTATTTGTAATGTAAAAACTAATCTAGTTCTTTACAATGAAATCAATTGTTTACACCACTGAAGAGAATCTGTACCTACTTCTATTTTGTACCTACTTCTATTTCCCATGGATTCACCCCCCCCCCTGCATTAACTAGGTTGATTATAAGAACAATATCAACAGTAATGTGTTTAGGTCAATATAAAATATGCCCTTTTCTCATGAAACCATAATGATGAATTTCTTTATTGCTGTTTTTGTTTAATTATTGAGAAGCAGTGTGTAAAGACTGTAATTATTGTTTGTATCCCATCATATTGTAACCTTCAGAATTTAGTCTTCAGACAGTAAGAACAGAATTTACTCAATTATTCTTCAATACGATTTTATTAAATAATTATCCATCTTTGCGGTCTTATTCGTTGAACTTTAGTCTCTCAGGCAATTCTAATGAATGTCAAAATGCCCAGTTCTGTTTGCTGTTCACAATCATAACATGAACAAATAAAATAATTGTAGAAGGTAACTAAACATGCTTCATGTTATGTGTTTATTTATTTTTTAAATAATAGCTTACCGAATCTACATAACTAGTTCCATAGGCTGAATAAAGGGATTTAATTCAACTCATTGATGGTTCTATTTTGTCAATGCTTTAGAGCCAAAGACTGAATTGTGCATTCAAAATCATTAACATATAGCTACGATTAGTCTCATTTGACAACGCACCCTATCGTCAGAGTCCAGCAGCCTAACATGATACCATATGGACTTTTACCCCCCCCAAAAAAAAAAAAAAAAAAAATCGTTAAAAATGTATTGTTTGTTTAAACGAAAAGCACATCCACCCCGACGTACGTTGAGACTAGCTCTTTCATTGGAACCCTCATGTCCCATTGTCTTTTGAAATTTCACCCACCATTATTTGATCAAAATAGGTCGCAAGATCGCCATTGCCTATATAACGCATGTGTAACAAGTCGAACTTTGGACGCAATTTACCACGCGATTGTAAGATTATAGGTCAAGCACACGGAGAATAACAAGCCTGAATTATCATAGATCAGTTCTGCTTGGTTCATTATGTCCACTTTAGCCAACCCCCTACCGTAATTTTTGCATTTAGCATAGGCAAACATTTTGCCGAGGTAAGCAAAAACATGAATATTCATGACACCCCATGGACTATTCGATTATTTACAGAGGGGTGCAATTGTGCACCATATCAAACTCCCCTACTTTCAGCCAAGTATTTCATTGTATTATGTAGTTTGGTAGGTTTATTTTACTAAATGTTTAGTTATCAGATATCAATGATAGTTTAAAGATATGGAAAATGTTCTTGTAGTTTATATTTAGCAAAGCAATCTCACATACACAATCACTATTAAGTGTCGTCTGCTCCGCCGATTGCCATCTGCTATATACGTTCAAGGCACATATATATCTGTGGACTGTGATGTAGACAGTTTACTCGTCATTGTAGATTAATGATTAGCCATCTAACACACATATAATTACCACACACACGAACACTCTCACTTCCCCTCCCCGACACACCATTTCCGCACACCCGGTTCACACATACCCAATGGCACACCCTGTAACATAGTGGAACATTCTACGAAATTGACAATTTTCCTGCAAAAAAGATCCCTTGAATCATGTAAGACGTATTTTGCCCTATTCTGATGACATGAATGCATGCCAAGATAACAATGGCTGCGTTTCCATACAGAAATAAAACTAGTTTGCGATTAGAAATATTCAATTTTTCGATAATTTCACAAAATATATTTGCCGCCTCATACAATATGACGTCATTGACAGCTGATTAGCTAGTTTGGTAGTGACGTCGAACTAGCTACGTTTGTGCTGGCTTTGGTTCAACGAGCGAAAATGAGACAACCGGAGCAATAGTGAAAAATTATATCTATTTCAGGATACAATGATTGATTCAGAATATTTAAGGATCCAATTATCACTATTCCACAATATGTCACATGAGTGAGTACATCACTATATGGTATAAAATCTGTAGCTCAAATATGGCATACCTGCACACATTTATGAAAAAGAGATGACATCATTCAAGTATGATGTTTCTAAATAATCTTACCTCTTCACCATGTGGTCCATGACATATGAATACTTTACTCCAAGCCCAGATCCCTGTGGTTTCCCTCTTAGTACCTCCCCTCCAGGGAAACCCTGCCAACGGTTGGTCTTCTGGTCCAAGCCAATCATTTGATCCCTGATAGATAAAACAATACATGAAGGGTCATGAAAGTATGTATTGTCAATAAATCCTAAATATTATTTAGACTATTCCTCTGCATTTGATACCATCAATCCTGCAATTTTGGTTCAGCGTTTTCAAGCACTGTATGGCATTGAAAATAGTGCACATAACTGGGTGCATTCATATTTAACAAGGAGCTCACAGTCTGTCATTATAGATTATCAAGAGTCAACAGCCACCTTTTCGAGTGAAGGCGTCCAACAAGGTTCCGTTTTTGGGCCGCTAGCATTTTCAATGTACACTTAACCACTAGAAAAACTAATCAATTCTCAAGGCGTATCAACAATGATCTATGTCGATGATATGCAGATGTATTGCTTGTTCAATCCTTCATGTATTGAATCTTCTCTATCATCTGTGAATAAATGTCTTAATAATGTTAAAACATGGTCTTACAATAGTTACTTGTTCTTGAATGAAAAAAAAACACAGGATATTCATGTTTCCTCACGATTTCGTCAAACTGAATGCCCTTCAATATTGCTTGAAGACCATGTTTAACAAACGTTAGAAACCGTTCGAAATGTAGGTGTTATATGTGACAAACATGTATTACTGACTGATCAAGTAAGAAATGTTTGCCGTGCAGTCTCCTTCTCCTTATATAAAATAGGATACATTAGATGTTACTTAGATGAGAAACTGACAGAACGACTAGTTCATAGTCTCGTAATGTGTCATATCGATAATGCTCTTCTCTTATAATTTACCTGAAAATCAACTGAACCGAATCCAAAGAATAAATATAAATATACAATAATATCCTTATTCACAAAAAATATCTACATTATCGTAAAATGAAACCATGACAGATAAAATACTGGTCTGGTTAAAAAAGGAAAACTGTTCAAATATACAAATAAAAAAGATTGGGTTTGAAAAGAAAAACTTAAAACAATCAGCGATTATTAAGAAGATCAATAAAATATGGTATTGCACTTCGTTTAAAACGAGAGGTTCTGCATTTATATTGACTATACTTGTGTTTATTTCGTAATGACATGCTAACAATTTTTCGTTCAGGAATCCAGCCTTTTCAATGTGGGTTATTAATTAGTGATTCAGCAAAAACAATACATAATTTTGCATGCCTTATTTGTTATCGTTCAAGCTGGCATCGTTTCAAGGCGTCTTCATAATTAGTATAACTCTTCCCTAGCATGAATTTACATACCCTTTCTGAATTCTTTCTAAATTCTGTATGTGCTCTAACTCTAAGGTAAGACCTCTATTAATAAACAGGTGCACAATACTCTAAAACAGGATGAATGTATCCAACATATTTTTGAATTAAGTCAGGAATTGGTAGTTTATATTGCTTAACCATTTTCTATTGCACTTTTTTAAAACTTCATTTATGTGAGTGTCCCATTTCAAATTTTGCTGGATGTAGACTCCCAGAATTTTCATAGATTTTACATATGACAATTGTGAGTCACCAATACTAAAAGTCTCAGGAATAGATGGATTTTTCATCAATGTAATTCTCATTGCAGTACATTTTTTAGGGTTTAGTTTCATGTGATTACTTTCTGTCCATTCTAATAAATTATCTACTACATGTTGTAATATTGATTGTTTCTGTAAAGTTCGACCTTCAAGGAGAGTAAGATCATCAACATATTTAAAATATAACAACGATTGATCTTATCAATGTATTTCTAATTTTGTTCAATGGTGCTTGCCAAGTTGGCAAGCACCATTGAACAAAATTAGAAATACAATTGGGCCTAACTTCGTACCTTGAGGAACCCCGGAGTGGGTGGTTACATATTCAGAAAAAACATTTTGATATTTTACACACTGAGAACGTTGTTCTAAAAACTTATTTTCCAATTAATAATAAATGGCCTGACATTGAGATCAATCAATTTTCTAATCAAAATATTGTGATCCAATAGGTCAAATGCTTTGGCAAAATCTGTACAAATAAAAGTAGACATAGATTTTGGTCTCTCACAATTTTTGAAAATGTTATGCAATAGTTTAATAAGATAGTGAGATGTTGATAAACCAGGTCTATTGCCGTATTGGTGAGGGTCAATGTACTTAAATATGTCTTCCAAAAGCCACTTGGCTATAAAAGATTCTGCTATTTTTGAGATACGACTAGTTAACGCTATGGGGCGTAGTTGTTCAATTGTTGGTGGTTGAGACTTTGAAATTGGAACGATTTGACTTCTTTTCCATTGCCATGGTACTATGCCCTGTTGAAAAGATGCATTTAAGATATCTGCTACAGGTTGACTTAATTTATATGCAAATTCACGAATAATACGAGGTGGAAGATCTTCCTTCAATCCTGCTTTGTTACTTTTGAAAGGGCCCTTGACATCGAAATACAAGTGTATTCCTGTTGGTGTAATTTTTTTTGGGGGGACTGCCCCCAACCCCCCCCCCCCCCCTTCCCTGGCTACGCGCCTGCGGTCAGATGAACACATTTTGAGACCTTGTCCGGCCACGGAAGCTCAGGGGTTTAAGGCAATAAATTACCGTCAGATGAGCATATTTTGGGCCCTTTGCCCCCAACCGATCCACAACTTGTTGGCGGGAAAATTGCAACTGATATTCCCCCTCTTTTCTTTTCTTCTCCTTCCCTTCTTCTTCTTCTTATCGAGTCACTACACAAGTCCCGTCCAGTGGTCCACACAGGCTTTGGCACGGCAATTCACGGCTTCCAGGTCATCTTGGGTGCATGGCTCTGGCAGGAGTGGGCAGACTAGCAGGTGTTCCATTGTCTGTTCCTGGCCGCATTTACATGCCGTTTGTTCGTCTCCTAGACCCCACCTCTGCATTAGGACTCTGCATCGACCGTAGCCAGTTCTTAGGCGGTTGAGGCTAAGCCAGGTAGGCCAAGTCTCACTGGAGCCGGTAGCGAGGGATTCCTTCGGGCTGAGGGAGAGTTTATCTGGAGTGGTCTGAAGGTGGTTAGACCACAAAGTCATCCTTTGGTTGTGAGGGCTAGTATTAAGAGGCTCTACAGAGTGCAGAAAGCTGTGTCTGGATTTGAGCCGCTTGCCCACTGGCTGTTGTTCGAAGAGTGGGTGGAGTGGATTGTTTTCTTGTTTGTCCTTTTCTTTCTGGGACAAGACCAACCTTCTGACGTGTGGAGGGGCAATACCGCAGAGCAGGTTGATGTCTTCTACTTTAGTTGGCCTAAGGCATCCAGTGATCGCTCTGCAAGATGAATTTAGAGCTGGGTCAATCTTGGGTGCATGGGCCGACCTACTCCATACTGGTGATGCATACTCCGCAGCAGAGAAGCAAAGCGCGAGGGCTGTCGTCCGGATTGTTCTGGCATCAGTCCCCCAGTTGGTGTTGGCTAGCTTCTTGAGGATGCTGTTGCGGGCTCCAACTTTTGCCTTTGTGTTGGCAATGTGGTTCTTGTAGGTAAGGGAGCGATCGAGTGTGACGCCTAAGTAGACTGGGTTGGGAGTGTGCTTCAGCCTTTTCCCATACCAGCTGATCCTTAGTTGATGGTTGGCATCCCTGTTCTTGAGGTGGAATGCGCTTATCTGAGTTTTATCAGGGTTAGCTCTCAGGTGGTTGGTCGCATAGTATGGGATGAGACCGGCCAGGGCATCACTGAGGGACTCCTCCAACTTCACAAAAGACTGGTTCTGGGTGGCGATGTAGAGATCATCGGCGTAGAGGAAGCTCCTGGTGTCTGGGTGGATCGGTTGGTCATTCGTGTACATGTTAAAGAGTAACGGTGCGAGCACACTTCCTTGTGGTAGGCCATTTTCCGTCTGCGCCATCTGCTGCGATTCCCATTGAGAACCACAAAATATCGCCGATTGGACAGCAACGTCTGGATGAGTCCAGTCAGTCTCACGTCCTTTGTCAGCTCAAAGATCTTCCTGGTAAGGATTCTGTGGTTCACAGTGTCGTAGGCAGCAGAGAGATCAACGAAAGCAGCTCCGGTGATTAGCTTACTCTCATACCCGTCCTCAATGAACTGAGTGAGGTTTAGGAGTTGGCCAGTGCATGATTTTCCTGGCCTAAACCCTGCTTGTTCTGGAATGAGATGTTCATTCACGAATGGGGCGATGCGGTTGAGGATAAGCCGCTCGAACAGCTTATATGTATGGCACAGTAGGGAGATAGGCCTGTAGCTCTTTGGACTGGCTGCGTCTTTACCAGGCTTCAACAGGGCAATAACTTTGGATTTCCTCCAGAGCTTTGGGATGTTGTTGGTGCCCAAACATTCGTTGAACATTTTGAGAAGCCAGTTGAGGGCGCCTGGTCTAAGCTGTTTCATCTGCTCGCAGAGGATGTCATCAAGTCCAGCAGCTTTGTTGTTTTTCATTGCTTTGATGGCAGCAGGCAGGTCGTTCATGGTGAACGGTCTAGTGAAGCCTGGGTCATCTTGAGAGCTTGGAGCGTCTGGGACCTTGGGGAGTCTGGCTCTTCTGGGGTGATGGTCAGGGTTTCCCCGACCATTCAATAGGAGTTGATGGGCAACTTGGTCAGCAGTGACTTCAGATCTTGGTTGGGCCTTTGTATAGTCATTGCCCAGTATCCGGATCGTTTGCCATGCCTTCCTGCTGCTATGTGTCATGTCAGTGGATTGAATAAATTCCTGCCACTTCCTCCTTCTAGATTCACCAATTTCCTTGGTAAGATTTTCTCCAGATTCCAGTGTCTCCTCACTAAAGGGGTCCATCTGGAAGTGTTCGATGTAGTCTTCATACATCACCTTGGAGTGGTCCGTCAAGCCTTGAATGTAGCTTGTGCGACATCCTCGGGGGATGTTACGCCTTGACGATTTCTTCATCAACTCTACAAAGGTGTCATAGTTTTGGGGGGTGGCAGGTAGGTCCTGGATGTAGGAGTCAAAGTCCTTAGCAAACTTTTCCCAGTTTGCCTTCCTCAGGTTGAAACGACGTCGGAAGGGTACTGCTCGTGGAGTAATGACTGCATTAACCTTAAGCCCTATCGGTCGGTGCTGGGAGTGAGGGATTGGGTCGAGAATGACTTTCTCGCACTGGTTAGCAATCCTGGTAGATGTAAATATCAGGTCAGGGTTGTAGCCATGTCTCCACCTTGCACTGTTGAAAGAGGCAGGAAGCTTAGCGTCATGAATGAGGGACAGCTGGTTAGCATCTGCCCATGTCTCAACGAGTTCACCATCTTCGTTCATTTCTCTATATCCCCAGGAAATGCTATGGCTGTTAAAATCACCAATGACCACATTCATCCTGCCGTCAGTAGCTCTGCCGGGCAGGTCGAAAGGCTCTTGAGGTGGCTTGTACACGGAGCTTACGGTGATTCCCATTAGGTCAATAGAAAGGACTTCAATGTTATTGATGTCTGATAGGTAAGATTTGTCCACAGCAAGACCATTACGGGCAAAGATTGCACTTCCGTATTGGTCATGTGGTCTCTCTGCGATGAGGGTCATTCCGGAGATACGAGGGCGAACTCGTGTAGGCCCGCGATGGGTCTCCTGGAGGCAGAGAATGTCACAGTTGGTTGTTATGCATAGGTCAGCCAAGAGTTCTTGTTTGGCGCCTGAAAGACCTTCAATGTTGGATGAGATGATACTCAGGGCCGGTCCTGACAAGGACCCATGAGTTCGACCCAGGGCTTCAGCAACAAATTGGTCACCATTGTCATTGGTAGCCATGGTGTTGGTTGTGGTAGTTACTAAAAGAAACTTGAGTAGTGTGGTTGAAGGATTCACAGATTTTCATCTGACCGGGACTGCGACGTGAACGCTCCTTCAATGGCCCCACTGTTTTTACTGTTCTCCTAAGAGTAGATGAGATGGATGGATGATGGTGGTGGCAGAATTAGCTCAGGACGATG
The DNA here is from genome assembly GCA_035222895.1 of Strongylocentrotus droebachiensis. NCBI lineage: Eukaryota > Metazoa > Echinodermata > Echinoidea > Camarodonta > Strongylocentrotidae > Strongylocentrotus > Strongylocentrotus droebachiensis. Next base: position 580,742 of record JAVYIG010000436.1, read on the forward strand.
TCCAGTTTCCAGCCTCGCGACGTAGTAGACAATGCGCAGCCTTCTATTATGACGTAACAATCAGCTCAGCAGTGGTGAAAGATTATGACGTCACACGCAGTTGTGATGAAAAGTGCGCGTAATGCGCTGTACTGTAGTGACTGTAGTTATGCGTATGTGTAACAGGTGCTTCTCCGCGTAACAGGTGCTTCTCCGCGTAAATATTCAAAACAAATATCCAAGAATACGCGAAAAAAAAACAAATTTGAAAAATTTAAATCCTATTAGAAGGGCAAAGTTTTCGAATGTTCATATCAATTCCTTTCATAGCAAAATAGTCGGTAGGCCATGTAATTGTATCGTGTTTTTGCGTGGTCTGATCAGTGGTGTTAGAAATAAAATTCATGATAATCTCCCAAATATTATAAAACATGCATAAACACTCTGTTCTCCTCACGATTATGCTCCCAAATCGATGAAAATAAAATAATTCTGACGTTTATTTCAATAGTTATTATTCGTGAACAACTGCTATTATAATACACGCTGGCTTCTGGTTTACGTACTTTCGGCCAATCAGAAGGCAGCATTTTCAGGCTCGTACACGTTCGCGATCGCAATCAAATTCTACGTTGACAAGCAATATGGCGACCGACGCTACGGCTGCTTGTTCGTCAACAAGTTCAGAATTGAAGTGTTTTATTCACTCCGAAAGTGCTTCTGACGATGATTTAAAGGCATTTAATGCAACAACGTGGGCCAAAGTTTTCACTAGCGCTGCGATTTGGAAATATTCCAACGGGAAAAAGGCCAAAATTGCAACAGAATTTCTGGCACTGATCGACTCAACCAGCGACGCCGACAGCGTTGAAATTCCACAACAAGCAGGTTTTCATCGAAAATGCTACCAGCAATTTACAGATAAGACAAAGGTTGACCAAGCTAAGAGAAAGCAGGAGAAAGCAGAACTGGAAGATGAAGGTGAGTTTACTTGACAATATTTTCACAGGAAATTGCATGTGATCATTTACTTGTGATAAGGCCTAGCCAGGCCCTATAGGCCAGGGCTAGGCTAGCCCTAACTCTATTGATCGCCAGCGCTACCGCGCTGGCGATCCGTAGGGTTAGCCTAGCCCTAGGCCTTGATCTAGTCATGTTACACCAAACCTTAACTTAGGCCCTAGGGCAAGGCCCAAGTCAAGATCATGAATGAACGGTGCCAAATATTGATTAAAATTCATGTGAGCAACCGATCAATAACCATGTTCATTTTTTTCTAAAGTAACTGAAATAAGAAATGATTTCCTACATGGCACATGCAATTAAATTTAATAATTTTAAAATGTAGTCGCGTGTAATCACATTCACAGCAGCCTTAGCCCTTAGCAATGTTACTTGTAACTTGTTTGTTAGTGTCTATAATTAGATAGATGTGACTTGAGTTGAGTTGAGAAAAAATGGTCCCCTCATCATTGCCAAAACAAAAGGCATTGCCATTGGTAAAATGGCGCTCATTTAAAAATAGAAAAATTAAATAGACTACAATCTACAATCATATTATTATGATGTAGATTCTACATCATAATAATATGATGCAATACATACCGATGTAATGTCTTTGACATGCCACCGTGTATGTATTGACATTGTTAGTAAAGCTGGCCAGCGCCTAGAGGGATGGAATGCTGCTCAAATTTTTATACACAAAAAGAGATTCAGTCATTTTGCAGATTGACTATTCATTTTTTACTGTGTATGATGCAATACATACCGATGCATGTATTTGATATGAATTACTAATAAAGCTGGCCAGCGCCTAGAGGGACGGAATGCTGCCCAAATTTTCATTCACGAAAAGAGATCCAGACCCATTTTGGATTGTGCCTGTCATTTTGTAGTTATTGACTATTCATTTTTTACTGTGTATGATGCAATACATACCGATGCATGTATTTGATATGAATTACTAATAAAGCTGGCCAGCGCCTAGAGGGACGGAATGCTGCCCAAATTATTATTCACGAAAAGAGATCCAGACCCATTTTGGATTGTGCCTGTCATTTTGTAGTTATTGACTATTCATTTTTTTTCTGTGTGTGATGCAATACATACCGATGCATGTATTTGATATGAATTACTAAAAATATTCATTCACAAAAAAAGATCCAGACCTATATTCGGTTGTAAAAGAGCCGAACTACAGCATTTAAAGCAGGCCCATTATGACCCTTTTTTAAAGGGATTGTTTTACATAATGCAATAAAGCGTGTGTTTTTGTCACTGCATGGTATACACATAAATAGTCCTCTTGTTCTCCTTATGATACTTTCTTCTGAAATAAATGCTCCTTTTATCATCTTGCAATTACATTATAATTTATTTTTGCGAGCAAATTAGTGTGTTCCACACTTGGAAATTACTAACTATTTATTGTTGCAAACCCAGAATTAATTGACATATAATAATTGCATAAAAAGTACATATGCGTATCACATATCTATTATTTAATTGCTCTTTTCATTTTATTTTTATATTTCCCCAGATTCATCTAAAGAACCAGAGCTGAAGAAGCCACGAAGGGAACTACGATCCAGAGAGGCAGCCACCAGTTCCCGACGTTCTGTGCACGTACTCCCAGCAGAGTGTATCATCTGTCAGAAGAGTGGACGGTTGGATGTAAAGAAGCAAGGCAAGCGTGTAAAGGAGCCACTTTCCAACTGTGAGATAGTCAACGGAGGGCGAATTCTAGAGCAGGCTATCAACGAGCAAAATACTCGCATCTTACGGCTCATCCAACATCAAGATTGCGTTGCCTTAGAAGTCAAATACCATGCAACCTGTTACCTGGATTACACGCGACCTCTGACAAGGAAAGGAAACAAGCAGAAGCATGACAGGCACTACACTGAGTCATTTAAGAAGTTCTGTAAGGATGTAGTGGAGGAGAAGCTGATTAAGGAGGAGAAGGCATGGGAGTTGGTCGCGCTCAAGAAGAAATTCGTCCAAGTTGTAGCCGAAGTTGAGAAGGTGGATGCCAGTTCTTATAAAACAAACAGTTTGAAGCGTCGGCTACAAAGTACATACCCATGTCTAAGATTTGCAAGACCAAAGAATCCTAATGAGAGCGACATTGTGTATGCTAAGCAGCTTTCGGCAGAGACCCTTTTCGCTAACAGCAGGGCTTCCGTTGATGGACCGTCCGGTACTGACACCAGCACAGACTCGGAGGAAGATGAAGACTTTGTTTTACAACGAAGAAGAACAACAGGATCCACTCTGACAGAGATGTACAACAGCGCCATATATTTGAAGAAAGAAATTGAAGATATACCAACACAAACTATGCCATGGCCACCAGACTCAACACATCTGACACTGGACACAGCAGAGAAGATCGTTCCAACTAAGCTCTACAACTTCCTCTCATGGATGGTTGGTTTCAATGAAGATCCTGAAGACGTTAAGTTTGTAACACTGCCAGAAGAGCAACATAGACGGATATTGTCCCTGTCGCAGGATATTATATATCTTACTTCAAAGGGAAGGAAGGCAATGCCAAAGCAAACGTCACTCGCCATGGCTGTTCGCCACCTCACTGGGTCAGCACAACTGATTGGGCTTCTAAATGGCTTCGGACATGCCACGTCCCACACCAAGGTCCTCGAGCATGATACTGCGCTGGCCAAGAAGGAGATTCAAAATGGCGAAAACAAAATACCATCTTGTCTGCAACAAGGAGTTTACACCACACTATGTTGGGACAACAATGACTTTGGCGAGGAGACTCTGTCGGGGAGAGGCACAACCCACAACACTAACGGGATTGCCATACAGCATAAGCCAGCTCCAATAGATCAACCACCGGAGACATCTGTTTCAGTCAAGAAGACAAAAGAACGAACACTCAAAGCATCAGAAGAGGTACTTGTGCCATTTTTCGGTACCAAGAAGGCCAACCCGCAACCACTAGGACCTGAACTGAAGCTCCAAAAGGAAGTGCCTGAGTACTCCGAACCGATCCAGGCTGCAAGACGTATAGACAACGGGTACTTTATCACCAAGTATCCTGTACCAGACAGTAGCCGCCTTCTGCCAGGATGGACCGGATATAATCAGATGCTTGTTAACAGCATTCCACCAAAGGCAACCATAGCTTATCTTCCTGTCATCGACGCCTCACCCACACAAATGAATGCTGTCAACACTCTGCTTCATCGAAGTATTGACATCGCTGACTCGTTGAAGTTAGACTCTGTCGTTGTTGTGGTAGACCAGGCAATATATGCTAAGGCACAGTCCGTACGGTGGCAAACTCCAATCTTCAAGAAACGAATAGTACTGCGGCTTGGAGCATTCCATACCGCCATGACAATGCTGGCATGTATTGGGACAAGATTTAGAGATGCCGGGCTGGAGGATATCCTCATCGAATCTGAAGTGCTTGCTGGTGGGTCAGTCAATGGAGTCATGACAGGACGACAGTACAACAGAAGCATCAGGTGCCACAAACTTATGGCTGAGGCACTACATCGAATGCGATGGAAGACATTTCTAGAGTCCCTGCCTGAAGAGGAAGCTGCTGAGTATACAGATGTCATCAAGAATCTCCGCAGTGTTTTTCCATACCAGGCATACATAGACTTGATTGATGATACCACATTTGGCAGATTGACAGCAGCATATGACCTGTATGTGTCCGAGATGGCAAAGTCAAATCTTACCTTTGCATTTTGGTGCTCATACTTGTCAATGGTGGACACGCTCCTGCAGTTTACACGAAGCTCCAGAGAGGGAAATTGGCAACTGCATCTAGCAGCCATCCGATTCATGATGCCATGGCTGTTCGGCTATAATCGAACAAACTATGCACGGTACTTGCCAATCTATTGGATGGAGATGCAGGAACTACCACGCACGCATCCTACCATTTATGCTGAGTTCCAGCAAGGCCACTTTGCAGTGCAGCGACAAAATGAGTATGGATTCTCTGGCGTACCATGTGACCAAACAATAGAACAGACAGTCAACAAAGACTCCAAGACAAGAGGAGGCCTTAAAGGATTTACCGTCAACAAAGGTGCTGTGAACAGATGGACGGCAGGACACCATGAGCGAGCAGCCATTATGAGGCAAGTTGAGGAGATGGCAGGAAAGGGTCAAAGGTCATGCTTCCGCAAGGAACTCACAGAGAGCCGCATGAAGCGAGATGAATCAGATGTGGAGTCCATCATCGACACCATCTCAAGTCTCACTAATCCATTTGAAGAGGCAACTTCGTCTGATATAGTTCATCTTGCTTCTGGTGTTCTTGCATCATCAGATGTAACTAGGGATCTGTTGGCGACAGAAGAAAAGGGTGATGCAAGCTTCATGCAGTACTGCCAGGAAAGACTGCAAAAGGAAGACAAGCCCATTACAGACACAATACGTAGATCAACGCTAAAGACTTTCAGCAATATGACGAAGAAGTCAGTGTCTAACATTAAAGGGAAGGAGGTGGTGTTGAAGAGCGACCGAGATCTGTTCGCCCGCCTTGTCATCATAGGGAAAAGGAGACAGGTCGACTTGTGTAATATGATGACCTATTCACTTGGACCATTGCCACTGCCCATCGCCAAAGCTGATGGCTCGCTAATGAAAACCAACAAGGCCAAGCTCCTGCACATGTTAGAAGATCTACACATGCCTACAGCACCTGAAGAAGGCCGCCCTAGAGTTCCTCCTCAACCTCCGAAAGGTGGCATATGGATCGTAGATGCTATGGCCCTTCTTCAAATGATGAAAAACATTCCAAAGACATTTGGTGAAGTGGCGATGAAAGTGTTCAAACAGCTTGTGAACTTAACACTTGAGACTCAGACCAAGTCCATCCATTTCGTTACTGATACGTACCCTGACGTGAGCATAAAAAATGCAGAGAGGACAAGACGGGCGACAACTGGATCTCAAAGAGTCCGCATCAGAAAGCCAGATCAGAACACACCAAAGCAGTGGAAGAAGTTCCTTGCCAACAGCTGTAACAAGCAAGAACTGATCAGCTTTCTATTTACAGAGTGGCAGAACTATGATGCTAACAAGCTGAAAGGTGTGCAGTTGGTAGTGGCACATGAAGACAAATGCCATGCAATAGCGGCAGATGTCAACGGAGCTGTGAGGTGTCTGCAAGTCGACAGTCTTTGTTGCGACCATGAGGAGGCAGATACCCGCATGCTATTGCATGCAAAGTATATTGGGGAAACTTCGAATGCCACCCCAGTCATCATCAAGTCCCCAGACACAGATGTTTTTGTTCTGGCAGTAGCGCATGCAAAGGAGATTGCTTCACCTCTATATTTTCATACAGGAAGAGATGACAAGAAGAGAACTATCGCTATAAGCCCCGTTCAACAAGAACTCGGAGAATCATTGACAAGTGCTCTGATTGGTTTCCACGCGTTCACTGGCTGCGATTCCGTCAGCTCGTTCTATGGAAAAGGGAAGACAAAGGCCTTTTCATTACTGAAGAAATTTCCAGCACATGTGGAGCCATTCAAGCAACTTGGCGATTCTCTTGACGTCCCTGCAGAAGTTTCTGACGGACTAGAAAGATTTGTTTGTCAGCTGTATGGTCATAAGGATGTGCCTAGTGTCAATGATATCCGGTACATCATGCTCAAGACTGCAACCAGAAGTGAAATTGTAATGCCACCAAACCAGGATTCACTGCGGAAACACATCCAGAGGGCCAGTTTTCAGGCAAACATCTTCAAAAAGAGCCTTGTTCAAAACCAAGATCTGCCATCGCCAGTCAACCATGGATGGAAAATGGAGGATAGTGAGCTTGCCATTGACTGGATGGATCTGGCACCAGCACCAGAAAGTGTACTGGAACTGGCATTCTGCAAGTGTAAGCGCTCAAAATGCAAGGCAGAAGATGCTGACGATGGATGCTGTGCTAATCTTGGCCTTCAGTGTACAGACCTATGCCAATGCAAAAACTGTGACAACTTGGAACCTCTGATAGCTGACGAAGATGCAAATAATCCAGCAAGTGATTCTGATGATGAGGAAGGGGAAGACGATTTTGGTGAGGAGGAGCACTAAAGTAAGTATCTAAGCTTAATATTGCTCATATTAATGTTTGTCCAATCATTTAGTTGATCTAAGACAGGGACTAACAACATGGGACAGGCGCAATTTTTTGCCCATAAATCCAAGAATTGCGCTGGTTCTTATTTAAAGCCCTGATGAGGAATAAAGGTATATTCTTGAAAAGTCCTATTTGGCAGTATTTGAAACTCCACATTTGTGAACTGATATATGGCACTGGTATCTGGCTTGGCTTCTTGGAGGGCTGGACAAATCATGCTGTAATAGGTTCTGGAAAACAAACAAACACAAACTCAAATGTTTATTGTAACATGAAGACACCAATATTTCACCGATGATTACATAAAATTTCAGTATTATTTAATGTGCATCAAGTGCACGTGAAAACTTAAAAGAGCTACTGGACAGCATGCTTTAGTTCATCAGGAGATGCAACAAGTTCATAATTTACCCAAAACATACTGAAAACTCAGAACTAATTTGCAGCACATACAGCTCTTCCCTTTTTAAGGCGGCTCTCTATCTTCAATGACAAAAAAATCACTTAACAAATCATTAAAAATCAATCATTTGTCATACAACTTTGTAACCTTGCACAGGTCAAGGTCAAGTTCAAAGGTTTAGGTAAAGGTCAAAAGGTTATTTCCGATTAAATTGTAGAGCAATTTTTCAAAGTTTATGCATTTTTTAATTTTTTAATCTGATTTCTTCTTTCGCAGGAGATGTCGATGTCGGTTTATCCTGATCATTCTTCTGCGAGGACTGGTGTCTCAGAAGGAACACGCACAGGTGAACAGCTTCTGCTCTCCCGGCTTGTTGGTCTTCTTGGTAACCTTTCCCCGAGGCGACCTGTTGGATGAACATGGGGACCATCGTGAACTCCTCGGCCAAAAATCATTAACTAAGGTACCTAGAAAAAAATTGAATCATAGGAATAAAGGTCATCATCCAATAATGATTTGTACCAAATTAGAAACAAATCTGATAAAAATTAAACAAATGCATAAACTTTGAAAAACTTTGAAAAATTGCTCTAAAATATGGCCGGAAATGACCTTTTGACCTTGACCTTGACCTTTGACCTTCATTTTCCCCCCATTTTTGGAAACCCCAATTATTCTCATATAAGTGTGCAAGGTTACAGTGTTGTAGGACAAATGATTGATTTTTAATGATTTTTTAAGTTATTTTGGACATTGAATGTAGAGGGCTCCCTCTGTTGTTGAAATGCCATTTCACTAATTAGCTGATTATCTCATTAATGGGATCATATTTTTTCGGGGAACAAAATGTTTTTTTCTTCAGTAGCAGCCATATAACCAATTTATAATGTTAGATTCTAACACCAGTCATCAGACCACGCAACTTTTTAAATGAAGCCTTAACACTGATATGGCCTACAGTCTAAAAGCGCTCCTCACAATTTCTGTAAATTTGGCAGTTTAACGCTACGCGTACCGCCTTGACCGGACTGTGCGGTATCTGTGCAGTTCTGTGTGTAGAGAGGTCGGGCTGTATTCATTATTTCTTGGGGTGCATAAATTGCTCTAATTATACGTACGCGTGTAATGCGCAAGTTTATTGTGACGGCACTAAACCCATCCCACTCATTGTTCCCCTATTTTCATAATGGTACTGACCCAATGAAATGTAGTGCAGTGCGCTCGTACGCGCTGCGCTGCGTGTGTACATGTACTGTACTTATGCATGTTCAGTTATATGTGTATGCATAGCATTACGTACATACACAGGGCTAGCTGGCACAAAACCCTGGGTCGGGCTTCTAAAATGGGACATGAAGCATGATTTGACATGAAAAGTGACGGAGCTAAAAATGAATCAATCAAAATGAAATTTATATGTATGAAAAGCTTACGTATCATATGTCATTGTCTGTGATTGAGGATTTACAAATTTGACGCAAAACGCGTTGCTGCAAAGTTAAAGATTGGTTTATTGAAAGGCAATCGAGCACAGTGCGACCGATCCGTTGACATTGTGTATGAGAGAGTAATTTTTTTTAAATGGATTGTAAAGTTCAACGTCAAAGTGACCGAGGTTTTTTTTCAAGTAAGGGCATGGTTTTACATGGAATGTAAAGGAAATGTTTCCTTCTTCTCATATCTCGATTGAGGATATTATTCTCAATTTCGATTTTTAATGGTAAAGAAAAGTGTAAAAAGATGTCGAGAATTTTACCATATGTCATGTAATATAAAATGCGCGCGGGTCGGTTGATCTCCCAAAAGGAGCGCGAAGGAATTGATATGAAAAACTTTTAAAAAAAAGTTCTTGACGAGCCATTCAAGATGGCAGCTTTCATGACTCTAACAATAAACAACAACCGTCTCGGAAAATCTTTACAAAATATAATTTATTGACAAATTGAAAACATGATTCTTTTAAAATTGAAAATAAAACATGATTCAAGACGGAAATACGAATGTGAGTAGTATTTTTCTTCACAAATAATTACGTTTAGAGCAGTTTTTTAATGTGAAATTCATGCTGGTCGGAAGCAGTGTGCAGAAGTCCTTCGTGCTGGTCAGGCTCGGCCAGCCAGCCCGCCCAGTGCCGACCGCCGTGGCTATAACGCTGCTTGCTATTATAATATTACCGAACCCCGAACCGAACCAAGTTCGGGTGAAAAATTGCCGAACTCTGCCGAAACGAACCGAACACGAACATAGCGTCTGACTTACAGCACTAGCTCAAACCCGAGTTACGTCTGAAATTTCGGGAGCCCACGGAAAACACGTCCCACCCCATCCATTCCCTTTATTTCCTCTTTTCCATTTTCTTTCCCTTTCCTTCCTTCTCTCTTATTATTTTGATTGGGGGGGGGGGGAGGGAGGCAACAGCCTGGGAGGCAAGGCCCTTTCGGCAACCCCGATCTCTTTTCCCCCCTTTTCTTTTCTTCTTCCTCTTCTTTCTTTCCCTTTCTCTCCTCTTTCCCTTTTCCTTCTCTCTCTCTCTCCTTTTGCAGGGGGGGGGGGGGCAAAGCCTGCTCGGCCCCCCTGGATCCGCGCCTGCTTGGTACTTAATGGGTCGATTGTATAAAGGAACCATGTGGTAACATTGGCGAAACAAAGAGAACTGACGAAAACATATAGCGACACCGTCTTACAACCGTTTGCAAAGGCTTACGACTGTTTTGCAAACGCCTGCAACTGTTTGCGGAAAAATAAATTCGCAAAGCGACAAGAAAACTGTTTGCGAACTTTTTTGCAACCTTTTGCAACTTTTTACGAACCCTGGCGAAATCCCAAATTCCCTACATTCGCAAGCATTCGCCGCTCAATGAGACATGTTCTAAATTTCTTGCGACAAGAAAATCTGTTTGCGACAATGAGAACTCTATGCGAACTTTTTTGCAACCTTTTACGAACCCGCCGAAACCGAAATTCGCAGCTCAGTGAGATACCCCCTTATTTTTTCACAAAGGGTTTATGCAAGGTAATGACAAATCACAAGTACACATGTATAAAATATGAATGTTATTAGAACAAGATACAACCGAGGATTATCAAATTCCTATGAATATGAGCAATCAGCAAAAAATGGAGAGAAAAATACGACATTAGTCTCGACAAACATGATTTGAACAAAATGTTATGTCTTTTCCATCGTGAACATAATAATTTAAAGGGTCTGCATTATACGTGGATAACATTTTTAATTATCATTCACAACGACCTCGCACATAAATGCATTTGAAGTTTCTTTTATCATACTGTTTCGCAGCTGGAAGAAACAGTTGATATACCTCTACTGAGGTTCTATGAAAGCCAGTAACACTATATAACCAAAATCAGAAAATTCCTACTTTTTCAGATTTACATTTATGGGCAACTGACTTACTTGTTTGTTGAGGTATCTGAGTATGAAGCCGAGGAGGAATGACTTCCCTTTCCTAAAAGCTACTGCCACTGAGACGACACACACCTTCTTGTCTCTTACATCATCATTGAGAAGCAGCTTATATAAGGCTTCATGGTTCAACTCAAAGGAATGATCATCAGTGGTGCTGATGATCTGGACTGGCTCCCCTATCATGGCAGCCTCAGGTATGGGAGGCATTCTGACTGCATAGAGAGATACAGAGAGACACTAGTAACGGTTTAGTTCAAAGCTCTAATCCACTATTACTGTATCTCACTGAGCGGCGAATGCTTGCGAACGTTGCGAATTTGGATTCGCCAACTTTTCTGACGAATGTTGGCGAAAATCAGCGACATTAAGTGACGTTTAGCGACAAGCAACATTTGAGCGAATGTTTCCGAAAGTGTTTGCGAAAGGCAGTTGGCGACTATTAACGACTGTAAGCAAATGTTAGCGACAGTTTTTGCGAAGATTAGCAACTATTTGCCAATCCTTTGCCACTATTTGTGAACGTTTGAGACCTTTTGCTAACTACTGGTACTCAATGGGTCGATTTTATAAAGGAACCATATGGTAAAGTGGTCGCTAGCTTTGGCGAAACACAGAGAACTGACGAAAGCAAAGAGCAAAACCGTTTAACAACCGTTTGCAAAGGCTTACGACTGTTTTGCAAACGCCTGCAACTGTTTGCGGACAAATAGATTCGCAAAGAAATTTTGAACATTTCTTTGCGACAAGAAAAACTGTTTACAACAAAGAAAACTGTTTGCGATCTTTCTTGCAACCTTTTACAACATTTTACAAACTCTGGCGAAACCCCAAATTCGCTACGTTCGCAAGCATTCGCCGCTCAGTGAGATAGGCCCTTACACTGAGCGGCGAATGCTTGCGAACGTTGCGAATTTGGATTCGCCAACTTTTCTGACGAATGTTGGCGAAAATCAGCGACTATTAGTGACGTTTAGCGACAATTAGCAACATTTGAGCGAATGTTTCTGAAAGTGTTTGCGAAAGGCAGTTGGGGACTATTGGCGACTGTAAGCAAATATTAGCGACAGTTTTTGCGAAGATTAGCAACTATTTGCCAATCCTTTGCCACTATTTGCGAACGTTTGAGACCTTTTGCTAACTCCTCATACTCAATTGGTCGATTTTATAAAGGAAAGATATGGCAACGTGGTAGCTAGCATTGGCGAAACAAAGAGAACTGGCGATTACAAAGAGCGACACCATCTTACAACCGTTTGCAAAGGCTTACGACTGTTTTGCAAACGCTTACGACTGTTTTGCAAACGCTTGCAACTGTTTTGCAAACGCTTACAACTGTTTGCAAACGTTTGCGGAAAAATAAATTCGCAAAGAAATTTTGAACATGTTCAAAATTTCTTTGCGACAAGAAAAACTGTTTACAACAAAGAAAACTACAAAGAAAAGCTTCCGCGCTTCGCGCGGGAGGGGGGGGGGGACTGAATTCAGACGAGGATTAAGAGTCGAGAACGGTACAACGAATCGTCTTCTATCTCTAATGATTTTATGAAACGTAAAAGCTTCCGCGCTTTGCGCGGGAGAGGGGGGGGGCGAACTGAATTCAGACGAGTATTATTTTCGAGAACGGTACAACGAAACGTCTTCTTTCTCTAATAGTGTTTGTTGTTTGTTCGTTTGTGTGTGTGCGTCTGTGTGTGTGTGCGTTTGTGTGTGTGTGTGTGTTGTGTGTTTGTGCGTGCGCGATCGCGCGCGCTTGCGTAAATTAGTGTGGGCGTGTGCTCGTGCTAGTATGTGATGGCTATCGCCGATCATCCCCCCACTCCTCGGTACGGATTTACGCCCCTGACTTTGGGCATTCAGTGAGAAAGTGGTTTACAGTTTCAGTACGTCCTATGCGGTTATTGCAATGGCCTGTCGAGTGTATACTCAATCTGAAGAGATCTAAGTTCAAACCTATCAATCCTATTCTTAATCTATGGGGAATACTTTCTTCAAATCTGTTCAACGTACATACATATGGTCAGTGGCGGATCCAGGGGGGGGGGGGGGGGGCCGGGGGCCCGGGGGCCCGGGCCCCCCCCCCCTCCCTTGAGAAAAAAAATCATGTAAAAAACACGTGATTTTTACGTTTTTTGGGGTGTTGGGCCCCCCCCCCCCCCCTGGCGCTCAAGGGGGGGGGGGGGGTGCACATTTTTAAATTTTCGAGGACCCAAAAAAAAAGAATGTGCTCACTACCCCCCCCCCCCCCCCCCGCCATTGAGCGACTTTTCGACCGGCGCGATTTTTAAATTGTCGGTACCCCCCCCCCAAAAAAAAAAAAAAAAATGCTCACTACCCCCCCCCCCCCCCCCCCCCCCCCCCCCCCCCCCCCCCCCCCCCCCCCCCCATCCCCACTGAGCGACTGAGCGGCCGGCGCGATTTTCAAATTTTCGGGAGCAAAAAAATAATAAAAAGTTGGGCCCCCTCCCCTGAGAAATCCAGGATCCGCGCCTGCGTTCATATATGCCATACTTTTTCATACATATCCACGAGGGTGAACGGGGACGATTTGGTGAATCATTGTTTGGACTCTCAATTGCAATTACGTGGGTCGAAATGGGTGAGAAAAAAATCCACGATTGTGAAAAGTAATGAGGTTTACTCATCTGTTGAAGGGCATCCAACACTCAAAGAAAAGAAAAGAGAGGCAACACCAAATCTCAACTCATGAAGTCTCTACCATTTGGCATATACATGTTAAAGAGTTAGTAGTTCAAGGGAAATTTCTAGATCTTCTATCGCTAGAAAGTGACTGTACGATTTGGAAGAGCATTTGAAACGTAGACAAAAGGGTGAGAATCAGTGAATGTTAGGTGAATACGAAGCATGGACGATTGATTGCTCGAGGGATGATCAACTGGTTGATGCTGTGCATAAGAAGGGTGTAGATTTACTCCCCACAGGGTGTGGAATCGATCATAAAGGGTATAAAATTCACCTTCTTATTAAAAAAAAAACATTAGGAGTAAATTTACTCCCTGTGGGGTGTCACTTATGCGACAAGCAGTAACTCCCTATAGGGAGTCAATTTACACCTATATTTCTCTGTGTGTAGGCGTATATACCAATGCCAACAAATTGTACATTTTCGCTTCGAGATTTCCCTTTGAAGGTGCCCTTTTTCCCCAGAAAGTGCCCTTTTTTGTTGGTGCCCCCCCCCCACCCCCGACATTGAAAGTCGCTCCGCCGCCTCTGCCACCAATAATCCGAACAAAAGAATCAACCGAGTTAAACGAATGTATCATGAGCTCTTGAAAAATTAATTAATACTGCTTCTCAAATATTATTGAAGAACAGCAAAGGCGAACGCGATTGTCGCTACAATTCAGAAATCTTTGCTTGGATTGCTTTTCTCTCAAAATTACCGTGAGATATCAAGCTACATAGAACTATGATCGACAATAAAGATATTGTCTTGAAAACAGTCAGAAACATTAGAACTTGAATGAATAAAACAAAATGCAAATAAAGAAGACTAGAATGAATAGGACACAAGTTCATTTTACCATTTAAGTCATCCAGTACCAAATACCTAAGCTAAATTCGAACCAGATGCATTTAATGGTATTAGCTTAAAGAGTCAATTGTCATGAGTTTATCGTCTAGACGTATTGCAAAAGATAATCAGGATAATAAGGATCAGAATGATACCGATACTACTAGGCCTACTATTGTACATTATGCTGATAATACAGACGATAATAATGATATGATAACAATTATAAGAATAC